>PUFA01000368.1:0-600000 GCA_003508835.1 Eonycteris spelaea | reverse complement strand
GGCCAGGCCTTATCACACCATTGGGAAAAAGGGAATATCTGCATTTTCATCACATGTAGGAGGCAAATAGGAAAATAAATAAATAAAGCTGGATGAAAGGAACAAGCCACAATATGGACCATCATGCAATACGGACATCCTGCCAAGGAGTGTGGGAGAGGCATGAACAGTTTGCATTATCTTGCCAACTAGACGTTAAGTGCCTTGAGAGAGGAACCATATCTTTAAACATTTTTAAATGCCTTAGTATTCTTTCTTGCATATAACTAGTAATCAGCAAATAATGATTTGGGAAGCAATATGGTATAGTAGAAAAGGTATCGGTTTAGGAGTCTTCAAATAGAATTGTTTCAATTTCCTTGTCTGTAAAACTTAAACAAAAAAGAATGCTACATCATTTTAGGATTCTTTTAGATGTATTAATGGTTAAAAATCCATGATTAAGATTATTTAGTATCATTGTTAATTAAAAGTTCTCCTTTGAGGGGCATGGTGTGATGGGCAAGAAAGTGCACCTGGCCTTTTGTCAAGTCAGCCCACTAAAAGCCTTGCTTATTCTACCTGCAACATTGGGCTAAGCCAATTACAATCTTCATAAATGGGCAACGTGGCAAATGGTAGATAGAGTGAGATTTATGATCTGTCCTAGGGGAGTCCAACTCCAGGTTTCACGTACTGCACAAAGCACTTCTGTGGGAGAGTCATATCAGAAATGAGATTGCTAATTTAGGTAGAATAATTTAAACAGAGGACATAGCACCAAATTAACATCATAAACATCACACGTGTTAAAAAAAAACACATCTGATTTGACATATAAGTGCCTAAGACTGGTCAGTAACATTTAGTAGAGTGGGAATATGATCTAGATCAATCTGTAATGGTGAAGAGACATCAATTTCAAGAGATGAGAACATTGGCATGGCAGAAAAAATTGGTTTGTTCACTCCTTCATAAAGGATTGGAGAAAGAAGAAGAGAACTCCCTCTAAGTGACAGAAAGCCATTCCATGTCAATGAATCAGCCATGTTTCTCATGGGAGTCGAGACAATTTGCATGTTTAGTGATTGATATGGAGCAAGGTCATAAATCATATCAAGTCTCAGCTCAAAGGCTCTGCTATCTCAGACACAGAAAGAATGACATTTGTTCCCTATACCTCAAGTATTCACATTGCTCAAATGCACTATAATTTCAGGAATGATCTGAAAATATCCATCAGTCAGTACTCCTGAAGTTGGAACACAGAGAACTCTATCATTGAAACTCATTTCCTATTTGATGTAGTGGACTGAGGGCTTCAGGTATTTTCAACTTCTGAAATATTTAATGGGCTTTTTATCAACATGCTGCACTTTTCCCATAACATGTTCCCATAACCAAGGGGAAAACAAAAACAAGAGCCACCACAACACAAACTTGTTACCCAGGAGATAGAAATATATATTTAGTATGCTGGTAATTTTTCTGACTCTCTGTTTTCAGAAATATAATTAGTTCTTTTTTGCTTCAGGATTGCTGATTTTGCTTTCAGATTAAGGCTAATGTTAAAAGTGAGAGCAAAAGAAACAAAATGTATCCTCCACGGAGAGTAATTCTATTGCCATTGCTGGACCAATCTTGTAGCTAAGAGGTACATTCTTTCAAGAAGAAAAATTGCCTCTACGCAAATAATGACTGCATATTCTATCTTTAAGTGTAAAAAGTAATGATGACACAATTAGCCTTAGAAACTCGTGAATTACTAACGGGCAGCATAAAACAGGGCAAAAAAGAAACTGCTAATGCCTGGCTGCATGTGAAAATATCTTGAATAAAGTATAAGAAAATTCATATTGTTACATTCTTAAAAATGTCAAAAGAGAAAACAGTCTCTGAAAGTAGGAGAATGAGGAGCTATCCAAGTGAGTTCATGAGGCCCCTTCATTCCTTAATTCTCCTTCCTCACTGTCACTCTCTCCATATATGAGTCATATTAATTTATGGTACTTTAAGTATCCATTGAAAATAATTATCTCACTATTTTGGCCTAGTAATTCATGGAACTCCTTGACTCCAGAGATCTTGTCGTCTACTCTGCCTTGGCCACTTGGTCTCATGGTCAAACCCTAGATTTGGTCACAAGATCAGCTGTACACATCATGCTTTCTAACCTCATAGGTTTCCAGCTGACTCTACCTAGTACCCCTATTCCAACAATTCCTTGGTATCACCATGTGATGCAATTAATTCATTCTACTGACTCTTCACCATTTTTACATCCTTCACCTCCTTACTTTTCTTCTTATGAAGCCTAAACTCCATGGTTTTTCATTATAACTACTTTCTTCCATGTACTCTCAAATCTCTGTGCCTCCTCTCACTTCTGGACCTCATTTAATAAATCTCAAACCCTGTTACCGCCAACTGAATCTTCTGGAGGAAAACATGCAATAATTCTGACTAGTCTCATTTTTAATTCATGAACACTAACTTCAAGTTGGCTCTTATCATGACCCAGCGATCTGGCTATATTTCTCAGGTGACACCTCCTATACTTCTAGGGAAATAGTTATCAAATTTGTCTGCATTTGGAGAAATTTTTTAAAAGTGCTAAAGTCAGCCATCACCCCAAGATTCTGAGTTAATTGATCATGACTGCAGTCTAGGCACTGGAATTTTTAAATGGTCCCTCAAATAATTCTAAGGTGAGCAAAGTTCAAGAAGCCCCTGTTCTGATGACTGCTGTATTCTCTTCTTCTTCGAATCTCCAAGATCTCCTTCCCCAGTCTCAGTTGATAACACCATTTCCCATTTATCTGAGAAAATTGAAGCAATCAGTAAAGAATTGTTCCCCAGCCCGCTGTCAGCACATCTGTCCACGTGCCTGCAATGATGCCCAACATCACAGATCACCAGTGTGTGTTGCTATCACAGGTCCCATCTTATGTGTTCCAGATTCCATCCACTGTCGCCTACACAGGGACACAGCTCCAGCAATTAACCCCACTGTCTCTTGCATTACCAATTTCTCGCTCACTTCTGAGTTATTCCCATGAGTATTTTATGATATTATTTTCCCATCCATCTTAAAAACACCCATTCTTGACTCCATTTCCCACCCACAGTTACAGCCCCATTTCTCAGCTCCCCTTAAAAGTGAGACTTGTTATAGCAGTTGCTATTACCTCCAATTCTCCTCCTAATTCTCTCTTGACCAAAATATTTCTTTCACTTATGCTTTTTCTCCCAATATTCCCTGAAATTGCTATTGTCAAGGTCACTAAAGGCTACCAGGCTGTTAAATGTAATGGTCAATTCTTAGGTTTCATCTCTTTTGACAAGTCAGCTGCACTTGATACGATACGAACAAGAACTCCTTCCTCCTTGAAACAGTTATTTATTTGATTACTTGAATAGGGATCTGCAAACCACAGCCTGTGGACCAAATCAAAACTGATCCCCCCTCTTTTTGAAAATAAAGTTTTACTGGAACACAATCAGGCTCACTTTGTTTACCTGTTACTTATGGCTGCTTTCTGCTAAAAGAGTTTTGTAGTTGTAGAAGAGCCCATGTGACTGGCGAAGCCTAAAATATTTACTGTCTGGCCCTTTACAAAAGAACACTGCCAATGATCCCTTCCTCCATGCCCGTTCCTCCTGAAGTTTTTCATATCTCAGTAAATGACAACTCTATACTCCCAAATGTTCAAGCCAAAAATCCTGTATTCTCCCTTGACTTTCTCTTCTTTCACGGCATCCATGTAACTCCTCAGCAACTTCTCCTGCCCTTTCTTCAAAATAGATTCCCATTTCAATCACTTCTTGCCACCTCCACTGCTGCTATCCTGGAACAAGCCATCATCACTTCTTGCCTAAATTATCAAATAGATTCATAACTGGTCTCCTTTCTCTTTCCTTTGTCACTCTCCGCAACCTTAATACCACCTGCCCTCAGATTATTCTCTATATAGAAATCAGGATGGTCCTTTAAAACTCCTGTCAGATGACTTTATGCCATTTTCAAAACCGTGAATTTACTTTCTATTTTAACTCTACTAACACTCTTAACCTGCAAAGGCCTACAAAATTTTTTTGAACTTATCTTCTATTCCGCTTCCATTCTTTACTTTAACTCAGCCATTCAGATCTCCAAGCTCCTTCCCAGGCATCTTCATTCCTCATGGCCTTAGCATGCTGCTACCTTTGCCTGGGATGCTCTTCCCTGAGCCTTTCTCATGCTTTAATCCCTTATCTCCTCCTATCCTTTCTCAAATATCACTGACTCACAGAAGTCTTCCATGTCCATTTTACTTAAAATTGCAGGCCCCTTCCAGTACTCCATATCTCACCTTCCTGCTTTATCTTTTACCAATGTATTTATAACCATATAAGATCTTGTACATTTTACATATTTATTTATTTATTGTATGTAACTTTACATTACAATATGGTCTCCATGATGGTAAGATTGCTATGTATTCTGTTCATTGCTGAATCCCTGATGATAAAAAGGCATTTAGGAGGTTCTCATGCATATATGGTGATTGAATACATATTTGGAGTTGCAAGAAGACAATCAATTGTAAAGTTGCTCAAATTTCTTCTTTGTCTTTCAACTTCCATTCAATATATTCCAAAAAAGCACTCGTGTCCTAATTCTTTTGAGTTTAAATATATACTGGTCTCACATTTGTGCCAGGTCTGTATTAGGATAAAAAAATGACTTAGGTCAATGCCATTTAATGTGATAGAGCAACTAAAGCACTACGAGGTCCAGGGAGTGTTCAATCTAGAGAGCTCAAAAAGGGCTATGCAGAGGAGACAACCCATTTTCTATCTTTAAAGATCACTTGGCATTTCCCAAGCAATCCGGGATTGACCAAAAGGTAGGGAGAGTGCAGCTAGAGGGAATATCACAGGAAAAGAAGTAGGGGCATGAAACCAGTATTAACCACAATACTTCTATACAACCAAACCATACTGTGTGATTGGAAAGGGGAGCAAAAGGCAGGACATGAAACTGAAGAGAGAAGTGTTGGCCACATTCCAAAAGACCTTATCTTAACTTGTTGAGGGGGTAGGTACATAATTCTCTTGAATGCAAATTACCTTGAAATGTATGGCTAAATATCTCTAAAATAAACATACTTTTGTGAGTAGATATAGAAAACTATTATGTTCCACTTCACATGCATTTAAAATGTGTATGCGCATTCCATGTTTGTTTATTTACCTACCTTTGTATTTATACAAACAGACTGCTACCTCTATCTCACTCTCCCTAGACTTCTCTCCAAATAAACATACTATATCCACATTATACTACACAAAGGAGTTGATCATCCACCAATTTTAAACTGACCAACATTCAGGGAGGAGAGGCAGACAGTATAGTAGTAAGGACTAGGCCTACCACTTACAAGCCAAATGGCACAGATCAAGTCTCTTAATCCCTCTGTGTATTGGTCTCTTCATTTATACAACAAGAAAAATAACACCTGCCCTCACAGGAATTGCTCTAAGGATGAAAGGAGGAAATGGGAAAAATCTATTAAAATATAAATGCTATAAAAATGATAGTAGTAGTAATTGTAGCACTAAAGAAAACATTAGTTCAGGGTTTACATATGTGAGATCTTGATGGAGTTTTCTTTAGCTAAACTCAAACTAGAGTTCAGTTTTTACAACTGGGTCACAAATTCAATAAAAGAGATATACATAAAAAGCAGTACAATAACATCTGTGTTAGTTTTTTGTTAAAGAGTCAGCTTGACAAATCTTTATTGACAACTACCCTTAATAATTAAACAGCCAAAATTTAAAGTTCATCAAACACAATTTACTATGCTTACATTTATTATCTGATTTAATCATCATGAAGTCCCTTTGAGATAAATACTATTTATTTACATTTTAGATATGTCAAAAAGGAAACCGAGTTTCAGTAACTTGTAGTCATCACTCAGCAGACCTACATAAAAGCCAGGAGTCCCAGTAAATCCTACAACAATGCCAGCATCTGTCACCACTACACCAATTTATTCTAAGCACACAGCCTCTTCTCCAAGTCCATAGTAGGGTCTCATAAAATTTGTGTTTAAGTGGAATTATAAGATCAATTCACTGATTATAGCACAACCATAAAACAAATATGAATTCCCTCCAGAGAAGTCTCATTCAACTTATCAAAATTAACATTGTGTCCTGAGCCAGACTATAAATAAAAAGAATACATTGTGAGTTTCTCAAAAACAGGGACAGTAATTGGTTCATCTTAACTAGTCTTCATAAAATAGATACAAAAGGTATTTATTGATTAAATATACGAGAAGCTATGCATAATCCAGACACATGAGTTCTTAAAAGAGTAATAATTATTATAATCAGCATGTATAAAGAAACCTAGGCTTATGGGCTCCGCAAAATTACGGAGTTGTTCAATTTACAAGTTGGATATTTGTTTAAAAAAAAAATCAAAAAACTTGAGCCAAAGACAGAACTTGCATCAATGGTACACAATAGAAGAAAACTAATGAAGAAATATAAGTCTAGCCCTAGCCCTATTTACCTAATCAGTCAGAGAAGGTCCAATCAAGCATATCTAGTAGACCTAAGTCTAATTTTAAATAAAGAGCTGCTATGTTTGTTCAAGAAATACATCTTAGAAATAACCAGTTCTTAACTATTCTATTTTTTTTTTTTTTTAGGCAAAGCAATCCTTGGTTGACCTCACAGATTGCAAGGACCTTGTCAGCTTATGATCCCTTATTTTTTTTTATTTTTTACACCTACAGCACCTGGTCTTCCTAAGTAGTCTCCCATCCAAGTACTAACCAGGCCCAACCCTGATTAGCCTCTGAGATCAGACAGGATTGGACTTGTTCAGGGTGGCATGGCCGTAGACTCTCAACTATTCTATTACATGCGAAATTATACTCTTGATTAACATGAAGATAACTTTGGGCTTAATTTTCTAAAGTGACTTACAAAAACAAAGAGTGGTGTGTATAGTTTGATGCTATTGCCAAAATGCATGGAGTTGAGGTGGATAGAGAATCCACTCGTTCAACAAGTGCTTATGAACAGGTACAATGGAACAGTTATTGTGCTATGGAAGAGAAAGTAAGTGTTCTGTCCTCAAGAAGATGGTAACTTTTGCACTGAATACATAAATGAATGACTATAATAAAATGAGATGGATGCAGTAATAGAAGTATGAACCATTTGTTCTGAAACATTGTAGTTGTAAAAGAAAAAAAAACAGGTAAAAGAGACTTCAGAAAGGAAGAAACATTTAAACAGAACCTTGATGAATGAGTAGATGTTATCTAAATAAGAAATGACTACAAAGAGAACACCAACAGAGGAAAGGACATGAACACTGAAAAAAAGTCTGACAGATTTAAATCATGGTAAATAGGGTTGGATGTGGATAAGATGTATAAAGGGGTAAACGTGGCAGGTGATGAATCTATAAAGGTAGGATAGGTCGAGTTTAAATAGAACTATGTTGTAATGAAAAATGCCTGTGCTCTGCAGTCATAGGACATGTTTTGAATTCTAGTTCTGTTCCTTACACCTGCTCTTTGAAATTGGAAATATATTTAACCTTTGTGTGTATCAAATTCCTGTTTAGCAAAACAAGAGATAATGAATACGTCACATCCAAAGGTTAGTTTGGAATCTGGAGATAATTGTCATGTGCCTTGTAATATGTTTATTAATAAATAATAACTGGCAATTAAGTTCCTTAAATCTATGCAATTTTTGGATTTCAGTAGTTAGACAACAAAGAGCTCTGGACTCTTTTTAAACAAGGAAGTGACTGTTTTAGGAAGATCTCCCTGACACAATATGAATGATGAACTGAGGAAAACGACAGAGAAACCAATCAGCAGCTCAGGCAAAAGCACAGGTGGCTTTGAAATAAGACACTAGTAGTAAACATGAAAGTAAAAAAAGTAGGCAGGCTATAGTTTGATGGTTTAGTTGACTGGATGTGGTGGCCAATTAGATGTGAGATTATAAAGTTTATCATACTAATTATTGTTGCTGGAAAAAAAAAAACCCAGAAACTTTAAAGTTACAGAAGGTAGACATAAAAACATAGAGTTGTTTTCTGTCTTTGCCTACATTGGAAGCCATAAGCATAACCTCCCTTCAACATCCCCTTCCATCCTCAAATAAAAAAGGTTCAATCCCCATCCTTGAACACAGATAGGTCCAATTTCTATGCTAAACTTGCAATTCTCCTTACCTTCCTCTTCAAACACACACACACCATTTCACTTGTGTCTCATTGATTGTTCTGCCAAATCCTAGGTTACATTTTTCTTAGAGACTTAAATGATTAATGAATTCTTCCAAGACTAATGAGCTCTGTATAAGAGAGATCTAGTGTTGCTCAATAATTTGGTACTCTGCCCATGTATTAGTGAGAAAACACAGCCATGCATTGATTATTGCTAATGATACCATGTTGCCTGAGCACCTGCACTCCTTGTCTTGTGTTTGCAGGTCATTTGGGATTTATAGATTACCTGCTAGAGATTACAAAGGAGAACCTGAGTGGCAGTGGCAGCACATTCTCTTTGACTACAATGTACTGCTTTATAGGGAATTCTGAACTTGTTACACCAAAAACATTCATCTTTTTTTTTTTTTTTGGTCCATACATTTTAACAATATGAAAAAAAAAATAAATCACTCAGAATTTTCCAATTGCTTGGTACATTATGAAAACTTTATAAATAACTTAGAGGTGAGGATATGGAAGGAGGATAACCCCCTGGTTCCCTAAGATGGTTTTGCTTTGGTAGAACAATATAGCTCTGCAGTTGGCAGTTGCTAGTTACTGAGATGGTTGTGAAACAGGCAATCAATCCATCACATCAGCCAAGAAAACAAGTTAAACAAGTTAAAATTTCAAGGGGTTTTTCAAAATCAGGGAGAGCAGTGTGGTTTAATTATGTTAAAAATCCTATACTTCTCTTTCCTTTTTGATTTTTTTTTTGTGGAATTAAATATGCAAGGTACTAGAGTATATATGCCACATATAAATATTCTACATGTACTCTTTTAGATTGATGCTACATGGCTGAAAACAAATAGGATGGCTGGGAGAAATGAAAATGGTATATATAAATAGTTTTGATAAAGAATGTCAAAATAAGTAGGGTCTTTTAAGGACAAATCGTTGAGAACATTCTCTTAAGGGCTTATAATTTCAATGCTACTATTGCTTTTTAATTCACATCCATAAGCTATACAAGCAAATGGTATTTAATTATGATATTCAAATTTATTTAGATTTAAAGATTGCTTAAGGAGTTACAAATTTATAAACCATAGAAGATCAGAATACCAATAGACAATATCAGAACTTTTATGTTCTCATATAATCAGCATGCTAACTGATACACAGTACACATTCACTATTTGTTGAATGAATTAACTAGCTGTTCCTGATATTCCAATTTGGTTAATTTCTAAACTCTTATAAAGGAGTGAAATTTGCTTATATTTCATAAATTATGTAGATGTCTAACCACTATGCTGTACAACTGAAATTAATATAAAATATTAAATGCCAATTGTAATTGAAAAAAAATTTTAAAGGGCAAGCAGGAAAAAGGGGAATAAGAGGCTCAAATTTCCAGTTACAAAATAAATAAGCCATGGAGATGTAATTAATAATATTGTAATAACATTGTATGGTGTCAGATGGTTACTAGACTTATCATGGTAATCACTTCTTTAGGTATACAAATATTAAGTAACTATTGTGGACACCTGAAACTAATATTATATATTAGCTATTTTAATAAAAATTCTAAAAAATGTTTTTAGTTTTATATCCCACATATAAGTGAAATCATAAAACTGAAAGCAACGAACAAACAAGGCAAACAAATACAAATTCATAGACACAGGCAACAGTTTAATGGTTACCAGAGAGAAAGGGGGGAGAGAGAAGGTAGGTAAGGATAAAAGGGGTCAGATACATGGTAATAGAAGGAGATTTGACTTTGGATGGTGAACATGAAGTGCAATGTACAAATGACGTATTACTGAATCGTACACTTTAAAACTATACCATTTTATTAACCAATGTAACCCCAATAAATTTAATTTAAAAAGTGATTATTCTCTCTTTGACAGCTGAAATAAAACAGTGTTAAGATCAATGGAAATAAAATAAGCAAAAACATTGTCTACCCAAAGTTCAAAATATACAGTGCTACATAGAAAATATATACTCTTGAATATCTGAGAATAAAATGTTTCCATTTTATAAAGAAACTAACACTAGTGAGAAAAACAGCTAATGCTACTGCTGTGACAGTCTAATAGCTATAAATTTTTTCATCGGCCTTACCAAGGCCAGTCAAGATTACAAACCTAACAAACATCATCACAGAAATTAAAGTACATGAATAGGTGGGATTAATAAATAAGTATGTGGCTATTAAATTATTATGCTCTAAATCTTCTAAAAACTAAATAAAAATGCCTACACTGAATAAAAGAGGTACTACGCAAGGGCAAGCTGGCTTATAACAATGCCTTGAAATTCAATATTGTGCCTGAATAACTCAATTTAAATCTCTAAATCTCTTGTGATTGAAACTACAAAGCCTGTGACTTTAAGAAGAAAATTCAGGAAGTCAGGCTGAGAAGCAGCATGATTTAATGGTATAGGGAAAGTTCTAGAATACCAAAATTAATTCAAAAACACATTTTCTCTGTAGGTTTTGGTAAGTAAGCTAAACCCAGGCTTGGACATCTTTTTTTAAACTGATGAATGAATGAATGAATGAATCTATCTAAAAATTCATCAGCATCACACCCAGCAAGATACAGTTTAAGGCAGGTTGGAAAGTATATGTTTTAGATTTTATCCTTACTGAATTATATATTCTCAATTAGTTGGCTTGGCCATATAGCAGATGGCCTTGATACAAACGCCAAAGTATGTGAGATAGATGGATGGATGGATGGATGGATGGATACATGGAGAGACAGCTTTTATGAAAGACAAAAAAAACTTTTCCATTATTAAAAATGACTTTTTATTGAATAATTAGTCAATAAAAGTACATACAATACCTAATCAGTTTAACAACTAATCCCTTCTAAAGATATATAAGGAAGAAAAATAAACCTATATGTCCATCATTGTTACAGATTTGCCATTGCCTCTCCAAATGTGTGTGTGCGTGTGTGTGTGTGTTGTGAGTGAGCATGTGCACACATGCGCACATACATATGAATTTGCTTAACATTTGCAGAATTTTAATTCCTGCATTTTCCTCATAAAATTGAATTTTGAACATTGCCTCTATAATTACTATATACTTGAATTTTATTTTCCTTCTACATAATGCTTAACTCTTACATTATAGAAACACAGTGATTTAATAACCATTTCTTTGGGTTATTATAAAATCTTCTTACAATTATATTTTCTACTTTTATGTTCCTAGTACTCCTGTGAAGCAGACCTTATTATCCCCATTTTGCACTTAGGTCAAAAGAGGCTCAGGGACATATATGCCTGCCTGAGGTCACAGAGTCAGAAAATGGCAGGATCAAAACTTCCATACAATGAGTTACAGATATGAAGTAACAAGATTTGCAGTTCTGAACTTCCATAAACTTGTTATACCTGACATCACTTTGTATTTGAACACCCCGTATTAATAACAAACTAAACATCATTAACCTAATACTTCTATACAGAACTAATTAACTAATGACTTACGGAACTAATGGCTCCTGACTAATGCCTGTCAGTATTCTAAGTACCTCCAAAATAAACTATGGGATTTTTATTGTTTTTTATTTCTTTATTAAAATTATTGGAGTGACACTAACAAAATCCAATAAGTTTCAAGTGTATCATTGAACAGTAAGTCGTATATATACTACATTGTGTGTTCACCGCCCAGAGTTAGATTTCCTTTGTGGGATTTTTTAAAAGGCCAATAGCTTATAATTGCACATTAGGTTTTATAAAGGAAATCTTTGCCTAAGAGACATTCAAAATTACATTTTAGATAACTCTTACGAAGAAGAAATTCACCCTTTTGTTTCTCCACGTGCAGGATTCATGCCATCTGGCCCCACTGCCCTTAGGAACACCTGAGAAAAGGATGCGGGAATCCATTTATCGGAACTGAGGGCGGTCACTCCAGGGACCGAAGGTCCTGACACTGCTCCTCCCAGGTGCAAGATTTCTGGCTATTTCAAGAACATATTTTTCTTCTTTAAAAATTCAGATGTAAGTAAAGATGGATTTTACTCTCCTTAGGGGTTATTTGAAATAACCTTCAAGTGGATGATATTTTTTTCACTACAGCAGATTTATTGATCTCTGTTCCTTGTTGGATTTAGGCTGTGTATGCCCGCCCTATAGCACTCTCAATTATACATGCCAATATCTAGCCAGACAACTGAGAATATTCATCAGGAGGTTAGAAACTGGACAGTGGAACTCAGGAATGGTTTGAACTAGATGTTTGAAAATCAATTGTTCATAGTAAGACTATGAAAATAGACAAATCCCCCAAAAAAGTGTGCCTAGTAAGACAAGATTTTGAAGACAAAAGTTTGGGAGAAGGTCTTTAATTTAAGGCATAAAAAATATGCATCTATTAGAAGTAGAAAGTTTTCTCACTGGCCAAGAAAATTAAGTAAGTTAAAGAGTTTCGACTTAGTAAAAAGAAAAGGAACTCAGGTATAAATCTAAAAGCCAGAATTGATATTGAACATTCGTGAGGCTGAAAGAAAAATATGAGACTGAAACTGATTGTGGACATTTATGCTGTTACACTGTAGAGCATGTTTTATACGACTTGATGATAACTAAACTAAGTCCAGTAGATAAATCTACCATGTGATGTGTGTAATGGGAGCCTCATCTTTGGTAGGGAATCCCCATGTATTTTGACTGGTAGAAATCACCTACTATCAAAGCATTCACGGAACTGACCTAAACAGATCATTGTTTAGACATTACTTTGGCCTAGTTTTTTTGCCCATTGGTGGTCACACAATATCACGGCAACAATAAATTTACAAACCAAAAGGTGAAATTTGCAACCAAAATAATTCTGACAAAAAATGGATGGGTCTTAATCGAGTTGGCCACCTGTTGTGAATACCACTCAGAAAACTTCCAAGAAGCTATAGTCACTAGACTATAATAACAAAGGTTTTTATTGTGATGCCTAAAAGGATTAAAGGTAAAGCAAAAAGAAGTCATACTTAATAGAAAACATTACTAATCTCAGAGGAAAAAAATACTGAAAGTGTTTCTGTCCATTCAGTTACAATTGTTCTAGCTATAGCTTTATGTAGATGTTCACTTTAAAATTTTGATGATGACACTAGAATCAAATACTTGATAAGACAGTCTTTTAGTATTCAACATATGCAGTTGTACCAACTAACTTTTGGATTTGCTTAATGGATACACTGCACCGTAATATTTATACAAAAGACTGCCCAAAAAAGACTTTAAAATAATATTGTGTCAGTACACTTAAATCTACAAGGAGGGAAAGGAAGAACTGGTATAGGATCACCATTTTGAAAGGCCACATAAGGAAGCCAAAGTACTATCAGAGTGAACATAAATTATTCAAGAAATAACAATATTCTGCCCTACAGCACCAAAATTTAGCACCCTCTCAGTCACTCCTCTTCCCAGTTGCAGATGGCATCTGAATACCTCAAGGTAATTTTTTCTTTAGAATTTTTGTTCTGTAAGCTAATTGGAGGAAGAAGAAATAAGATGAGCAAGAGTAATAACTTTTGTTTATAAGTGGCTAATAAATATAGAATATCCACTTATGCTTCCAAAAAAAAGGAGCAACAATTTGGCAATTGAAATGCTATGGATTTGGTTTGTTAAAATGAACATTACAAGTTTCTTTGGAAGTCTAATTATAGAATAGCTGGGTTTGCTCTAAATTGGGACCTATATATACATACGTTTAAAAACCAAGATAGCTCATCTTAATTACCTTAATATTTATTTAACATCTGTGCCATTATGTGGCCCCACCACCTACCCCATTCCAAAGAATTACATAGCTTATGCAGGTCTTTTTAGTACATGCCTAACATAGTGCCCCTAGAATAAAAGGCATAACATAAATGTTTATCAAGTGAATGAATTGTTATGAAAGAAGGTTATTTTTACATCATTCATCATGAGAAAATTGTATTTTGAACTGTACACTTTATGATAGATGGCTTTACTAAATAATTTCATGGTATAAAGAAAATGAAATCTTGCAAGGACACAACTGCTAAGAGCACACAGATCGCTTTATTATTTTTATTGTGTTAGCACTAGCATTCCTGATAGACAATATTGCTACCTAGGCCCATATTAAAGTTACACTGAAATCAATGTGAATCCTAAAGGCAAAGAACTAGAGGATTTAAAATGAAATCAAGAGCAAGCCTCTCTGGTTTTATGCCAGTTCAATGACTTGCGAAGTTTTGAAGCTGTCCTTAGAAACTATAAATTAATTCCTAAGGATTATCTTCCCTGCAAGGTAGAAAGCAGAACTGAAATAAAGGTGGGGGAAATTTTTGTTCAATTAAGCCAATTGCATAATGCAAAAGGCTTTTTTTTTTTCTTTTGTCAAACCTTCAGATTTAT
This sequence comes from Eonycteris spelaea, assembly GCA_003508835.1. NCBI lineage: Eukaryota > Metazoa > Chordata > Mammalia > Chiroptera > Pteropodidae > Eonycteris > Eonycteris spelaea. The sequence goes on along the minus strand of PUFA01000368.1, from coordinate 585,341 downwards.
TGCCTGGCTTCTGAGAGAGAAAAAAGCTCACTTTCATTCCATAAGCTCAACATATTCTTAAATAAATGATTCAACTGGAACCTGCCTGAAATTCTGTATCTTGAAATGTGGGTGTGGATTTCAGGGTAGCGAATGGCAGAAAAAAATACCTACTGATATATGTACATTAATAGCTATCTCACTAAGTCAAGTTAAATTCTATTGAATGGGCTGTTTTTTTAAAAAATAATTTTGAAGTTCTTTTTTGACTTGAATTATGAGGAATTAAAGTTTCCTAAATATGAATATAAAGGAAATTGTTTCCTATTTTTTGTCTATTTCTTCATGAATTTTGAATTCTGAGTTTATGTGAGAAAATGAGCCCAAGTTTTAATGGCTCTCCTTTTTTTAACATTCTCTTATAATTCTACACATGTGGACAGTGCACACTGCCAAGAACAAGGCAAACAAGCTGTTTTGTGACAAGCACCAAGCCAAGGTGCACATTCTAGGAATAGTAAAAGGAAACACACGCACACAATAAAAAAAAAACTACTGCAAAACCACACAACCCTCATTCCAAACCTTAGAGAAACAGCAGAACTGCAGAAATTATTTCAAAACTACTTGACAACCTTAATAGAAAGTAAGAGAAGACCTAAGCTTCAAAAAAGGGAAACTCTTTGAGATGAAAAAATGAAAAAATTAAAATACACACTGTAAGATCAAACAAATTTGGATCATGTAAATTAGTATAATCTCTTAGCAAACTAATTTAGTAATATTTAGAAACATAAAATGCACACATCCTTTGCCCAAAGAAGTTGGCTACTATAAATTTATCCCAGTTAAATTCCCATGAATATGCAAAAATATGTGTAAACGTATGTGTATGAGAGCATGCTGCATAATAACAAAATTTATAAACAAACCAAACATTCATGAGGAAATAAATGGTTAATATGGCCATTAATTAAATAAAAAATATATCCATCGAATGGATCACTATGCAGCAGGTAAAGAAATACATATGTGCAGAAATAAATCTTTATCATTATGTGAAAAAGAAATAAGTTGCAGAACAGAATATACCTGCATATCACTAGATAATTTATGGAAGAATAGGCAATTCTTAACTGTTTATTCCTGGGCAGAAAAAAGGAGACAGCACATGAGGATAGAAGTTTGGGACTGCTTTTCTTACTTTACACTATTCTGTATTGATGAATTTTTTAACCACTGTCATTTATTTATAAAATTAAGAGTAATACTAAAAATACTGTCACAGTTTTCTTTAAATGAGGTTATACTTAAATATACAGTCATGAAAAGATTTCCTAGCTAAATCAGATCAAAACAAGACAGAAAAATATACAAAATATAATTATATAAAATAATGTATGTACATATATATGCACAAATATACAAAGAAAACTGTCCAGAAATCTACATATAAAAATGTCATAAAATTGTGAAAGAAATAAAATTGTACCAGAAGGTGGAATAGGGTGGGTGGACAAGGTGAAGTAGTTGTGATTTGTGTTTTATCTTGCTATACTTCCCTATTTTGAAAATTTTACTTACAAAGGATATAAATTTCTGCATTGCTTCTGTAATTTTAAAAAATAAAATTATAGACAGTATAGATTTGTAGGAAAGCTTTGATTTAGCTTCTAAAGCATAAAGGGACAACATCTATCATGAAATAAGAGAGCAGCAACAATGTGAATATACCCAACACTACTGAATTGTACACTTAAAAATGTTTAAGATGATAACTTTTTTAAAGAAATTAAGTTGATGGGGTAACAGTGGTTAATACAATTATATAATTTTCAGGCATACATTATAATTTGACATCTGTATATTCTATTCTGTGTTTACTACCCAAAGTCCACTTTCCTTCAGCTACCATATATTTGATCCTCTTTATCCACTTTACCCTACCCCTAACCACCTATATTTGACTCCCTTTACCCTGTCTACCTCTCCCCATCTCCCAGCCCCTACCCTCTGGTAACAACTAGTTTATAGTCCATGTCCATGATTCTCTGTTTGTTTAAGACGGTAACTTTTATGTAATGTGTATTCTACAATGAAACTTTATTAAGAAGGAAGGAAGGAGAAATAAGAGAAGAAGATAGAAGTGGTGTGCAGAAAAATGAACCAACCTAAGGATTGTAGGTTTTGGAAGATGCAACAACATACTACTAAAAATATTCCAGGAAAATAAAAGGATCCAACTATGTGTATTTAAAGTTTCTCCATTATCCAGGACAGTGGTCACCAAAGTGTGATGAATACATTCTTGCAGATCCCTTGCAGCACATGAAGAATATATTAGAAGTTCTATTCACACTAAGTTTAGTCAAATCAATATGATTTATAGATATTAGAAGAGGATGACATGAAAATAATCACAAATAAATATACATACATTGGGGGCATGATAAGAAGGAGTATATAATGTAAAATATTTGAAGATCATCTTTTATAGGCAACATTTATGAGAGGTAACCACAAATGGACATATTCTGGCCAGATATTTAAAAGACAAAGATAATCAAAAACAAGAAAAAAAAGACTTCTAGGCAGGAAAAACAAGTTACATGCAAAAGAATACAAATCCAAATTGTCTTCATTTTCCTCTGAAATATGAAGTGAAATAGTTGAAGCAGAACCTGCATAATTTTTTTCAGAAAGTACTTTTGGGATTCAATAATTGTATTTCCAGCCAAAAAATTACAGAAGAAGAATATGTGTTCTAATTTACAGCATCTTAGAAAAAAAACATCTATGTATTTTTATTTAAAAAAATATTTGAAAGTGTACTCCAAATACTGAGGGAGTTATCAGAATTATGGATCAAAAAGTGACACGTTATAAAGAGTTAATGGCAGCTAATAAAACCAAAAATCAATATGTATAAAACTAAAATCAAATGTAGTCTTTGGGAGAAAAAAATCAAGAGAAAGTCTCAATGACAAGAATCTGGGTCTTAAATGCCAAATTCCACTAACTAAAACGTAGAAATGAGACACTGAGGAGAAAATAAAATTATCTAAAACTATAGCAGTACTGCCAGGAAAAAAAGCTAAAGATAAAAAATTTAATTCTTTTTTGTTTTAAAGTCAAAAATCCTTCATCATCATTAACATGTAAGTGTATTAAAAATCAAAATACTGTTAGATAACTTTATATGAGGCTCACTCATTTCAATGCTTTTGATTTCCAAAAAAACTAGGTTACTGACATCAAAACTAAATTTCCCCCCCAAAGAATACAGGCATCATAGCAAAATATTTGATGTTCTTAAATTTCAGAAAAGAAAAAAATATATCTTATTATGCCATTTCAAAGGTGTCTTCCTTTTTTCCCAAGGCTAAGTCTTGAGGGCTAAAAGAATGTTAATATGTGTATTTAGACAGTTTATGCTTTCTTAAAGTAAAATTAACACTTTATATTAGAAATCAGGATTAAAAAATCTAGTTTATGCTTTGGCCAATGCAAATGTCAACATGAATAGAAATGTTCATAACTTTTTCTAAAAAAACATGAAATATAGCTATGTAGGTCAGTGATTATCAAAGGGTGGCCATTTTCCTCCCCAGGGGACATTTGGCAATATATAAAGACATTTTTGGTTGCCACAAGTGGGAAAAGCGGGGTGCTACTGACATTTAGTGCATAGATGCCAAGTATACTAGTAAGTATCCTACACAAGACATCTCTCCACAACAAAAAAATGATCAGGCTTAAAATGGAAGTAGTGCTCAGGTAGTATAAACCTAATCTAGATAGACATATATAATTTCAGTATTTTCTATATCTCTATTATAGGTGTGCGTATGTGTACACTTGCACACAAACAGGAATTATTGCAAGATCCTGTGGGAAGAGGAAATTCATTTTTTGCTGTTCTAGTTACAGCAATAAAAATGACTCCAACACTTATTAAATATATATGAATTGCTATTTTATCCCTATCAGCATTTTCTATTAAGCTCTTTTTAGATGTATTAGGGTAATAAAAAGTTTGATAAAATGGCCCCCCAAAATTTAAGTTATAAATAAGGTAGGCCTCATAATGTACCTTCCTCAAATTATTTTATCTTAATTTCAAAACAAAGAATTTGAGTAAAACCTTAAAATATAAGTAGGATTTAGATCTGAGATATCTAAATAGCAAGGGATACAAAAGCAAAAAGACAATGAAACACTATGGCAGAAACTGAAAATATAGGAACGGTAATAATTCAGATGTTTAGGAACCAAAACAGATAACACTTTTAGAGACAAAAGGCCAAAAATTTAAAAAGGGGTTATATATAATCATAGAGATTAGACTTGGGCTTAAGAGAATTTGAATACTGAGCCAAAGCAATTACAAACAGTTTGGGGAGCAATGGAAACTCATTTTGATAACCAAATCAGCCATAGAAAAACCTCTCCAAATTTCATGTACAGTTATCTCTAGATTCCATTTTCAACTACTCCTATTGATATGTATTTACCCTGCTACGTGGTCCCTGAGAGAGTAACAACAGTACCAAATGAACAGGTACAAGAAATACTTTCTTATATTCTTAGTGGACTTGAACTCTTCCTCATTTACCATATAGTGCAGAAAATCAAACCACTAATTTAGACATTGAGGAAAAGACAGAGCAAAAAAAAATTTAATATTAAAAATAAAATGTATTTAAAGGATAGATTCCAATGATTCAATGTATATATCACAGATTGTTTATGCGGACAGCAAATAAGTATTAAATAATTCTCAAATAAATAAATGCATAAATAAATAATATGAGAAAAAGCATCTTTGCTGGTTAACTGAATAGGCACCCTGTATTTCAGACAAAGTAAAACATACAAATAAACAAAAGATCATATCAACAGAAAGGCACATCCTATTTTTAATATTCTTAAGATTAAAAATCTTAATATTTACAAAATATAAAATATTAATGTCCTAATATATAGTTTTTTAAATCAATAAGAACATCAATAAAAATGCATAACAAACACAAACCTGAATTCCACATGAAAGAAACATATTTCTAATAACATGAAAATATGATAAAATTCAAATGAACTACTAACCATGTGATAAGACACTATTTTCACCTACTGAGTTGACAAAGGATAAAATAATATTGATGATAATAGAATGAAACACAAATGTATACAATTTTTGTGAAAAGATATTTGATAAGAATTACAGGCCTTAACTACATTCCAAAGAATTTCCTTTCATAATTAGGGATTCATACAAAGATTTATATCTGAGGATATTCATCATATTACTAATAATGAGAAAATAATAATATATTATTAAGATGAAAGATTATACACATTATAAACATGGTTCCTAAAATATTTAAGAGTACTAAAAAAAGCTCACTGACATCTGAAAAAGAGCAGGATAAGAAGTTTCCATTAAATAATACAAATTTTATTTTTTAAAAAAGAGAAAAAGAAACAGTCATAGAAAAAAAGGTTTAGAAAGATATATGAGAAAATGTAATTTTTAAAAATCTCTGAATAGTAAGATTATGGGTGTTTTTTTTTTATTTGCCCTTATTTTTCTGTTTCAAAGATGCTGCTGCATTCCTTTATAGTTATATATGCTGGTTATCATGTTTCTCTATAAACATCAAAGAAGAAAGTATAGGTTAATTTTATAAGAGGTAAAGACAGTTACCCTCAGATTTTTTTCTAGTTCCCATCTTATTATTAGACAGACTTTTTCTTAACCACTTTTACCATCTTCTTTCATCATCCTAGAAACTGATGATGGTCCCTTCTACTACTCTGTTTCTACAACACAAAGTACAGACACTATGTAGCTTACTTTTCCCAGTAGGGATTTAAAAGAAGGCCCATAGAATTCTGCAAGGAAAGGTTATTTCTCAAGAATGTATATACACTCAGGCTTTTAACCACACCCATGTGAAAGGAAAAGACACTTATATTAGGAGATGTGCAGACTCAAAAAGTTTTCATTCAAAATCACATTCTATAGTTGAATATGATTTATATTTGTCTATATTTGAATGAGTCTATATTTGATACATGCAAAAAAAAAAAAAAATGAAACTGGACCACAGTCTTATACCATATACAAGAATAGCCTCAAAATGGAATAAAGACTTAAATGTGAGACCCGAAACCACAAAACTTCTAAAAGAAAAAATAGGCAGTAATCTCTGATATTGCTACTAGTAATTTATTTTCGAACATATCTCCCCAAGTGAGGGAAACAAAAAAATAATAATAAAAAATAAACAAATGACAAGTACAGCAAACTAAAAAGTTTTTGCGCAATAAAGGAAACCATCAACAAAACAAAAAGACAACTGACTGAATAGGGAAGACAATCGCTTATGATACATCTGATAAGGGGTTAATACCCAAATATATTTTAAAAACTTATACAACTCAACAACAACAACAAACAATCCAATTTAAAAATGGGCAGAAGACTTAGATATTTCTCCAAAGAGGAAATACAGTGGCCAATAGACATATGGAAAGATACTCAGTCACTAATCATCAGAGAAATACAAATTAAACCACAATGAGGTATCACATCACACCTGTCAGAATGGCTATCATCAATAAATCAACAAACACCAAGTGTTGGCGAGGATGTGGAGAAAAGGGAACCCTAATACACTGTTGGTGGGGTTGCAAATTGGTACAGCCACTATAGAAAACAGTCTGGAAGTGTCTCAAAAAATTAAAAATGGATCTACTTTTTGACCCAGCGATTGTACTTCTGAGTATTTATCTAAAGAAAACCAAACCAATAATTTGTAAAGGTCTATTCATCCCTATGTTCATGGCAGCACAATTTACAATAGCCAAGATATGGAAGCAACTTAAATGCCCATCAACAGATGATTGGATATAGAAGTTATGGTTCATATATACAATGGAATAATAGCCATAAAAAATGAATTCCTACCATTTGTAATGACATGGATGGACCTAAAGGTTATTATGCTCAGCGAAATAAGTCAGAGAAAGATTGATACCATATGATTTCATTTATATGTGGAATCTAAGGAATAAAAAGAACAAACTAATCAAAAACAGACTCACAAATATAGAGGAAAGTCTGGCCACAGCCAGAGGAAAAATGGGTTGGGGGGCTGGGAGAATGAGGTGAAAGGTTAAAGAAGTACAAATTACTAGTTGATAGATGGTCAGGGAGAAGGGGAGCACGGCATAGGGAATGCAGTCAGCAGTAAGGTAATGGTTAGGTGTAGATCCAGAGGGAGGATAGAGTAATCTGGGGGATCATTTCACAAAATATATAACTGTCTAACTAATGTACTGTATACATGAAACTAATCATTTTTTTAAATCACATTCTATAAAGTGATCAAAGATCAACTAAAACTTAGTGGTATGCTAACAAAAAAGATTTAATCAATTAAGGATGATTTGTAGAAAAGAAATTGGCATCAGCAAAAGATGTAGGTAAAATAGGTAAAATAAATACAAGTAATGGTTATATAAAATAAGAATAAATATGTAATAAAATTATAAATAAAAGTTACACATATCTTAAAAAAAGAATTCATTAAAATAAAAAAAATTGTTTAAATTTCAGTTATAGTTAATGAAGACTAAAAATGAAATATCTGGTGGGGAAACACCAATAACTAATTTAATGCCAGTTTAAAATATATGAAATTTGCACTCTGATAGACCAAAGTCAATTGAATGTTAGCAATTTCAAATGATTCAATCCAATTTTTTGAAGAGCTAGCTTATTAGATAAATGTCTAAGATGTGCAAAGTGCTTTAATAAATATCCAAAGTGAATGTAAAATAAGTTGACTACTCTCCAAGCTATCACAAAAGAAGAAAAGAAACATAATTTATCAAGGGAAAAAATAACACAGAGTGAAAGTTAGGGCTGATTTGATTGTTAAAACCTCTCTATAGTCATACATGAAAAGATCATTTCAATTTTAGATAACTTTCTTTATATCTCAATGTAATTCATCTCTGTCATATGTTGGATGAATTTTTTTGGTTACTGGTAGTCTATATTTCATTATTTTAATGATGAAACTATAATGCCTATCCGGATCATCCAAAAGCCCCAATGGATTTTTCAAAATATCACAAAACACTTCTTAACACCTATATAACAATCCACCAAAGTTTCTGCATAATATAGAATATTTAAAAATTATATTTAACAATGATAAGTTAATATGTTTAAAATGCTAATGCATTCATTAGTATTTATGTGTGGCATACAATGATACAATGCAGTTCCATATGCAATGACCATATTCTCAAATGTAAATAAATCAAGAGAGTACCTGAATGTAGGGGTAAAGGAGGACATGTGAGTTGACATGCTTATGTCCTAATTGAATTTCTTTCAATATGTTTATCACTTTCAACTTCACTTGTTATTCATAGGTATTTTTAGGCTTCATAGGTGCACTTACTTTCTTCATAATCTTTTCCATTTTCTTTAAGAATGTTTTCTCTTAATATTGTAGAAAGGTGACAATGAAATTGTCCATGTTTAAGTAATATAAGCATGACATATTAACCTACTGGTGAACAGCCGAGATAATACTGCAAACACAGTAGATTCTTTCTTCTGGACTCGTAAGCAACTTTAAATATTCCTGTTGGAAGGTGGGTGAGAATATATATAGCAGGTTGCTGGATTCAGATTTGGGGTAAATATTTTTGCAGATAGTTATTGTTAATACTGCGGATACTGAAATTTCAGGTAGCAATGGATCTTTTTCTTTAAAAATAAAAATTTAATTGTATGCAAGTAAAAAAGCCTGTAATTTAAGCATTCTGTAAAAAACGTAAACATGTAAATTCTATTATGTTCACCGAAATGTTACATAATTTAGAAAGACCGACTTTTTTAAGAAAGACACAATAACTTGAAAAAAAGTAGGGGCAGTTCTGTCAACACAGTACCGACAAAATCTTAGAGCAGAAAAAAAATACAAATTAATACAGTCTCTCTCTCCCTGTAAATAACAAAACTTGACTTAAACTCCAATCTCTCCTTTAATATCAATGAGGTATTTCTTCCAGATATTAAGATGATATAATATCAACTATTTGAAATATTGGTTTCTTTAATCCCTAGATGTGTGGAAATTGTCAGTTGACAGGCAGTTGTCTTGGATAAACTAAAAAGGCTATAATTTTATGAGAATACACTTTGAAAGTAATGCTTTAAATGATCTGGCTTTAAAATAAACTTTTCTTTTTCTAGGATGGAGATTTGAGTTCTAGTAGTGTAATATAGTAAAAAAAAAAAAAAAAAAAAACAAAGAAAACAACATCTCATTCATGAAAGGTGGGCTCATGTTATTATTATAAACGCTTTTGTAATGAGTACTTAATGGCTCATGACAGTTTTCCTTCTGGCATCAGCTTTTCTTCCAAACACCTATGCTCAGAACCCTCATTTACTTATCCTTACCTTCTATCGTGTGAATTTTTGTAAGGAACCTAAAATAATCTCAAGAATAAGGAAAAAGTCAAGCAAACAGTAAAGTCCATAAATGAATGCACATTTTCTTTGGTCTTTGTAAGTTCAGAAATATCTACTACTCTAAAGCAGTGATTCTATTCCAAATAGAATGAAACATACTGTTTAGTCATCTCAATGTTTAGTATAATCCATGCCACAAACATAAATAAGCTTAAATTCCATTTCTTCTCCCAGGGAAATTTACTAAAACATGATTGGGTATCTGATTAGCCCAAACAGTTGTACTATAAATTATTATAAGATTTTTCTTGAATATTGCTGAAATTTTGCACATAAAAGTTTAATTGAATAGATTTGGATTTTCCTTGTATTATTCATAATATGTAAACATCATCAAATTCATATAACTGGCTGCTATATTCCATATTCAAGAGTCCACACTGAATACAAACAAGCTTTACTAAACAATTCAAATATGCCACATAATAGAATTTTTTGAAGTATTAAAACAGTAACCTCAATTTTTTATAAGGAAAATGAAACCCATTAATTGGCCAAGTTTTCAACAAAATAAACCACAGAATTGGCCTTTCATTATTTTATAAAACTATTGACTATGATAATCCTTATTTTATCCTGCTACAAACCCATCTATGCATATAATCCCCGTTTGATGTAACAAGTAAAAGCCAAAAAGTAACATGAAGATGTCAATTTATTGAAGATTTGCCTATTTATCTTTTTTTAAGTAATGTCAATATTTTTTATACTAAGAACATGAATCCCTCCATGTTTCCATGAATAGTTTTCCTTCAAAGACAGTCATAGTCAAAAATGGTTTTGTTTTTCTTCAAGTCAAATATGTCAATATTAGTTTCCGTGTTTTTAGTGAAATTAATATATTGTATTCCCTGTTACACAATTTGTAATTTTTCCAATTGGAAAAATTTACAAAAATAATAACTTTATTAAAAAAAATGAGTTAGATGAGAAAATTTGTATTCTACATTTCCAATTATTTTCTTAATTGTTAATGGCAGAAGGTTGGTCTAATGTCCTGAAGAAAGGACATTTCTCAGTGTTTTAAAGGGATTCGAGAGGTTGAGAAATAAGATTTCAAGTTGTCTTTATACATGTTACACTTAAAAATCTCTTCATGTACACATATAACCTTACAATATCTAAACTTCAACTTTGAAATTGCCTGTTAAGTATTCTAAACTCCAGATTTTCTTAAGATTTTTTGCTTTGGAAGACAACAAAATCCAGATTATTTACCAACTAATTAAATGTTAGATTTAAATGAAAAATAAGTTTTTAGACATGCTTTTAGTTTAATCATTAAATAATATTTAAATGAAAGTTTTCATTTTTTATTTAAGTATAGTTAGTACACAATCTTATATTGGTTATATTAGTTTTGGGTGTATAGTACAGTAATTTGGGATTTTTACTAACTCTAGTAAACGTTTGTCTCTATGAAAACTTACCACAATATTATTGACTAAATTCCCCTTCCCCTTTTCATGCACTCCCCACCCTCTCCTTTCTGGTAACCATCCCTTTGGTCTCTGGTTCTACGAGTTTGTTTGGTTTATTTGTTTGTTTGTTGTTTGTTGTAAAGTTTAATGGGATTATTTTATTCTGTTTTTAGTTTCAAGTATACAGTTCATTGGTCAGACATTTATATAGTTTATAAAACAATCCCCCTGATAGCTTTTTCTCTCCTCTGGCTCTCCACCTAGCCAATGCATTAATGTTAACTGCATTCCCTATGCCATGCTCTATAAATCTGTTTTTTTGTTTTGTTTTTTTTTTATAGGAAGTCTCAATATAACTAAAGGGGAACTCTCTTTGATGTTCTATTTCTTGTAGCACAGGTGTTCTTTAATTGGACTCACTGGCCTGAGTCAGCTTCCTGGCTCTAACACTTACTGGCCTTGTGACATGGAGAAAGTTATTTAATCTGTGCCTCAGGTCATTCATCTGTAAAATGGAAATGATAATAGTATCTACTCTCATGGTGTTTTCAAGATTCATCAGATAATGCATGAACTCCTTAGAATAGAACTTGGCACAAAAATAAACAATAAATATTAGTTATTATTATTTCCTTTTATACCTTTCTGGTCTTTGGTCTTAAAAGATATTAGGGTATTTTTAGACATCCTGAATTCGGACACAGTCTATCTTCATTACCTTTTTGGTTTTACACCATCAAAAATATGTAGATTTAACTTACTTAAATTTAAATAATGGAGATTATATTTCAGAATAAAAAACACTGACTTAGGGATGACATTTTATTTCCATTTTTAATATGTAAATAAAATGGATGAAAACTTTTTTACTTTTTGTACAAATCAAAATAAATGTGTCCTAATATTCACTTGGCAATTACTTCCAGTTAACAACTTTCATTAAATGTTATTAATTAATTTTGAGTAACAAATCTATTTGCCCCTGCTTAATAACTTCATAAATAAGATATTTTTACATACTTGGGTTGTTTTTTTCCCCTGAATCTTTCAAGTTTAAAATAGAAAGGGCAAATGTCAGTGATATCATTTCTTGATCAGCAAGTAATATTTGAATAAGGTTATTGATGATAATAATAATATAAGGAAGACAGACACAGATTTGAAATTTTGTTTGTAAGGGAAGGTTTCAGGAAAGATATCTAAGTGCACCGAAAAACATAGCGGCCAAAATTGACAGGCTGCATTAAATCTCAAAAGTTTCTGAATGGCAGTTTAAACATCACTGCAAAATAAAAATAGCCATGCTATATGTGTGAGGATATTCTATGCAATCTTTTATACTTTCCTCACAACTATTCTAGACATAACTGAAATTTTAAGATAAGTTACACATAGCGTATGTAAGTAGTATAACTGAGATCTAGTCTCAAATCTCCCTGACACCAATTTTATCCTTCTCAACACTTACCACATATTGCCTCCCAATAGCTAATATAATAAATGTCATTAAAAGCACCAGTATAAGCTTTATTTAATTCTAATAGCTGGTATATTTTCTATTCTCTCATGATAAAAATCTATTTCACTTATTCCTCTTTTACTATCTAGCCTACTAGAGCTCAGATGCTCAACTACGATGAACTATATTGTCCTTATAAACTGCAATTTGATACATTTTCAATTGCCCTAGAAAGTAAGGTAAGACAACTTGAGAAAGTGGGGCAAATGATAAAAGCAGAATCTCAGTTTCTGAAACCTACCATGATATTCACTCTAATGAGACTAAGTAGATAGCAACTCTGTCCTTGAAATATTCAAGAGCATTAAATTTAAAGAATTTTTTACTCAGACATCACAATATTTAATATTCACAACTGCCAACAGTAGTCATAAAATGTGGCTATTCTATAAGACACTAACTTTTAAAACACTGATTTTCTATAACACAGTAATTATAAAAGTTTGTTACTAGTTGACAAACTTTTTCTGCAAAGAGCCAGAGTAAGTGTTTTCAGCTTCACAGGCCATTTGTTCTCCGTCAATCTACTGTACCCTGAATGCAGTGAAAGACAGTGTATTAACCAATGAACATGGCTGTATCCCAATAAAACTTTATTTACAAAAACAGGCAGTGAGCCAGATTGTACTGCAGGTCCTAGTTTGCCAGTCACTGGCATAGTCCACTAATACTCTGTTGACAGTCTAAATATCTTTACATAGACACTGTAAACACGCAAGGCTCATTCATCTTGAGCAAAGAAAAATACTTTTTCCAATTATTTTTTTTTCAGCAGTTACCGCTGAAGAAGTTTCTTGCAGGATGGGTACAAATATAGACCAAATAAAGTGGATTTGTTTTTTTTCTTTTTTTATGGCTATTTTGGAGAACATCTGTCACAGTGTTTAACTGTGTTTATTCCTAACCCAGAGCACTCTGGTATTCAATAAAGATCTATTTACCAAAGCCTATTAGAGACTAATTATTTCTCTGAATTGGTAGTGGTAGTACTGATAATAACAGCAACTTCCCTTTAGATATGTGTTGCATATTCACCACAGTGCTGTTAAGGGCACTTAATGTTAGAGTTGCTTTACAATGACCATCTCAAATCCTGGTAGCAGCTAAAGTAAACAGATTACTAGTCTATCTTTTTCAAATGAGTAAATTAAATTTCAATACCATGATGAATGTCACACAGCAAATGAATGCCAGAGTTCAAATCTGCCTCTCAATCACATTTTGCTGCCCTCTATCTGCATGGCATCCAATTCTGTTTCCTAAGGATTGGAAAAGGGAACTCTGGGTCCAGATCAGGTCAGTAGCAGTGCATTTTTCTCAGAGGCTGGAGGCAGAATGGATCTGAGGGAGAAAATTAAAAGGAGCAAAGCCACCCTTTCTGATACCTGAGGGGGTGTATAGGCAGAATGAAGCTGATGTGCTCAGAAATAGGGTCTTCAGTAATTTTAGGGAAAAAAATTAAAAGGAAAAAGTAAATCCATAGAATAACTTTAAAAATGAGATGCTGGATTGCAAATGAATTTCTCATTCTCACTTGATCCTAAGCAGCTATTATAAATTCTATAGTTGTCTATAGGCTATAGTACTGGACTGCTAGTCAGTCAGAAGTCATACTCCTTCTATAGATCAGTCTTTTGAAATTAACTATAAGCTGATTAACTCAAGCTATTAATTATTTAAATCCTGCTAGGTCTCATACAAAGTGTGGTGGTGGAGGAAACACTCATAGCCAATTTAATGTCGCAGCCATATTCTCTTGCTAGAATGTTCTTCTACCACATTTCTCATTTCCAAATCTTACTTCACATCCTTCAAATTCCTACAAATGCTACATCCCTCAGGAAGCTTTCTCTGAACATCAATAACAGGCATATTTTTCCCACTTTCTTAATGAGGATTTTCTCTACATCGTTTTCTTATGAGTAGTAACTATAAACTCTTGTGTGCCTGATTTATAATGTCTGCCAAACAACGAGTTTTTGAAGGGCTTTCTGAGGGAACGAACCATGTTATCCTCACATTTGTACCTCTGACAGCACTTAACATATTAGCCATACAGTACACTTTGAATAAGTGAATCAACTAGTGTATCTTCTGGTATGTTGTCAAGTTGACTCTAATGGGGAATTAAACTTCGGAGGGACAAAAATTAACACCCAGATCTCCAGGAACCTCCACAAACATATACTTGTGTGCATGTATGCATGCATACACACACACACACACACACACAGCCTTAAGAATTTCTATGGGACTCGACTCTTCTCATCACACAAACTTCACATTTGAGATGTACGAAATAGGCCAAAAGGGAAAGTTATGTAAGCAAGGTATCTATCAAACATTGCATGGGAAAAAGGAAACATGGAATCACTTGACTACCTTGGTTCTGATTCATGCTTGCCTGGCCTGCAGTCCCAGACATAACTTTGTCAACATTGTGAGTCATTATTAGCATTCAATATTTTCCCTTACTGTTCCTCAGTGTTAGAAATCGTTTACAGTATAATAGAACTGATAAATACTAAATAAACTCTTCAAAGGAAAAAAGACATTGTGATAAATATAAGCAAATAGCACTGTGCTTTTTATTAAGTGTTATGCCCACACTTTTTACTACATCAAATGCTGCAGATCATCAAAATATATGGACATTGCCTTCAAGGAGTATACTAAATTGTAAGAAAGTGAGAGTAGAAACCCTGTCTTACTCATTTTTATGTCCCTAATCTAGCACAATACCTTGAACATAACAGGGACCCAATAAATAATGTTAGGGTTAAAAATGGGAAAACCTGTTAGATATCTATTGCTCCAGAATTACCATCCTGTGGCAGTTAAGTTTATTCTCTTTAATAATTATAGCTAACCCAGGTGTTTACGAGGTACTGGGCATTCTCCAAAACAATTTACATAGGTTATCTCACAATCTTTTTTTGAAATTTTAATTCTCACAATAACAAGTGAGAAAAGTCAGGCACTGAGAAGGTAAGTAATTTCCCTATAACGCAACTTTAATTAAGTAGTAGAGTCAGAATGGCAAATGAGGCAGCATCATTTCAGAGGCCATACTTTAAATCACTATACTTTCTTGCCCTCCCTTAAGAACTTAAGCATACAAAAATAATTTTGCTTAATATTAAATAAAGTAAATGATTAAACGTTACACATAGAGAGAAAAGACAGCATAAAAATGACTATGTTATAGATCCATCAATCAAATCAATCTTTAGAAGTGTGACTCAATAATTTTATAAAAGATACGAATTAATGATTTGATCTTAACCTGATCTTTTGTACTTGTGCATCCCATTTGTAGATCAATTTAACCATATACCTCGTATTTTATCAAATCTTAATCAGTATGCTATGTCTGTATCACACTACATCAGTTAGAATGTCCTTCTATACCATTTCCCACTTCCAAAGCCTATCAATTATTCATAAACACTTCATTTAAAAGTATTTTAGACTTTATAATTTCTTTTTCTACTTACTAAACAAAATATATTCATTGAAATATCTGAAAATAGTATGTATGTGTGTGTGTGTGTGTGTATATATATATATATATCTGTATTCCAATATGTACCTGAAAGTAGTATCTGTGTGTGAAAAAAAAACTTATATATATACATATATATATATATTCCAATATCTTAGCTATAAATAATATCCAATACTTCCAAAATCCTAGAACTTGGGGAAAATACTGACTACTAAAAACCTACTAAACTCAGTTTAGTCCAAAGCCATTGATCAGCAAAAGAACTCTATAAACATAAACATATATCAATGTCACGTACAGACTTGATGATGTGCCAATCACAGACTTGGAATATGGTTGCATAATTAATAATAATGAAAATAATCTTCTGTGCATTTATTAGTTGAACAAGATTAATATCTACAGTATGATTTCAAAATGGTCTACTCATCATAATTTAAAAATAAATCCTTCTATCCCAACATTCAAAGTATTTTTTCCATTTAAAGATTTTTAAATAAAAATCCCATGCAGTTTGTTTTTACTTTGTCTTTAGTCTTCAACTAAAATTCCAAACATGCTAAATGTTTGATGTAGACATTTTTTTGTACTGAATAAATTTATTGTTACGGTAATCATTTTTAAACTAATTGAAACAAAGTCCAAAAAGTTCTAGAAATTTCAACTTTATCACTGACATCATAAAAAACAATTTTAAATTCCATGCAAATAGATTTCTAGTAATTTGTCATCTGAACACATAATGCACTTCTAAAAGCTAGAAAACAAAGTACATTGTAAAGTCTTTTAAACTTCAACTGCATGCTCAGTGGACATGAGGCATACTCATAAAAATGGTGTGGGAAGACAATCTTAATGAGATTTTCTCAGAAACTTTAAAATATGATCCAGAGACAACACATCAAAAGAGAACTTGTAAATCATTATCCTAATGTCCCATTACTTGTGACACCAGATACAAGGCTTAAATATCACACACAGTTTAAATATATATATTTGCCTTACTATCATGGTGTACAGCTGAAACTTAGATTTTGTTAACCAATGTCACCATAAAAATAAGTTAGTTAATTAAAAAATCATTATCACAAATCATTAAAAATAACTTAACTGAATCTTAACTTATCTGAGGAACCTGTGTTTTTTTTTTTTTGCCTTGGCCATGATCATTTAAAAATAATATTATAATCTTTTGACTTATAAAACAACTGATTTATCCATGATTATTAAAAAGCAATCAAATTCTGAGCTTCTGCTGCCATAATTAAAAATAAAAACTAAATTGACTTATATTTATAATATATGTCCACACAAGTTAATTTTACCTTTACAACAACTAAGGAGGTTTTGAGTTCAGAGGCGAGCTGACCTGCCCAAAAGTAGTAGTTGCAGAGCTTGCAAGCAACTGCTCTGATTTTTAAATAAATCTATTTTGTGAATCAAATTCAGGAAATGCATGAAGGAAATCATAGTAAAGGCCACTGAGGGAACTGGGAAGAGGAAGCAGTCCTTCAGCAGTTTGTGGAGTTCAAACTAAGGTACCACAAGTATTTTACTAGGCCCTTAGAATGGGTCCTTTATAGCCCGGTACGTTAATTATACACAGTGGATTCAGTGTTGTTTTACATTAGAACCTAATACCAATAATTTTCATGCCTACAAATATCCATCAAGTATATAGTAATAAGAATTTTTAAGAAAACATGACATCCTATTTAGAGGTTGGGGAAAACTTAATAAGAGAAAAAAAAAAAAACTACCCCATCTCCCACTTCCCAACCTTCTTCCTCATCTCAGTATAGTAAATCATGAAATTATGTCAGTTCTTCCTCCATGATGCCTCTAATTACAAGGGGTAGGGCAATATCACTGGTTTATTAGCCTTGAAAATTACTTCTATAATTACGTCCCTCCTTTAAATGGTTACTGTATGTTACTTATGGATTATTCTTACTTTGGTAACCTTAATGGCTTGATCAATAGCTCACGGTATCGCTCACTACCAAATTTAAATTCTTTAAAATGACACTCTTACTGTTTCTTTAAGTGACCCTCACCTTAATCTTATTTCTGTCTCCTATTTCCCTAAGGTCTCAGTTCCAATCAGTGGAATCTTCAACATGGGTTCTATTTGCTGTAATAAATTAGAAAAAAACTGTTCTGATTATCGATCCTTTCATCATCAATGATATATTATGTAATATATCTGAGCAATATAGAGAGAAATGGATTCAATTGGCTAAGAAAAGGTCATTATTCCCTTTTCAAGTTTTATATAAATGCTATAATACACAGTCAAATCTTATGCATGTGAAGCCATCACAAAACGTAATGAGTGATCTATAAAAGTACATTTTAAGCTTGCATATATAAAGGGGAAAATTAAAATTTTGTAAGTAGCTTCTTTATGTGTTCTACTCACATGTGTGCCTTCTTAAATGGTGTACACTGTTCAATTAACTTTCAGTTGATGACACTGAACATCACAAGAATTTAGAGGTGACTTTTACTAATATCAGATTCTTGAATGGTTTCTATAATGTTTTTATTATTTGTGTTTGGAAATATCTAATAAGGGAAACTACTTGAGGCAAAACTTACCCATTTTCGGAAAACATAAATGTCAAAAATATTATCCTCATATTCAAAAGAAACCCGTACCTCTTTCAGCTACCCCATTATTCTTAATTCTTCCCTCACACAGAATAAGTTTCTCTCTCATCTGATGGATCCAAGTCATTGTAAACTTTTGATTTTCTTTAATCATGAGCTTTTTTTTTTTTTTTTTTTTGCTATCGATTGTCTTGTATTGCTACTATATGGCCCAGTCCCCACTACCTTTTATTTGGTCAATGCTTTTAGTTTATTCAGAGATGAAAAATAGATAACCACACATTTCAAGATTAAATGTGAAATAATTCAAAATACTGAACTAACAATTGAAAGCTGTTTCTGAGAAATTAAAATTTGACTTCTGTGACACCTTACTTGTGTATTTTTAAGATCTTGGTTCAAAAAGCATTAAAATTGTTAAGAATAAAATCACCTGAAACAATGTTTGTTACATATATTTTCTATATAAGCAGTTATGTTTATAGTATGTTAATATAGGCATAAAAGTTTATAATACATATAATATAAATTATACGTTATTACATTTCATTTCTTCATAGCCAAGCATTAAGTACACCATACTTCAAATAGATGATTAACTTCTCTCTAGAAAAGTCCTCTGAAATACTTGTCTAGGCTGACTGAACAGTGCTGGTGGAGAGCAGACCAATACTTCCTATGACAATTCATTATGGCTTTTAGCATACTAGACTTCATCTCAGCATAAATACTCATCTGTCATCCTCTCTTCTTCCCCATCCTCTGTTCCTATTTTACTCTGAGTTTTTAGACCATTTTTTTTTCCTTTTCTATAAAATAGCCCTTCAAATTTTTCAGAATCAAGTATTTAGTCCTTGGAACAGCCAGAAACATAAGTTAGTAGTACTCTTATTAGATTTGTTAAAGACTTATGGCATACAAGTTGATAAGTAGTTACTCTCTACAAACTAAAGCATGTTATTTCCCTAAGGAATTTATATAATCTAGTAGAAAAAAAAGATTTCTATACAAATATAATCATACTCTTAAGCATTAGGGGAAAACATGTGACATATATTTGAAAGGTTGAATGGAGCCAAACTAAATATTGTAGTTATTTCCACACAAAAAAAATTAATAACTTTCATCTTTAAAAGGGAATTTTAAAAAATTTTAAAGCATCTTCCTTAAGTGTTTTAGTCATATCTGCCCTTTCTTAATAGTATTTATGTTGTGGTGCAGATGTGTTTTCTTGGTACAGAGCATGGATCTCTTCCACAGTCAATTAAATTGAGGCCAGTTGAGATGGAGCTATATTAGATGGAAGTACCAAAAAAAGTGGTACCAAAAGGTAATGTCAGAGACTTCCAAATGTTTCCCCCTCACAAATGTCTTTAAATATACAAGTTTCATCCAAATCTAAGTAAGCATCTTGCAGGGAGTTTGTAACAAAAAATAAGTCAAATCCAAACAAAAATACATACCGCTGCCCTATGAAATGCTAAGCATTCCCCCAGTTTTGTACAGTACCTTGTATAAATATGAATATTTGTTGAGTAAACGGAAATAAGATTTTATCGATTGCTAAGGCTAGCATACATCTAAGACTGTTCTATTAAAACTATTTACTATTAAATATTTTCACATTAGCATTCTGGATTTTCTATTTAAATCTATTAAAACTATTAATACTTTAAATATTTGCTTGAGTCAGCACCATAAATAAATTTGAAACAATAATACAAGAAAAAGAACCAAAAAGAAAAAAGAAAAGAAAAAGAAAAAGTTATAGTGGCTCATCTTTTTCAGAGTGGAAAATATCAGTTCTCACTCATGCTGATATCAATTATCCATTCATGAATTAAGGCATTTATCAAAAACCTCTGGGATAATGACTGACCATGGCATGACAATTTTCATCACCCACAGATAGATCCAAAAGTAGTGGGTAAGGTTTACCTGACATAGTGCTGATATTTATCTGCTCCTTCAAATGACAGAGCGAGTGCCAAAGGCAAGCACATCACACAATCGAATGCAACTGGCAGAGACAGCATTATCCTGGCTGTGACTTTCCATTTCCCCAAGCAGTGCATAATGTAATCAACAGGTTACTTCTTCCCTCAGAGATCTCTAAAACATTTAAGCCAACCACATCTTATTTGTCTAGAATGACACATAATGACATCTTCTAAAACTTCTAGAAAGAAAACCACCTCTGATATTGCAATGGTTTTCTGTGATAAGAAGACCATATTCCAACTCTTCATAAAAAAAGAAACACTTCTTAAGGTAACAGTAAATTTGGGGTGGGGGAGGACTCTTAGAAATAAGATTTTATCGATAAATTATTTATTTGTGCTGGTTAAAAGAAATAAATTCAAATGAGTTTTGCAATCCTTTGGCCAAATGCTACTCAATATATTTATTCTCATAAATATATGCCTTCTTTGCTCTTATTACTACTACACTTCACAATAATTTACTGTTTCTCATTTTACCCTTATGATAACAGTACCTTGAGAGCCACATAAAATGAACATTCCAACTGGTTTCATATTTTCTGCAGAGCTAAGAAGGTAATAAGAGGTATTTATATGAATGTAATTTTCTTTGCATTTGGTGAGCGTATTTATCTTTTTCTGTTATTTCTGTATCCACATATTAAATATAAAAAAATTCTCTTTTAAAGTGACTCTTTTACCATGTGTGTTAAATACATGCTGTGCAGCTACACCTGCTTTAAAGAGGAAGACAAAAGTAAAAATATACATACATGTATAGTAAAACCTCATGATGGGTTGATTAATCAGTTCAATTTTGAGAACCATATTGTTATCTGATAAACCTGAGACAGTATGAAATCTGAGGTCATTTCCTATGCCTTTGGATATAGAGAATTCGTCTGAATTCAAGACACACTGATGGTAAAATTCAATGTTATTTTATGTTCAAGGAAGTAAGAAAGACATTGCTAATTTATTATAAATAAGGTATTTCCCAATTTCAGAGATGTTAAAATGTGAGGGGGAAAAGTGCATTTTAGAATGTATGAAATACATTGAGTATCCTCTTTAGTCTGAGAAACCCATGTGATGGTAATAATCATGGCTTTATTCCAGACTAAAAATTAGCGTGTAGACACCGAAAAAGACTGTAGACACAGAAGAGATATTTTCTTCTTCCTACTTCTGCAACTCAGTTTTAATGTTTGGGGAGAGTAACTACCAATAACATCCTGAAGACCAGTTGCATACCACCCATTGTGTTCTGAGATCAGCCCCTCTATTTTTATCTTATGGGAGTTTCTATATTCAAGAAGGCAGAAAAGTAAAATGTGGCCAGTTTCACAGCCTAAGGACCCAAGCAAAATAATGAATTCTACCTTATGTCTAGATATGACATAGCCATACATCATGACAAATAATAATTTTGGATTATTAGCACAGGATCCTGTGCTCGCTGGGATGAGAGAGAAACTTAAAGTAATTATTCAATATAACTAGCAACATAAGGGGCTAAATGTTATTTGCTGTTTTCAGAAAGTAAATTCTTATGCAAATATATACATAAATATATTTCCAAAGACATGATAATAAATGAATAAAAAAGCAAACTGGAAATTCTCAATATATTTCTTATTGACAGAATTTTTCATCAGCCTTACAGAGAATACAGCATAAATGACAAGGTCAGACAATGGGGCTAAGATTAATAGTGTTAGAGCCAATAAGGAAAACATCTATAAAAGAATGTTTTTCCCAGAGGCAGAGAAGAAATGTTTCCGAAATTTAATTTGGCAAATTCTCTGCAAATTTGTATTGGAGTCACTACTTTTTTTTTGACTAAAATAGTCAAAGCAGAAAGCATCAATTGAAGAATATGATGTTATTGATCACATGATTGTACAACTGAAAGGAAACTGAATTCCTGTGATGCAAAATGTTTATCGTAAAGAGGAAGAAAATGAAGTTCAAAGGAATTAGTTGTGTATCATCCATTTTCATACATAAAGCTAGCCAAAGTTAAAACCACTGATTCTTAGTTAAGGTCTCCTTGCATTTCATCCAAAAGCACTACCATAATATGATATATATGTATGTGTGTGCGTGTGTGTGTGTGTATACACACACACACATACATATATATACACACATACACACATAATTATTATATTTATTACATTATATTCAGGAACACACAAAATAGACATTTTCAATATTCACTGTTACATTTACAATGATCAAAGTATAGCCTTTTATCTAGGCTGTAGCCCTAAGAATGTTTCTATATGATTTTTTTTCCAAAGAAGAAATCATCTGAAACACCTCAAGCCTTCAGGTATGTACAAAAGTATCAAACAACAGTGTTAACAATCTTATGGAAGTCATTGAATGCTCGATTAGGTATACACCTTAGAGAATATCAATTACAATTTTCTCAATTTTATAGTTGAAGAGGCTGTGGCTCAATGGGTAAGGGATTTGCTCAAGGTAACTCAATTTGATCAGAGTAAATCAATGAAGATGACCTACATTTGGCTAATTATAAACATACTGTGCAATATATGTGAGCTGCACTTTCTCCCAGACAAATACCAAGCAGCTTAAACTCATACCCTGCTATATGAATTTGGTTCTAGGATCAAACTCGGCCTGCATCTCAGGTTCTGCTGAACATTCAGACGCACAGTACTACCCATACTTTGTATCATAATCATTCACAAGAAGATAAGACAGAAGCACAGCAGGCTTGGCATGGCAGCATTAGGCATTATTCTTCAATAAGAGTCTGTTTGATAGTCCACATAGCCATCCATGAGATAACATTCTTTGACTCTCCAGAAGAAACCCAATGTCCATATTGGACAGGTATAGGAGTCTCCCTGGTTTAAAAGCCTCAAGCCATATAAGATCCAGTATCTCCTGCAACGGCCCTATGATAGAGCTTCGAGTTTTAAAAGCCATGGCACTCAGAGAATCCAAAGCCACTGCCGCCCCTCAATAAGCTATTTAAAGTTCTCTCAGTCCTGATACAATTTGCCAGTCATTGATGATTTTTACTATAATCAATGTCGTCTTCTAGTATACTTGGTATATTATCTTTATCAGGTTTCCAGGTCAAATTGTCACAGAGAAGAAAATTTATTTTCAACTTACCAATGCAGTCTCATGGCCCTTAAAAAACAAAATCCTTTTGAGACACTGTGTTCAAGCATAAGACTGAATATTATTCCAAAATAGATCTGTTTAAGCATAGGGAATATAGTCAATAATATCATAATAACTTTGTATGGTAACAGATGGTTACTAGACTTAATGTGCTGATCACTTTATAACCTATATAAATGTCAAATCAATGTTGTACACCTGAAACTAATATTGTATTTCAAATATACTTTCATAAAAAAAATCTTAATAAAATAAAACAATCCTTTTTATAGCTTCTGAATAGGTTAAACTCCTAGATCATTTATTTAGTCATCTGTTAAAAATTATATCTGGCACTATTCTAGGTGCAGTAGTAAAACAGAAATATCCTTGTGTCAGAGAGTTTATATTCTAGAAAAGAATCTAAGGATACTCTAAATGAATGAATGAATGAATGATATACTATACTAGAAGGTGATAAATACTAAGAAGAAAATTAAACTATGAATGTGACATGATAAGTACTTGGGGATATGATAAGATCTCGCCATTTTAAATGAGGTGGTATGGTTTGCCCTCACTGTGACTCTTGAACAAAGACGTAACATAGATGAAGAAGAAAGGTACATGGATACCTATGGCAGACGAAAGAGCTTTACAAAGGCCATGAAGTGAGACTGGGCTTGAATTCAAGGAACCGCAAGCCAGTGTGATTGGAACAAAAAGAGTTAAAAGAGTAAGAAAAATAGGGTCAAGGAGGCCAACCATTTTCCTGAAATTGTTCTCTTAATTTTAAAGTATGGTTTGATTACAGTTTCTTCTTTTCTATCCCTTGATGGAAAATTCTACTTTTGAACATAAAAAACCTCAATTAAGGACATAAAACTCAAATACTGCAGAAATAAAAGCATAGTTGGCAAGCAGAGAACTACTGATACAGGTAGTAAAAAGTGATATATATAACATTATACTTACAATGAGGAAAAGGAAGTAAAAAAGATGATATGAGCAAGTTAAGTTATTCACACATGTACTCTTATAGGCTATGATCCCTCTCCCTAATACCCTGGTTATCAGAGGATATAGAAAAGCAGTTTAATTTCATTTTATTACCAGTTATCCTGTATATAGAACTTTATTGTGTAATTAGCATTAAAACTATTAAGGGAGCAAGGAAGAAATTACTTTGGCTTCTGTGAAGAAACAAACTCAAATCAGAAAAATTGGAAATGAAGAAGGGTCTTCCCTCCTTATACTGGACATACAGAAATAAAAAAGATAATAAAGAATACTATGAACAACTGTACGTGAATAAATTAGATAAATCAGAAAATAGAAAAATTCTTAGAATGATATAAACTACTACAAACTAAGACACACTGAAAACTACAAAGATTATAGAAAAATTAAAGAACTAAATAAATGAAAAGACATCTTATGTCCTTGGATCAGAAGACTTCATATTGTTAAAATGACAATACTCCCAAAATTGATCCACACATTCAATGTAATCCCTATCAAAATTCCAATGGCCTTTTTTAAGAAATGGAAAAAAATGAAACATAACATTTATATGGAATTGCAAGGAACCCTGAGTAGCCAAAAGAGTATTGTAAAAGAAAAAGAAATTTGAAAAACTAACACTTCCAATTTCTAAAGGTATAGTTTTAAAAACAGGGTGATACTGTTTTGAGAGGACAAACATACAGATTAATAATTATAATTGTGAATCAGGAAATAAACTACATTTTTTAGGTACACTGACTTTAATAAAATATATTATTAAAATTAATTACAGTTGTCTTTACTTTTATAAAATATGGTTATTAGAAAATGTAAAATTACATATGTGGCCCACATTTTATTCTAATGAATGACACTGACCTACAGAAATATTTTTCAAATGAAAAAGCATATTTACATTTTAAGTTATATTTTATTAATATATATTATTTGCTTGGTTACACTGGCTACCAAAATCTGGTTAAATGAAATTTCCAGAATCCTTAACCTGATTAACTCAGACAACTCAGAAAATGGTGGCCAAAACAGTAATGTGATGTGTTCCATCTTACACTTCCCACAACTCTCCCCCCAAATTTTTTAATATACCCATATATATTTTTAATTGTTTTATTGCTTCTCAGACCCTGTTAGTATTAAATGGCACTTGAAAACACTTCATATTTGACATATCTGGTAAGAATGGGGTCAGTGGAAAAAATTTTTGTCTTAATTATTTTTCCCCAGCTTAATTGAAATATAAAGAAAATTAGTTGCGCATATTTACATTGTACAATTCAACTAGTTTTTTTTTCAATTATAGTTGGAATACAGTAATTAGTTCCAGTTGTACAGCATAGTGATTAGAGAGCTATATAACCCATGAAGTGGTCACCCCACTAAATCAAGTACCCCTCTTCTCCCTTACATATTTTTTAGAACGTTGTTGACTATTTTCCTTATGCTACACTTTTCATTTCCATGACTATTTTGTAATTATCCTTCATGCTTCGTAATCCCTTTGCCCTTTTCACCATCCCCCTCAACTTCCCTCCCATCTAGTAGCCCTCAAAATATTCTCCATATCTATGAGTTTGTTTCCATTTTTGTTGTTTACTTTGTTATTTAGATTCCACATGTACGTAAAATCATGTGGAATTTTCTTTCTCTAGTAGGCGCCTATGTAGGGGTCTTGTTTTTGTATCCATTCAGCTTTCTTATCTTTTGATTGGAGAACTTAATTCTTTTTCCATTTGAGGAACTTGTTGATAGGAATGTAGTTACTACCATTCTTCATTCCTGTTTCTGATACATGTTTTTTTCTTCTTAAAGAAGACCCTCCAACATTTCCTGTAATACTGGCTTGGTGGTGATGAATTCCTTTAGCTTATTTTTGTCTGGAAAGCTCTTTATCTGTCCTTCAACTCTAAATGATAGTTGTGTTGGATAAAGTATCCTTGGCTGTAGATCCTGGGTTTTCATCACGTTGAATATTTTGTGCCAAGTCTTTCTGTCCTGCAAAGTTTCTTTTGAGAAATCGGCTGCCAGTCTTATGGGACCTCCCTTGCAGGTAACAAATTGCTTTTCTATTGCTGCTTTTAAAATTCTTTGTATTTAACCTTTGGCATTTTAATTATGATGCGTCTTGGTATGGGCCTCTTTGGGTTCCTCTTTCTTGGGACTCTGAGATTCCTGAGGTTGTATGTCTATTTCCTTCACCAGGTAAGGGAATTTTTCCATAATTATTTCTTCAAATAGCTCTTCAAATTCTTGCTCTCCTTCTTCTCCTTCAGGTACACATGTTGTTACATTTGATTTTGTCACATAGGCTCCTTAAATTATCATATTCTTGGCTTCTTTTTTCTTGCCATTCTGACTGGGTGTCCTTGGCTTCTCCATCCTCTATGTTGGTGATTTAATCCTCTACTTCATCCACTCTTTGACTCCCTCTAATATTGTATTCAACTCAGATAATGTGTTCTTCATTTCTTTTTCCATTTTATAATTTCCATTTCCATTTTTATGTTTTTTATCTCTTCATTGAAGTTCTCACTGAATTTATCTACACTTCCCCTAAGTTCATTTCGCATCTTTATAACTAGTATTTTGAACTCTGTGTCTGTTAGATTGCTTGACTCCATTATTTCTGGATCTCTGTTCTGTTCTCTTATATAGTTTCTGCTTTTTGTCTTCCCATTTTGGCTGCCTTTCTGTGTCTGTTTCTATGTACTAAGCAAAGCTCCTAAGTCTCCTGGTGTCATTAGTGTGGATTAGCATAGTAGGTGTCTAGTGGCACAGTCCTGAGAGGGGTTCAGCTTCAGGCCAAGTCAAGCCCCAGCCTGTGCCCCTCCAAGGCCACCTGTTAAGATTCACCAAGCAATCTACAGATGCTGTGCTTATGGTTGCCTCAAAAGGCCATGCCAGAAACCATGGTTGGCTGCTACCAGTATGAGTCTTGGTGCTACTTAGCAAGTGGCACAGGCCTCACTGAGGATACAACTGAATGCGGTTTGGGTGGGGCTGTGAGCTGGAGGAGGCAGAGTTTTAGTGAATCCTCACAGTGGAGCAACCTCTGTTATCCAGTTTGATGAGGTCTCAGCTATGGCAGCACCTGTGTCTGCACACCGGGAGTGAGGAGGGCTCAAAAGACGGATACCACCGGCACTTCTGCCCAGGAGAAACTTCTGCCTCTGTCTCTTACTCCAACAACTCAGTGTCCCCCTGTAGGTCCCTAGTGCTCCCTGTGCAGCCTACCTTGCACAGGTACTTAGAGCAAACAAGTCCGTCACATGAAAGTCCACTCAAGATCACGGCCCCCTTAATAGGTGTTTGCAGCTGCCAGGTGCTGCTGCCACAGCCTCAGTCTCGCTCAGATGCTCAGGACCAAGCAGCCTTACGTCTTTACCCCCTCCTACCTTCTACCATTGCAGGGTGATTCCTATATCTCTCCCTAGTTGTAGGGCTTCTGTTCATCTAGATACTAAGGCAACTCTGCTTGCCCTTTGCTCCATGTTTCCATCTCCACTTTGATGTAGCTGCAAGAGGCGATGAACGAAGCTTCCATCATCTTTGTCATTTTGCCCCCCAATCCTAAACTCTTACTTTCATGTTCAATTGATTTTGACCTGAGTACAAGGCAATTCAATAGGAGAAAGAAGTCTTTTCAGCAAACGGTGCTGGGACAACTGTATATCCACATGCAAAAGAATGAAATGGACCCCTACCATATACAAAATTGAAATTGAAATGAAAGTGCTCAATTTAAAAGCTAAAACTATAATAAGACTAAAGAAAATACAGAGGTAAATGTGACTGGATTAGTCAATGATTTCTTAGGTATTACACCAAAATTACAAGCAATAAAATATCAATCAATTATACTTAATCAAAATTTAACACATGTGTGCTTTAAAGGGCATCAATAAAGTGAAAAGTCAACCCACTGAACTGTTGGAAATCATATATGGGACTTGTACCAAGAATACATTAAAAAAAAAAAAACACGACAATGATAAAGACAACACAATTTTAAAATGGACGAAACATACAAACAGGTATTTCTCCTAAGACAATGTAGAAATGGCTGATAAACACATGAAACCATGCTCAACATCATTAGTCATCTGGGAAATTTAAAGCAATACCACAATGAGATACCATTTCCCATCCATTAGATAGCTATAATAATAATAACTAAAAAAACGACAAGTATTGGTGAAGAAGGTAGTGAAATTAGAATCCTTGTACATACATAGTAGAAATGTGAAATGGGACAAATGCTTGGAAAAGTTTGATAGTGCCTTGGAATGTTAAAGAGGGTTACAATATGACCCAGCAATTCTATTCCTAGGTACAACCCAAAAGACAATCAGCGGATCAAAAGATACATAAAATGTAGTATATCTACTCAATATTAATACATGCTTCAACATAGATGGAGTTCAAAAAAAATTGTGCTGAGAGAAAGAATTCAGTCACAAGACATCACATAGGATACCATTTATAGACAATGTACAAAATAGGTAAATATATAAAAACAGAAAGAAGGTTGTTACCTACAGCTAGGAGTGTTGGGTGCACACTGTTTCTTTTGTGGTGATGAAAATATTATAAAATTGATTACAGTGATAGTTGCACAACTCTGTGAATATACTAAAAATCACTGAATTGTTCACTCAAGTGAATTGTATGGTATATGAACTATAGCTCAATAATCAGTTCCAAATAAGGAGTTTTTAATTCCAAGGAAGAAAAATGTCCATACCAACAACCAAGCAAACTAACACAAAGATTTCAGGAACACTTTTAGGTATGGGTTAATGTACTATTCTCAAAGTATCATAAAGATGATTGTTTCAATGTAGTTTGACAATAATTTGTTTATACTTAAAAGATCTCATTCTGTAAAATCCATTTCTCTGTAAAACTTCTTTTAAAATAATGAAAGATGGACAATAAACTTACTGACTGATAACAAGCTACGTTCCATTGCGGGATGAGAACGTTGGTAGAAGACACTCTCCAACACCGTCTCTACGTGGTTTCCGAAAATGACCATTCAGGCAGATATCTATCACAATGGTCATTTAGGTATAATGGGGAGAAAACTCCGGTGAAAAAGGCCTGAAAGTTTGCTTTCTCTAAGCTCTGCCTATACAGTGAAGGATCTAAACAGTGAAAACAAACCAATGAAAATTAAGATGTGTAAATCCAAGCTTAAAATCTACTGACACTATTACTGAGCCTAAATATGAAGAGATTATTGAAACGTGATTAATGCACATTCAAAGAAATGTGCTGGCTCATGGAAGTAAAAATAATCAATTGTTGGAATTAATGAATTATTTAATTAACTCTTTGAATTAATTAATCAAATCATACAAAGAAGTATATGGTTTTAGGGTATGAACAAAAAAAAAGGTACCTTGACCAAGCATTTAGGAATAAAAGTTTAGGAGTAGAATTACCTGAGAAAGATTAGCATTAGTTTTAGTATTTGAGATAACTTTGGCACTCTGAAAATAAAATTTTCACACAGAACATTTTAATCATTGTAAGAAAATAATCTGAGTATGGATGCTATTATTTTAGGACTGAATTTTCCCTTTTTACTTCTTTCCCATTGTTTTTTCTTAATGATTTTTCCCTATTTTACCTGTTAGCATTACAAATAAGCTGAATTGCAAAAAACTGTAAAGTTATACACTCAATGGTAAAAATTAGAAACATAAAAAGTCTAAAAAGCTCTTTCTCAGAGGACCCAAGAAGAAATTTTCCCTTCACTACGCTGTTTTGTATTTAGGTTAATTGTTTCTTTTATTACAAACATGTAAAAGAAAACAGAGCAAAGCAAAATATTACTTTTCTAAAACACTAGCACTTGAATTTGGAGATGTATTTATCCATATTAATCAAAAACTCAAAAGCACACATTCCTTTTCAGTAGAACAAGAATCAAGAAAAATCTTAAATTATAAAACTTTCTGCATTAAATTGGGAGAAAATTCTGAAATTGTTGACCATCAGCAAAATGTCAGCCAGATATTTCTCCAGCAAAATGGGTTTACTTGGGAACAACAAAGAATTGCAATCAATACCACACAACTATAGCAGGCCAAATGCAAGGTCGCTAAAACAAAGGCAAGGAAACTTTCAGAAAAGGAATTTTGGAGAGCTATTGCAAACAATGAGTTTTTCTGTTGTTCTTGGCTATCTGTCACAGGGGAGGAGAACTCCCCTTCTGAAGTCACTACTTCATTTTAAATGAGATTGTCTACTAATCTTTTTACAAGACATATTGTTTAAAAGATAAGGGATGCTTTAGAATTAAGACGGCAAGGAGACAGACTTGAAGAAAGGTATTTGCAAAAAAAGTATAATGATTTTAATATGGCAAATTCAAATAAGAATATGCAAGTTATATATTCACTAGACCCTCTCTCTAACTCAATTTATGTACCCGCTGCATATAAATAAAACTTAGGCTCTACCTATGTGAAAAATATATCATAAATATTACTATTTAAGATAAAGTATGAATATTTTCAGAAGCCTCTCTCTAGGTATAATTACATGTCCAACTTTATAATAAATATAAAACTGATAACACTTTGGAAAATAAGTTTGTGTGGCTATTATTTATTTTGATAGGCAATAAAATACCAAAAACAAATAGCAATTCAATTATATTTTAATCATTTTCAAATAACTATATAATACTTTTCCAAATAAAATTTCCAAGTTAAATTTAATAATTTATACATCACTAGCTAACTAATTATAACTAATTTAAAACAGTGTGGTTAAATACTTATTAATGATAGTAAATAAAATATTGCTCGAAAGCTATATTTTATGTATACTAATTTTAATAATAGGATTTAGAGAAAAATGTTTAGTAACTTAAAATTGAATAATTTATCGTAGTGGGAACCGAATTCATAACAAACCAAAACTACATGATTTTATCTGTAAAGAGAAGTACTTAAATTCTAAACATTTTCATACATAACACTTATAATTGTGTAGTTGGATTGAAAATTTTTCCCATAGTTTTATTTTTTAGAGTTAAAAGAGCTCGATTTTAAAACATTCTAACAAGTGATGGGAGGAGAGAAATAAAGCGCCTAAGGTTCCAAGACTTGGTTAGAATTAACTGTAAAGAAAACACTTTAAAATAGATATGATGGAATAATGCAGACCATTTCCTTAACTGATTTTATATTACCCCAGTTTAAATAATTAATCTAAATAGTTACAATACTTATGCTCTATCGTTCATATAATTACACATATATTTTCAAAAAGCCTGCCCCACCCAAATGTCCAATGATATTATAGAACAGCCTGGAGCTGGTATTTCCCTAGAAACCCAATCACCTTCCTCAATCCGCTTTTGCAGAAGAAATTCATGGTCAAGTTTCTGACTTAAAGAGTTTTCAGTATTTTCCTTATACTTAGAAATTATTTTTTTTAGATGAGTTAAAGCTAATATATACACCTTATACACAGTGCTTAGGAGAAATGGAAGGACTACAGTATTGATGTAATGCTTAAGTTCAAGCGCTACCATATACTGGATCTATAAAGTGTAAAAACTATTAACTATGGAAAATAACTGGCAAGATGGACAAAGGGCCTAGTTGTGGAGCTATGCTGTCCACAGAATAGTGACTCTCACCTTTGTTATTTAAGCTTTTAGTAAGATACCACTGCAAGAGTATGGATAAACACTCTTTCTTAAAAGTGAACAACCAAAATACTCATTCTAACTTCCATTTTGTTAGACTGGAACATAGAGGGTTAAAAAGAAAGCTATTTATGTGGTTTAGATGTGAGATGTCCTTTTCCAACAATATACAATATTAAAAGGACAGAACTATTTACAAATTCTTCATATTAACCATAAAAATGATTTAGTATTTATTTTGAAGTAGATATAAATCATTATGTAAACCAGTTACACTTCGAAAGCAAATATCTGTCTATCAGCACATGTGAAAATCATTCCCAGGCCTTAAATTCTGAATGGGCTGTTTATTTCTTGATGGCAGAGATCAAAAGTATTATTTACGGCTGTTCAGTGAAAAAAAAAAAATAGCTACTAAATAATTATCAGGTTGTCTAGCTGCCTTTCAACACATTTCTCAGAATAGTCACATATACCAAGTGGGATGCGTTATAAGTCTGATTTCAAAGATCTGTTACTACCATGGTTACTGCAGTAAAGAATGAAGAGAAAGAGGAAGTTGATATACTGGATATAGCCACTTCCAGGTCCTAATATAAAATTTTCATATTGCCATCATTTGTCTCAGTGAAATGTCAACCAGAATGAGGATCTTTGATAGTTCCACAATCTCAAATAGTTAAATATCAACTGGCACTTGAAAATCAACAGTGCAGCTGCTACTGACTTCATCCTTCCTGCATTCATTTATTCAGAGTTCTAATTCTGGCAGACAGGCAAAGCTCTACACCCTGGGGATACAATGGAGATTATGCTCACAAATGAGGAAAAATAATAAACTTATAAATAAGTAAAATCAGACTTTACAGAGTGTAAATTCTCCACAAACAATTATAATAGGTTCAAGCAATTAAGAGTGACTAATAAGTACTTTAGTTTGGTTAGCAATGTCATTTCTGAGAAGTGTTATTTAAGGTAAAACCTGAAAAACAATAGGAAGCTCACATACTGAATATCTGGAGTAGGAATGAATGTTTCATGCAGGGAAAACCTAGTACAGAAAGACTAAGGCAGGAGACAGCTTGACCTCAGACTAGAATGAAGGGAAGTCCAAGTAATATTATTCGTTCTGTCAATTAAAATATTATATCACCTGTAGGAGAGAGAAGGGAAACAATTGCAGGCTGACAAAAAATAGAAAGATCTTACAGGAGACAACCACAATAATCTAGGTGAGAAACAATGAGGGAATAAGGCAGTGATCATGAAGAACCAAGTGGAGAGTTTTGGGATATGTGAGGTAGAGGAGATAAAATTAATTGATAGATTATACGTGGTGTTTATAAAAGTTTATATAAATTTGACTTTAGTCATTGTATTATAATGCATTTTACTGAGTTGGGGAGCTTGGAAAAGTAACAGGCTGAGCACGTTTTTTGCTTGTTGTTTATTTTGGGAGGAAATCCAAAGGTCTGTTAAGTTTGAGATTCATCTCTGATACATACCCAAATGGGTATGTCAAATAGGCTGTTTAAAAAATAAACTTCACATGCAAGAGACAAGTTAAGATTAAGTATAAAAATGTTGAAGGTCATTTGCAGACAGCTGGCATTTAAAGCCATTAGACTGGGTGAGTTAACCTAGAAAAAGAATGAAGACAGGACCCACATTAACATTTGGAGGTAGAAAAATGATGAGAAAAGGAGACTGAGAAGGAAGGAAAACAAGGAATATTTTATGCAATTCAGACAAAAGAGAGTTTTTCCAGAAAAATCAAGTGGTCAGCTGTGCCCGATTCTGCTCAGAGATCAAGTACACAAAGAACAGAGACATGGATTGGCAACACAGTGGTCATTCGGACTAAAGATATTAATAAAGAAAAAAAATAAGTAAAGAAAACGACAGTCCTTGTGAGGAAAGCAGCCCTAATAAACTGCATTGAAGAAAGACTATGAGGTAATAACTACATTATAAACTGTAAATAATTCCTTTAGGATTTTGAGTGAGCATGTCTGCACATCAGTTTAGCTAAGCTACTCCATAGTGCTACTGCTGCCTTCTCATCCAATTTTGCTTGTCAAGAGGCCTGCGCAGACCATAAACTGACACTAGCCCCTCATGCAAGTGCTTGCCCTAGACAGCAGCCCGCGGTGTCACAAGCAAATGTAAGTTCCTGCCATGACTTTTTTAACAGCCTTCTCGATGACACTCTACCCTGCCTCCCAGAGCCTGAATGCTTCATGAGCTCCCTTGGATAAGACCCCCCTAGGACTTACCAAAACCCCACTCTTTTGGTTTGAATTAACCAGTGTAGCCCAAATCCAGGACCCTCAAAGCACTCTACCCATGGACTCTAATAAACATATGGTCCAGGCCCTGACTCTGGATCTATCTGCACTTCACCGTAACCATTCTCATGTGTCCCCTCCAGGCATGCCACCATGTACTTCCTCCAGCCTTTGTGATAAACTTCTCTATTTCAATTTCCCTTGTGGTCTGTCGTTGAACCTAGGCTCACCCCCAGCACCCTGTGCTCCATTCAACGAATGTTAATTTAACAAAGTCATAACAGTGAGTGAGTGAGTCTGTGTGTGTGTGCGTGTGCGTGTGTGTTGGGGACGGGGGGGACGGGGGGGACGGGGGGGGGACGGGGGAAGGAGATTGAAAACCAAGACAATACCTGGAAGAGAAAAAAGTATCAAAGGAACTTAGTTTTGTTTTTATTTTTTAAGTTAGAAGATATCAAAACACATTTGTAGATACAGAGAAATTGATATTGAAGGAAGAAGTGAGAGAATTTCAGGATAAAATGCATGAATAAGTTGAGAAGAAATGAACCCCAGAATCCAAGTGGGAGGACTGTGCTTGAAGTGAGAGCAGGTAGACTGCCATCCACGGTAAAATAGCAAAGCATGTCAGAGATGTAGATTTAAAAACCAGATGAGTTGGCAGATTTGAAGGTGGAGAGATGAGAGAACTCAAATATTGTAAGTATTTTTCTCAATGAAATGAGAAGCAAGGTTAGCCATGTAGGAAGCAGAATCTACTGTGGGAGAAAGGTTTGAAGAGAGAGGAAAAGGTGTAAAATCACTTTCGAGACCAGAAAATAGAAGTGGAATAAGATGTCTGGGGTCGTTTAGTGCTCATTTGAGAACTGTGGCTACGAATTTAAAATGAGATCAGTCAATGATTTTTAACTACTTGCATGCAAGCATCATGATGGGTTGTTAAAAGCAAGGCTGCAAAATACAACTTACAGAATAATTTGAGGAGGAAAAAAGTGCTTTGTCATCAGACTATACAGGGGATTTTCTCCTTGTGCTGACCACTTATTTGTTAATGGCAAGGAATGTACAGTATCTGTACCAGTGGTTCTTATTCATGAGTGCTCTTGTTTTAAAATACCATGTGAATATTTTGAGGAAAAACAAAAACTAAAATATAAAATGGATTGTTCTTGCAGATAGCTTGGATCCCAAATAGCTTCTATAATTCTCAAAACAATGTGCTATGTTTTTAGAAGTTGAATTTTTAAACAAAATGGAGAAAAACTTAGGAGAATCACTAACACTTGAAAAATAATGCTGTTCAATAAAACTTACTGCAATAATGGAAATGCGTTTCTGTCCTGTTCAATACATTAGCCACTAGGGACACAAGGCTATTGAACACTTGAATGTGGCCAATGTGACAAATGAACTGAATTTTCTATTTTATTTAATTAACTTTCATTTAAATAGCCACAAGTAGCTAATGGTTACCTTGCCAAATAGCTCAGCTATAGAATCAACTATCCATCCCTCATACACCACCAGGTGCTTGCTAGTTATTTGAAAAACAAAGTTGCAGGATAGAATTCTGCAAAACAGAATTCCTTTGGTTCATTAGTTTAGATCGGTAGTCCTAAAATTTAGCACACTTGATAATTACTATACAGGATTATATACACAAAAACCATAAATACTCAAACAGGCAATTCACAAGATTGTCTATGGTAGTTTTAACTATTGGCAAGTCTCACATTATAAATTATAAATTCAAAATTTACATTAAAGCCTGATTCTCCACTCCCTCACCCATTTCAACACTAAAGTGAAACATGCTGTGAACTAATTTCAAGAACTAATACAGAAATATTTGGGGAAAAGTGATGAAATCAGGTGGATGGTACTGACATGTACCACGAATGACTTAGCCCTCCAAATTAGATGTGCATAGTTAATTTTACATAATTATCTTCTCATTAGGAGACTTAAATATTCATTCAAATGTATTAATCTGCTTTATCTTTGGTATTAAAAATTATATATAAATATTAATGCTTCCTTCCAGCTATCATATGGAAATTTTAGAACACCATAATAACAATTAGAAATGCAATAAAAATTCAAGCATTTGGTGGGCCTGCAAATTATCTTCTTTCTTCACATCGGCTGTGTAAATTTTTCCATAATGTACATAATGGAATAAAAAAAATTCCTCCCACCATGTGGTCTACTAGAAGTCAAAATGACAGAAGTAATCTGTAGCAACATTTGTTATGACAGAAGCCCAACTAATTTCGCTATAAAGGAAACTAGAAAATTAAATGACTTGGGAAAAAATCCGCATGCCTTTGCTTCTTTTAGTTTAAAAGTAATCTATTTCCCACATTTGAATATTTCAATAGTATAATTAAAATATACTTTTCCATTTTTTTCAGGTTCTTGTTAAAATCTTTGTTTTCCAAATATATATCTAATCTCCTGCCAAAGGGTGTTTCATATGAATCCTGTCCTTACAAATTTAGAAGATCCCTTTTGTCTTCCAGGATCCATATTTGGACTTTTTTTTAATTTTCTAGAAAAGTTCCCTGTACAGACAAAGCACCAAAATTGTGTTTACTAATATGGTAGCCTGGGGTCTCTAGGAACCTCTGGAAAAGTTTCATGAGTCCCATAATTTCGTATGTTTCTCAGCACTCATAGACAGAATAAAAACATGGTTCACATGCACTAGTACTCTTTTATCAAATGTGTTAATAATCAATATTGTATTTAGTGACATTCAACTTAGTTTTAAGTGGTACTGAATTGCTTTCTTTATGGAGTCCCTCCATTAATAAGTATTGAAATTTAAGCTATTGATGTGTGTAATCTTTTAAAAAATAATTAAAATGGAGTACTTACGTTTAAAAAAATTGGTGAACAAAATGATGTACCACACATTTCTTTTCAAATGCTGGCATAGCAAAGGGAATTAATGCCAACATGTAGTCCAACTCTATTTTGCGAGGATTTTTAAAAACAACAGTTATGCTTTGTTGTTGTTACTGTTGTTGTTTTAGTGAGGGAGCTCTGAATTGAAGTTCTGTATATATGAGTCACTGGAAGATGACACCATGTTCAACTAGAGATCTCACACCAAAAACCAATAATAGGAAGAGTGTCAGGTGTTAACTTCACTTCTTGGACCATTATATAACCTCTTAAAACTATCCCTCCCATACCATTTCAAAGTTTAAGCCAATTACCCTAAAAAAAAAAGTTCAAGATACTTAATAATATCAAGATTTTACTAACAATAACTTTTCATTAAGTATCTCCTGAATTCAATGCGAAATTTACTTATGTATCTAAAGGTAATACTGGTTCTTCACAGCCTTCTAATTGAAAACGGTACTGAAAGTATTCCAGGGGGTCTAAGCATTAAGAAAATTATCCAGTAACAGCTCCATAAATAGCAGAAACTAAAGAACAATGCATCTTTAAATTTTAACATTCTGCACAATATTTTAAACTTAAATTTTGAACAAAAAAAAGTTCTATTTTTCCAACTTAATTTTTAAAAAGTCATTATTATATGCTTTCCAGACAACAAAATCATTAACCACTGTGAATATAAGGAACTTTGATAAAGCATGAATACTTACATGAACAGTTTTATAGAATGATAATTTGAACATGTTTTAAGCTTCTTCACTTTTATTATGAAAGTTTTCAAACATATAGAAAAGCTGGAAGACTTGTACAGTAAATGTCCATATATACATCATCTAGGTTGTACAACTAACATTTTATTATACTTGCCTTATCACATATATACATATACACAACTAGTCATCCCTCTATCTACCCATTACTCCATTTTATTTAATGTCAGTTTTACACTTTGCATTTGGTACTCTTCACCCATAAACACTTCAGCATGCATATCATTAACTAGAGTGCAATATTTTTGTGTTTGTAGTGCAAACTTTACATATAACCAAATGCACAAATCTTAAGTGAACCATTCTATGAATTTTGACAATCAAGTATGATTTTTATTCATTGGCATTTAGATGGCATATAAAATGAAGTAAAAGTTGAAAATATATAATATTATGTTATCAATTTGTTATTTTTACTCTAGTTGCTTCCACAAAAAGTAAAAGTAAATTTACTCCCAACCATTTAATTTAACAGACTTATAGGTCACATTTACCATGGAATACTTTAAAAATACATAATAACCACAAGAAGTTCTCTCAATGTTTTTTCAATTTATATTTTTCAAATGTCATAAATTTAAATTCCAGCAAAGTACACTAGAATAAACTTTCCAAGTACAGATTTCAGAGTTAATCTAATCTCCTTATATAAATGGAAAATAACATCAATTTAGTCATTCAAGAAAGGACTTTAATTCTTTGATAATTGTCTCCACTGGGTTTCCAACTCTTAAGAACTGATCCAACTGACAGTGTCACTAAAACCTTAGGGAGTAAAGGGCCAAGATTATTGGAAATGACAAATTCATGGCCAAACCATTTTATTTTATTATTTTTTTTTAATTCCAAAAGAATATAAAAAAGATAACCTATTTCTGAATTGAATCCAGTGAGAATCATACCTGGCAAAGGAATTAGGATTTCATAATTGAAAATAGTGGCAAATATTTTAAATTACAGCAAAAAAAAAAAGACTTTATTCAAGTTCTTTGGGTTCTGCATTGGCTTCTTTAATTTATGCATTGGCAAAGGTATTTGTTATGTGCGGAGGACAGAAGCTTTCTATTTTGCTACTTTTTAAGAAGGAAAGCACACACTAATTTCACATGGCATGACTACACTGCCCAAATGACAAGCACCGAGTTTGTCAGCATGGGAGGCTTATGACCAGTTTTCTGTTGAAATTTGACACTAGATTTTGGAAATGCATAAATAACATTATTGGTTTTGATCCTCTGAATTCTACCAGGGTAGAATGAAACTTGACAACCTGGTTTCAAACTACTTGTGATACAAGAAACTGAGTTTGTAAGGGCATTTACGTACCTCTTCAGGTAAAAACACAGTGATTTGCAATCACAGCTGATGTCTAAGAGTCTTTTTCTTCTATTAAAATGCTAAAAAAGCTAGTTGGGTCCCACATATTAAAAACAGCAAAGGCATAGATTTCATATGTAAGACTTTCATAGGTGTGTACAGAACATTTGTTATGCATAAATATTATGCTAAGTAGGAAAGGGGATATAAAAATGTTTAGTGGCCACATTTTGGGTGGAGTCAAATGCATACATATAAAAATGCAAGGGATTACATATAAATGTAAACATTGAAAAAGTATAAAAGAATTAAGGTTATATGCCTTCATAGAGAATTTAGGGATTTCACATTGTATTTATATACAAGTAGTACTTAAAATTGAACACAATTTACATCCAATGAAATCTTAAGATGAAAAGTAGACAATCATATTTGAAAGCCTAGGCACATTTAAAATGAGTCTTTAATGAATACAGAAAATGTTTTTAAAAAAACTCCTTTAAAATATACCAGATTAAGACCATTTTCTTTTTTTAAAAGACTATACATATCTTAGGTTCTACCACTCCCTTAACAAAAACGCTATATCTCATTTAACATCACATTATTTCTCACATGAAACATGGAATTAGGGGAAAAGTAAAGATGAAAAATAAGCAATTCTTTGTTTCTTCTTATCAACCATTACATTAAAATCTAAGGCAAGTTTTCTTCACCAAAACCAATTAACATGATCATAAAATAAAACCTTACAAATACAGTAAGTCCTCACTTATCATCACTAGATTCTGCAACTTAAGACAACATATAACAAAATAAATTTTACCACAGGCTAATTGATATAAACAAAAGTTAAGATCCCATGGCATCTCATCAAAGTTATAATAAAAACATGCTCAACGAAATGACATTATTGGAGGACCTGCTGTATAAGGAAGGACTCCTTCACTCCAAACCAAGGTTTTTACCTTAGAAAAACTGTTAAGTTAAGCCCAGCTGGGTATATCAGTCAGTGGCTGAAATGCCACAGGTTCCACACAAAAATCAGTTATCTCTTTCCAATAGTGTGAGCAGTAGTGCTTTGTTATTTTTGACTTTATAAAGTTAACCAAAATATTCAAGGAGAAGAATTAAACCCACTGAGTGAATCAAAATATGCTATTGGCAGAACACCTGGCCAGGAGTAGGCAGGATAATGCTCTTATTTAACTTGAAAGCTCCCCTTTTGTTTTCCCTCAACCTGCTTCTTCATAGTTGACATCTAATGTTAGCTTGTTCCTGGTGGTTTCCTTGAACTAGCTGGCCACAGTGAGGTGTTTTGTTTTGTTTTGTTTTAAATAAAGTTATATCTTGTAATTAATACCTACTACCCAATGCAATGTTTATTTCCCTCAAACTATGATTTAAATGGTAGTACGATTAAATCACTGTGGGTAGTCACATTTAGTCCTTAAATTACAGTTTGTCTCAACTCCACAGACTTTAGAAACTATAGTTCTGTTGCTCCATTTTTTACTCCTGTTTCTAGATGAATCCACATAACCTTCAGTTGTATAGATAGGAAGCTTTCTACTCCTCTCTTCACATTCCAGTCTAAGTCCCATCCTCAAGCAGGCCATTTGGGCTCCCCTCCACCTCCATCTTCTTACCTGCCCTTCTCTAGAAGCCAGCACTGCTATTCGTATTAGTCAGAATTTGCCATGCAAGGAACTATATTACTGGGTTAGCGTCTCTCAAAGTAAGAACCAAGCCAGGGAATTTCTCTTTCCGAAACACATGCAAGGTCCTGTCTCTGTGTATACAAAACCATGGAGAAACTGTGAGAAATGATAGCTGCCTATTCATTGTTTGTGCTTTATCATCAGCCACTGTTGGCCCATTTGTCTACAATTAATGGGCAGGTGGCAGCAAGCCTTATTTTAGGCTCAGGCAGAGCAGTTTGTTCTTGATCTAGCTACTGTTAACAGAGAGTCCTGCATTCTGGTAGGTACTGGATGACTGCCAGGCATTAACAAATCAAGTGTTTTGGTCACCATTTAGCTATGAGCTCTTTGTATGTCTTGAAAGAAGAATAGGTAAGTCAGCTTGAAACCACAACAACCAAAATTACAAAAGCTGCAAGTCTAGTAGGACTTTTTTGCTGCTGCTGCTGCTGCTGCTGCCGCTGCCAGAAGAAGAAGAAGAAGAAAGAATTTTATAGACGTTTATAGCTCTGGATTAGAAAAATAGTACTTTTTTCTGAACGATGTCTGAAAGACAATAGTGTTACTTCCTTATTTGGAGCGACTCCACTGCAAACATCCACATCACTGAAACTGTCATCACTGGGGAAACTGTCATCACTGGGAAGACTCAGAGGAGCAATATAGGTCAAATGACTCATTCAAATCAACCTTTAACTGTATAGAAAAAAGCTGGTCCTACAGTTTAACAGATTACCATATTTGAATCCCATTTAAGCATGATTTGCCTTTTAAAATAAAGGTGTTGAGAAAGCTGTTAAGATTTATCACAATAAACTTCTGTGTAAAGATTGATTCAAAAAGAAATGCCAGACTTTATTAGGTTCACAAAAGAAGGCAAAGAAATTCTCTTGTCCCGTGTACTGCATCTCCAAAAAGATCAGGTCTTACAATTAAATGATCTATTTTTCTTTTCATGTTTTAAAGCTGCATAATGCAATTTACTGCTTGGCAGTTAATATAAGATAAATTTAAGTATACATGCAATGATATAAGCTAGCCAAGAAAAGATAATTTTATTTAAATTTAATGTATTTTTGAGTCTAAAAATCTAAAAGGCATTCTTGCCACTAGCATATGCATATGGTTCTTTTAGATATATGTAATAAAAATAACTTGCACTGTAGATTTTAAGCACATTTGTCAGCTATAGTATCCTTTTTATTTGTGATATTTGTGCACCTGTCATTTATTAAATGCTTATTATGCATCAGTATATAGTCTAAGCCTTTTTTCTATGAACAACTTTACAAGTAGATATTATCCCCTTTTCCAGATGATGAAACTGAGGTTCAGAAAGGATAAATACCTTACTCCAGTTCAAATGGATGGCAGATGGCTGAGCCAGAATTCAAACACAAGTTTGATTCCAAAGTCTATACTTTGATGAGACTATGATGGTAATTTTCTGGGGGAAGAGGCATTTTCAGAGATAAGAGTTTTAAATTTCCCATTTGTAAACTATGGCTACAGAGAACAGTCGGGTGTATCACACTCAAACAAAGAGCACAGTAGCACTGAGTGAAGGGATCACAGTCAGATATATAATGCTTTGTGAAATAAGTTAATAAGGGTTGAAACACTTTTTGCTTGATGAAATAAATTTCCTAAGGGCAACAGACATTAACAGCTGTTCAAGTATGGTTAAGGTCCCTGTAGGCAAGTATATCACACCGCCACTTATTGAGCCCATGTGGTGTTCCTGTAGTATCTTTCATCTCATTTACACCAAGAGAGAGTAAATAAGTATTCTTAGACTTTAGCAAGAACTGCTTAACTTGATCTCCATAAACATTCTTGCCTTATTCACCAATTAGTAGCAAAAGCTATTTTTCTAAAAGCTGAAATTTAAAAATGTTAATTTCCTGCTTAAAATACATCAGTGGCTTCCACTGTACTTAACATGTCCGAAAAGTTTAAAGCCTTCTACAAGGTTTTACATGATCTACCACCTCTGTACCACACACCAACCTGTCCTTCCAGAGGCAGCCTTTGGCTCTACTCACTTTCCTTCTCTTGCATCCCGACTCATGACTTTGGATGAGGCTTTCTCCTTTACCAGGAATGCTTCAACCCTTTGTCTTTACCTAGCAAACATCTATTCAGCATCAAGTCAGTGTTCTAAAGTTCAGAAAAATGTCCCTGATCCTTGGTAAATCCTTGATGATTCCTTGGAAACCTTGATAAAAGCTAATTACCAGTGTTTTCACTTTCATAGCATCCGGTACTTTTCCTTCCCAGAGCCTACATGAACTGTAGCTAAAGAAGAGGATGTGACCAGCTTTTAAACTAATTCAAAGAGTTACTACATTAAAGTAACAAATGCTTTAATTTCCTCATACTGTGCAGTATTTTGAAAAGCTTGACTTGCGTAGGGGTATTGGGCTTGTTACTTCAAATTCCCACAATATTATTGGTAGCATCCATTTCAGCTGAAATTTATCCATTTTAATTTTTAATTGATTGAATTGATCAGTTTGGCCACTGTCATTATCAAAAAATAAGAATGAATTCGTTCCTTTATGAGTGCTCTAATTTTTGATTCAACATGATTTTTTGTGAGATTATTAGTCCAAGAATTTTATATTAGGAGATATTCAATGTAATAAGATACGATGACTAATACTGTTTGTAGAAAGAAGAAAATTACTCATGGAAAAAGTAACATTTGCCAGAAGTGACAGCTTGTAAAATTGACTGTCATTATGTTTAAAGAAAATATTCCTATAAAAAGGAAGTCATGAAGAACAACAACAGCAAAACAGGAATCATATTTTTGAAAGTCAATTTTTTTTTCAGTGCCCTCAGACACATAGAACTCAACTATCCCATTTACAACATCATCTCATATATTTAAAATATGTATACATTTAACTGAAGGTGAGTAACAAACTATAGAGAAGAATAATCTCAGTGAAAAAAAATCTTAAAAAACAGTTAAGTCGATTCTGGAGATGAATGGTAAAAATGACAAATTTTGTTATGAATATCATACCACATTTTTTTAATAAACAGTAACTCAATGACTCTATTATCACATAATCTTCTCAAAACACATAGGCAGAGATTTTCAACCCAGTACAATATATCTGAAATGAAGGGCTGGTGAGGGGTTGGATGACAGGTAGGGCCTTAACCTTTGCAAAATCTACAGAGGTAACTTTGATTATGCCTCCTTTTCACCCCTACTAAGAATCACTGTACTTGAACAAACATTACAGCTCATGATTATTTCAATCAAAGAGTTACTTGGTTTCAATAAATTTCATGCAGGCACTAGATCTACACAAAACATCTAAAATTTAAAATATTCTTGGCCCCAAATTGTTACAAATCAGGTAT
This sequence comes from Eonycteris spelaea, assembly GCA_003508835.1. Lineage (NCBI taxonomy): Eukaryota > Metazoa > Chordata > Mammalia > Chiroptera > Pteropodidae > Eonycteris > Eonycteris spelaea. The sequence goes on along the minus strand of PUFA01000368.1, from coordinate 540,546 downwards.
CATATCACAAATGGAGTTATTTTGATTTCAAGATAAAGCAAATAGGAATCTCCAAGATTATGATTTCAATTGAAAAATATTAAAAAGTTGGTAAATGCCCTGTTAACATTTTTCCTTGCTATCATTAAAGGAAGTTGGCTTGCATGAAACTGATTTTACCTTAAAGGTACAGTAGAAACACAACATTCATGTTTTCTGTGTCAAGAAACAAAGCACATGTCACTAATAATGCATCCTTCCTCAGGCAATGAAGAGAGTCTTATTTAAATTAAAATACATTCCGATGAAGTTATGATTTGGCTTCATGCTTCAATACTGAAGTACTAACATTCTACAGTGGGAAAAATAATGGTGTTTATCAGAGAGAATTTGGGGAAAAGAAGTTTTCAGTAGAGACAACAAATCCCAAATTCTGATGCTTACACTCTGTAATTCAATCAATGACAAACACATCCTGGGAACCATTTAAAGAAAAAATTTTCCAGATCTCAATTACAATAAATAAGAGATCCCGGAAATATGATATTAGTGATTGGGCTCTGAGTATCAGAAGAGACAGATCTTCAAAATTCCTTATAAGTTATGTGAAACTTACCTAGATGATACATCATCTGGGCTTTAAAACCTTACTATTCCAAGTGTCTTCTGCTAACCAGCTGCATGGGCATTATCTGATAATTGGCTAAAATGCAGACAGCTCGGTCCCAACCACAAGCTGAATGAATCACATCCCCATAACAAGCTCCCAGATGCTCCCAACACAAATTAAAGTGTGAGGCGTACATCTCAAGCACAGTTCTAAAGATCACCACATGCAGAGCACCCATTCACAGACTGTGAGAGCTTGAGGATAAAGGGCTGTCTTTCTTTGGAGTGCTAAGGGTAGTCTCTACCTCCAGATTTGGGGTACATTGATTCATAATTACCTTAAACCCAGACGAAGATATGGCCTTAGCTAATGCTGAGCTTATTACCATGCCCTTTAAATACACTGTTAATTTACAACTTCCTGAATGGTAACATAAGCCCTAGTAATAAAAAGCCAATGTCCAGCAAGAACTGAAGTGTGTAAGAATGGTGAGACAGTTTCGTAGAGCTATTTTACCTAAATATGGATACCAGGTGCCAAGATATGTCTACATCTGCTCCTGCTCTCTGTGGTTATTCTAGATTTTATATTCTTGACAAAAATTAGAAACTTCATCTAATTTAAAAGTGTTAGTGGGGAAGAAACACAGTCTCTTTCACACTAACAATCTCCCTATAAAAACACTACATCCTTTTAAGTCATACTTAATGTTTTCATTCTACTGATAAATAACTAATTTCATAGTTCTTTATTAACTGCCTGAAATTAACAACTATCTATATTCTCTTTTTCTTTTCTGCTGTTCAGAGGTTATGCTGGTTTTTAATATCACTCCTGAGTTGAAAAAATACATTGACCAATAAATGTTTGTGATGTATCATTCTAATCATATTTTTGAGTGCTTACAAAGTGCTGGTAAATTGCTATTTATCATTACTATTGTCCTCTTTTGTTTCCTTAAAAAACTTAAAAATAGTCAAGATCTCTTTTACAGATGACAAACTGAGAACCATGGCATAATGGAAAAGAATGCAGGCCCTGGTAAACACGATTGGGAACAAATCCTGTCTCAGTTTGTTAGCTGAGTTACCTCATCTATTGAATAGAGAAAATGATAATTTACTTCTAGCATTGCGGGAAAATTAAATAATCCACATAAGTAAGGCATTTGTAACAGTGCCTGGGATATTAAAGTCATTCAAAAAACAGTATTTTTAAACTCCTCTAAGAAAGCATTGTTAGTATTGGGATGAAGATGCAAAGAGAAGTCTATTGGACTTTGGAGACTGAGGGTTTACAATTACATTGAATTAGCTACATTTTCCCTAACTTCCTAAAACAGAGTAAAACACCAGAGAGCAAAAAGAAAGGAGCAAGAAACTATGTTTTTCATTGTAAACCTGGATTTTCATATGCCTTTAGTTCATATGCCTAAATTTGTGACAAGACAGAAAAAAGAACAATCGTCTCTTTAAGTGATTAATTTTTATTCATGGAAAGCTCACGATGGAAATATTTTCATAGAATATATGAAGACTATACCTTGCTAACACATGTCTTGATGGCAGGCACCAAAACTGAAAACATCCATATCAACCTTGTTTGATTAGTTGGACATCAATAATAATATCCAGTATTTGCATGGTGTTTTATAGTTCTGAAGTTTTCAAATAACAACTTATGATATACGTAGTACAGACATTTTTATCCCTATTAAGTAGATGAAGCCATAAAACACAAATGTTGAAGATAACTTTAAAGTTTGAAATAATATAGTGAGATTCTAAAGCAATTCATTTCAAATTTTACTTACCACATGTCCCCTTTGACATAAGAAGTAATAAGATAAATATAAAGATGGTGAAATTATTTAAGATGATTTGGAAAATAAGTGGCTTAACAATAACAAGACTCGAGATCATCTAAAATTATTCAAAGATAGATGGCTGTATGATGAACATTTTACATTTTTCAAATGATTTATGACTCTGCATGTCTTGATATTTGTTTTGTACTTTCTATTTTGCTATGTTCACAACACTTAGATTTCATGAGAGTAGGGACCATGATCGCCTCACTCATTTTTGTGTACTAACTCAGCACAAGGCCTAAGTATTGGCTGTCACTCCACTAAGTTTCCTAGTTCATCAATCAGCTTACCAAGAAATGTAGAAACATTGCTAAATTTTAACAATCTGATCACTGAAAATCATCTCATTCAAATTACTCTATTTTTCTATTCTAGAATTTTCTGGGTATAAAAACACAAAATAATATTGTTCCACTTCTCTTTAGTATATATCACAATTGTATTAGAAAAATTTTAAAAAGCCATACCATTCCAAATGCTCCCAAAAGTATCTAACATTTACTTTCTCATAACACACAACTGGTAAAATGTTTGATTACCACTATTTTATAGGTGAGGAAACTGAAGTTCTACGGTTTAACCAGAACCTCAACTAGATAGATTGTACCATCTCATTAGATTTTCCCTGAGTCGTTTTATAGAAACAGATATATCCCCATCTTTCTATGTACTAGGAATATTGTCCTTACAAAATTGCCTAAGAATTATCTTTTATTTTATATTCAGCTTATTATTAGGCATTGTACAAAATATAAATATTTGTAGAAAATACATGAAAGCCCTAAAAGAGGAGTTTGCCATCAATTTGAAGAAATAAGCCATGCTTACATTGAAAATGAAATATCTTTCAAAGACAACACATTGTCAGGCATGAGACTATGAAGTACAATATAAAATTATATGTGCAATTCAAAAATAAACATTTCAGCATAGGCAGATCGGAGCCAATATTCTAGAGCTACAGCTCAAGAATTTGCAAGGATGGACAAAATCATTGCACGTGTTCCCTTCTAGTACTTTCATTTTCTCCATTCTAATGAGAAATAATCACCTCCAAAATACTCGATGATTTATGATTTTAATATACTTCTACAGAACTATCCTTACAGTCAATTTTCAATTACTAAGTCCCTTTTCTCATCTTCTTGGATCATTACATTGCTCATTAGGACCTGCCGTTATAAGAGAAAGAAACCCACAATATCAAAATTGGCACCTTATAAACAGCTATTTTTAAAGGCTTTAAGTTATGTGTCACTGCAGAAATAATCTGATGAAATACATAAAATATAAATAAAAATGAGTTTACTTTTAACATAAAGTAGATAAAATAACCACAAGACCTTTTTAATAGAAACATTTTGGATAATAAAACAACTGTAACCTTTTACTGATGATTCTTATATTTTTTCAACCTTACTACAAAAGAAAAATTCAGAAGGTTGGGGTTGTAATTCTCATTACATGCTCTCCTATGGCTGTTATTAATCTAATAGAATTAAAATTTAGTAAGGCAAGCTTTTATACATATTCAGGTTTATGTTAAATATAAAAACTTTATATGGGAATCAATGGCCTATTTCCAACTTCAATACTACTCTAGAAACTTGTCTCAAAATTCCAACCACTTGCTAAATATCTACACATAAATTTGTTTTAACTTCTAATGTAACATATACCTACACATATGCACACACATATCTAATTATATATACACATATTACCAAAATACTATATTGTGCGTACATATACACCTTCTATCATCTATCCATATTAGCATCTCATCCTCTCTAACAGAGTATAATGGAGCCAGCATAAAATCCTGAATCAAATCCAAATTCTGACACTTCTTAACTGTGTGTCTTTAGGCAGGTTTCTTAACCTCTGAGAGCCTTCTCTTCCAAAATGGTTAAACAAGAAAATACTGAATTATTTGCCAATCAGAAAGAACATATGCAATGTCTGTGATAGTATAAAACAGAAAGCAGGTTCTCATTAAGGGGACTCAAAACCTTTATCATTATTATTATTCCTCCCCAAATAATGTTTTCCCTTTTTTCCTTTAAAAAAGTGATTAAAATTATTAAAGTGACACTGGTTAATAAAGCAAATAAGTTTCAAGTGTACAATTCAACAATGTTTATACACACACACATACACACAAATATATTGCATTGTGTGTTCACCACCCAAAGTTAGATTTCCTTTCATCACCAAATATTTGACCCTTTTTTACCCCGAAATACCTCCCCTCTTCCCTTTTCCCTCTGGTAACCACTAATCTATTGTCCATGTCCACGAGTCTCTGTCATGTTAATTTGTTGTCTTCAGTTTTATAGCCCACTTATGAGTGAAATCATGTTTTTCTTTAACTTGCCTTTTCTTGAGTAATGTCCTTTACATGCATCCTACCTCTTGGCTAAAACCTTGAAATTATCTTGGATAATGTCCTTCCACAATGACTTGAAGGCAAAGTGCTATTAATTCTCCTTTTAGAATGTATCTTGAATCCATTCCCAGTGCCACTATCTCTTATGCCATGGTCGCCATATCATCTTCAAGGTGAATTGCCATAAGTACTCTGATAGGATACTTCCCTCCAGTCTTGCTACCTCAAAGCTCTCTACACATACAATCCGACAAGAGTTCTGCTTTCTTTAGTCAATCCACTGCTACAAATTCTTCATGGCTCCCTAATTGACTAAAAAAGAAATTTTTTAAAAAAAATCCAAGTCCATGATGATTTGACTCCAATATACTTTCTAGTCTCATTTTTCCATCTCCTCTTCCAGTCATCCAAACAAATATTTACTTAGTAGACAATATGTTCAAAGTACTGTTTCTGGCCATAGAGATACAACTGTGAAGAATGTACTCATGGCCCAAGTGGAGCTATCTTTCTGTGATAATTAATACAATTAAACAACTAATCTTTAATTCTAGGTGTGATAAGTACTAGGTAGAAGTAAATAAGTACAGTTTAGGCTCTCATCATATCTGAGAGTCTGGGAATGCTTCTCTAAAGAACTGATATTTGAAACTAAAATTTAAATATGAATGAAAGATAGGGAAAATGATGGGGTAAAAGTGATTCTGGAAGAGAAAATGGTATAGCATTTGGGACCCACAAACCCTATCCTTCAAGCCAAACAAATTATTGATGCATACAAAATCTGTATTTTACTGTTCCCAAAATGTGTGCATATTTTCTTTTCACCTGGATTGTTAACCATACTGAAATCACTGCTATATGACCCAAATCACTTCCTCAGAAGTGCTTTATTTATAAAGTAAAATATTTTACCAAAATATACTTTTTAACTACATAAGCAAAAGATGATTTGATAATATGTGCTACTAAGCTAAACTGAAAAATCACCTTGTTTTATAGTAAAAAAATTAATGATTCATAGGCTTCTTCTGTTAAGAAACTTATACTTCGTTTCAAATATTCACCATCTCGTTTTAGTATAACATTCATTCCATTCAAAATTCACTTCCGTTTTCTTTGCTAAAAAAAACTGCCCATTAGTATTCTCTACTGCCTTTAAGAAATTATTGGTGTATGATTGTGTCAAGAGATTGAGCATCAGTAACTTTGATATCTGAAATTGCTTTGAGAAAGACATTTTTAATACCATAAGATATCCTTTTCCAATTATTCTATAGCCTTTACCAAAACAAAACTGTATTTTCCATTGCCAACATGACAAAACCATTTTTTTTACAAAAATAAGTGTGCATGTTTGTTTTTACTTAATGCAGCCACACTAAAACTATTAATCATTGGACAGTGATAAATTAGAGTTATACATAAGCACACTTAAGCAGCAACCACTATCTACATCACTCATCTATCTTAGAATTTCCAGGGTCAGGCATACTTACTACACTATACAAAGACAAGCGTAGTATATACACTCCAAAAGTTTTTAGAAATATTTTCACTTGTTAAATGAAAATCATTTTTTCTTTTATTTAATGAAAAAATAGTGCTGAACTTAACACTGATGATTATTTCTGTCTTTCTGAAACTCTTTCCTCTTCTGACTCTGTGACACTGTACTCAAAGCCTTAGTATATAAGTATCACTACTCCTTTTTCTATATGTGCAGTAGGAGTTTAATAAATATTTGTTGCCCTATAAAATAAGAAGAAAACAGATCCTAAGATTCCATATATCACTAACATCACATGAGTTTTCTGGTTGAAATCATGACACAATCCTAAGGGATTTGTGTTCAGAGTGGGTTGAGAAAGGCAAAGGTGTCAGTGATTCTCAGATCAAAAGAAGAAAAATGCCTTGAACAAGGTGAAATTTAAAGATTTGGAGAGACAGGCTCCTTTTTAGATGGGAGAGCCAAGACCACACATTTAAACTTTACAGGATCAAGAGATAATTCAAAGTAATTTATTTGTTTCTTTTAAATAAAGATATTTCCTCACGGTTAATAGAGAGTTGGTAGAATTGATTATATTACCCTGGTTAAAATATAATATTTCAAATTTTTCATGTAGTTACAAAAGTAAAGAATGTCATAATACAGTAACACAACATAAATCCAGATGAAGTTCAAACAGGTTTCTAAAATCCAATCATACTTTTTAAAGAATTCAGCATCAAAGTTCTGTTACATCTTTGTGGAAAAACAGAGGGCTTTTAGTGAGCTTGCAAATGAACCAGTTTTTATTATAACCAGAGAAAACTCCCCTAAAAAAACTGTTACTGATATATATCACAATATTTTAGAAAAATCCTTTAAACTCTACATATAAATAATTATATTTTATACAATATAAGCATGAGTAGTAAGTAAAGAGTATCATTAATCATTTCAAATAAATATTATTGGATAACAAAGGTTTTCAGAAATTCATTATCTTCCTAAAAGGTTTGATTAACCTTTTGAAAGAAGTTCAGAATAAAGTTAAATATGTTTAAAATATCAAAATGTTCATAAAGGAACAATAGGAAATTAAACAAAATCCTTTAAGTGTGAATGGTCTAAATACACCAAATGAAAGACAGAAATCATCATAGTAGATCAAAAAAGACTCAACTGTATGTTGTCTAAAATAAACACACTTTAAATATAAATACAGGTTAAAAGTAAAGGAATAGAGAATGACATAATATGTTAGCACTATTTTTCTAAAGCCGAAATATCTATAGTAATTTTAGACAAAACAGACTTCAGAATGATTGAAGGAACAGTTCTAAAGAAAATTATCAGGGATAAAAAAAGATAACATATCATGTAAAAGAGTAAAATTCTCTGAGAAGATACAACAATCAGCACCATCAATTAATCAGACCTATTTTAAAGTTTATGAAATATTCCATCAAACGAGAGCAAAATACACAATCTTCTCAAGCTCACATGGACCATTCACCAATATAAACCACATTCTTGGTCATAAAGCACACCTTAACAAATTTAAAAGACTAGAAATCATAAGGAGTATGTTTTCAGACCACAATAAAATTGAACTAAAAAACAATAGAAAGCTTGAAAATATCCAAATATTTGGAAATTAGACAACACATTTATAAATCAAGAGTAGTTTCAATAGAAATTTACACATATTTTAGACAAAGTGAAAATACGATTTATTCAAATTTATGGGATGAAGCGAAAGCAGTGCTTAGAGGGAAATTTATAGCATTAGCTATATGTATAGAAAAAAAGAAAGTTCTAAAAACTGATTACTGAAGCTTCCACCCTAGGAAAACAGAGAAAAAAAGAATAACTTACACTTAAAGTAAGTAGAAAGAAACAAAATTTAAAGCAGAAATCAACACCAAAAGCTGCTTCTTTGAAAAGATCAATAACATTGATAAACCAGGGAAACCAAGATAAGACACAAATTACCAATATCAACAATGAAATAGGGTTCATAAAATACTGATCCGACAGATGTGAAATGATAATAAAGGAATACAATAAACAATTAGATGCCCATTAATCAGATAAATTCTATAAAGTGGACTAATTCCTTGAAAGTCACAAACTATCAAAATTCACACAAGGAGAAACAGATAATTTGAATAGGTCTATATCTAAAAAAATGGAATAAATTATTAATTACCTTCCAATAACAAAAGTACATAGCCCTGATTGTTTTACCAGTGAATTCTACCAAACATTTAAGAAATTATATCAATTCTCCAATCTGTACTAGAAAACAGAAACAAACAGAACACTTTCTAACTCTATAAGTCCAATTAATTCAATACTAAAACCAGATAGGCATTACAAAAAGAAAAACTATACACCAATATCTCTCATAATACATACGTCAAAATCTTCAGTGAACTGTTAGCCAATCAAATCTAACAATGCATAAAAAATAATATAGCATGAGCAAGTGGAATTTATTCCAGATATGCAATATTGGTTCAACACTAGAAAAATCAATGGATTGTCCACATTAAAATGCTAATAAAGAAAAATCATATGATCTTATCAGTTGATATAGAAAAACACTTGAGAAAATCCAACAGTCTTTCATAATAAAAACTCTCAGCAAATTCAGAATATAGAGAAGCATCTTCAAAATAATAAAGAACATCTAAAAAAATTCTGCAACTAACATTATACTTAATGGCAAGATACTGGATACTTTCCTCAAAGCTTCATCAAAGCTATTTTCAGAACTAAGGTTGATAGTTGCAACATTAGAAAAATAACTTATTTCACTCTCTGAATTTTTTATTTTACGTTCTCTTCCCAAGTTTTATTTTAAATGACTTCACCACTAATTGTCAAACAAAATATTAGTCTAAAGTTTGGGGTTAATTATTAGACTAATAATGTATAATTATTAGACTAAGCTTGAGGATACGGTGTGATATTTGTCTTTGTATTTTGCTATATAACAGATATTTATAAAAAAATGAAAAGAGTGAAAGGCTGCAAACTATCATAATGTAAATTGGTTTAAATAAAATTATTCATCTAAACAGATAGATATATAAATATTTTAAGCATAATCTTTTAAATTTTCCTAAAAATATTCTGCTATCTGGGGGAAAGACTAGTATTTTATCTATTCCCAATTGTTGTTTACCCATAATATGAAATTTATGATTTCAGGAATTATATTAGTGTAGAAATTATAGATACTCAATATAATTACATATTTAGGTAAATATTATAGAAATTAAAAAAAACATTAAAAATATTCTAATTTGGAAATACATAAAGTAGAAAATGAAATCTGTTCTGAATCTACCTTTCCAGCCCAGTCCCAACTACAGGAAAATTGTTGTTAAACATTTAGTAGACTTTCTTCTATATACTTACACACACAAAACAAAATCATTCTGTGATTTTTGTTCAGTTTTATGGTAAATTCTCTGGCAAAGGGATTTTTTTTTAATCTTCATGTATTTTATGTTCATTATAAATAATATATTCAAAAGCTCTCTGAGATGAAGGTCCCCAGGAAACCTAAATAAATAATTCAATAATTCTATGATACTTTTGGAATATTCACTTAACTAGAAACCTTTTTTTCTCATTATTGTTTGGATAATATAATTCACAAACTTAGAAAAATACAGCTATATATAATACTTTCAAATTACAGATTACTGATGAGAATTATAATGTACAGAAAATGATACTTTGTAACTGATTTTTAAAGATCTAGTGAAACCCATGACATTTCAATTACAAATTTAAAGTGTTTATCTCAGAGACTATGGAAGAAAAATATAATGGAAGAGAAATAATCTAAAACTAAATATAAAAATAAATAAACTTCAAAGAAGTACTATATACTTCAAAGCAAACCAAGAGAATCTTAAGGCAACATACTATAAAAGTCTCTATTTGTTTAATTATTGTATTCCTAGGAAACAACTTTAATTCCCTAAGTCACGACACATGATTTTACTTAAGTAGTAAATATTAAAAGTCTGATTTAAATGTATGTATACATGTTTAGATATTTCTTAGATATTTCTCCATTATATAATATATAAATACATATTATATAACCATATATATTGATCTAATATTAATACAATTATATTTGATATTACACAATTATATACTATATGTTTATATAAATTATACTTATTTTCTATTTTTTTCTCTAGATCTTCTGGGTTTAATGAAATAGAATAATCCACTGGATTTAAATCTTATATTCTGTCAACCTTTTAGAGAATTAGATTTGATGACAAAATGTTAATTAAAAGGAATCACAGATTTGTAGAAATTACAGAGCTAAGGATCATGACAGAGCTAACAAATACCCTCATTTTATAAACAAGAAAACTGGGACTTACAGATGTGACTTACCAAAAAAAAAACACATAGAAATCCAAAAAGCTACCTCTTTTCTGTAAATACTTAAATTTTCACTCATTTCTAACATTAAGAATACAGTAATTATTACTGTATTGTGCCAGTAATAAAGCAATATCAGATTCATAGCCACCTTCTCTGCTCTGCTCAGTGACACTGAGGCAGACAATCATACTTTACGGTCAAACAACACTCAACTGTGAGAACTACTGCTACAGTAAATAGTAGTAGTTCTGAGCTCAACATGCAATGTTCAATACACTGCTCCAAGTAAGAATGTTGGAAGTATTCATCTTTTAAATTCAGACCAATTTTCCTACTAATTTTTTCTGTCTCATTCACTTAAAAACAATGTGGCCTTGGGCTTACCTTTTCTCAATTAACTTCATAATTTTTTATGATTATTAGTTAATTTTTATAAATCTCTTAGATTAGTGCTTAGTATATAATAATAACAGTAAACACTAGCTATTATTATTATTGCTGTGATGATAATTATGATGATGCTTGAATCTGATGGCAAGACAGTAAATCCTGATACTCCAATCTTCAATGCAATTTGTATAGAAAAAACTATAACTATAGGTCTATTTTGTGACAAGGAAATATTATCCATTATTATGAACTTATACCATTCTCCTCCCAAAGAATCAATTTTCTTTTGATATCATATGAGCCAAGCCTCACTACTGCATCTCCAATATTAGATGCTCAATATATGATGAGTAGATAAATAAATTCTAGCATCTATTGATTAGCAAATTTATTTGCATGCTTATTGGCACTGTAGCAACTTATTCTTTGTACTGAGAAAGAGACTTGGCATATATATTATGTGATATCTAAAAGTCAGTATCCTTTCAATAAGTTAGTATTTGTTCATTCTTTTTCACTAAAAGACTATTGATTTCCATTCATAAGAGAAAGAGAGTGAGAGTGAACAGACATAAACATGAGATAGATGAAGTAAAATTGGTTGCTTAAATGGTTTTAAATTAAAAATCCCAATCTTGTCTCATCAAATGATCAGAGATATACAATTCTGAAGAAAAGGCAAATTGAGACAATCAATATTAAAAAGTGAAAACAGAAGCCAGAGGTAATCTATTTCTCTAAAATCTCTTAATTCTTAGATCATGTAAAACTACTCAAAAAGCTATATATTTGGACTCTATTAAGCTCCTTACAGACGTTTTATATAACCAGATCTAAATATGATCCTCACAGAGTTTCTTCTAGGATTAGTATCATAAATGGTATTATGGTAGACAGTAAAATGTACCCCCCCAAAAAAAAAAACAGGGTTCCAGGTCCTAATCCCTGAAACATATCAATGTTAGTTTACATAACAAAGGGGATTTAAGGCAGCAGATGGAATTAAGACTACCAGTTAAATTTAAAATAGGGAGATTATCCTGGATTAGGAAGGTGGGCCCAATTTAACCACAGGGTCCATAAAAGAAGACCAGGGAGGGGGAAGAGAACCAATAAAGAAGGCAGAGTGATAAGGATTAGGCTGATATTGCAGGTTTTAAAGATGGAGGAAAAGAACTAAAAGTCAATGAATCCTGGATCATATGGTAGATCAATCCTTAGTTTTTTGAGGAACCTCCATACTGTTTCCCATAGTGGCTCTACCAATTTACATTCCCACCAGGAGTGTATGAGGGGTCTTTTTTACCCACAACTCTCTAATGCTTGTTATTACTTGTCCTGTTGATGATAGCCATTCTAGCAGGTATGAGGTGATATCTCATTGTGATTTTGATTTGCATTTCCCTAAATAGCTACCACATGATCCAGCAATCCTACTGCTGGGTATTTACCCCAAAGATTTGAAAACCCATATCCAAAAAGATCTTCGCACACCGATATTCATAGCAGCATTATTCACAGTGGCCAGGACATGAAAGCAACTGTGTTCTATGATAGATGGCTGGCTAAAGAAGCTGTGGTACATATATACAATGGAATATGACTCAGTCATAAGAGATGAAATACTGCCATTTACGACAACATGAACCTCGAGATAATCATGCTAAGCGAAATAAGCCAGACTGAAAAAGTTGAAAATCACATGATACCATTTATACATGGGATATAAACCCAAAAGCAACAAATGAACAGGACAAACGGAGACTCAGGGACATGGACAATGAACTAGTGGTTACCAGAGGGGAGGGGGAGGGGAGAAGGGGAGAAGTATGGGGAGTAAAGGGAGCTAAATATAGGGGATAGGGGGAGGGTGAAGTGGATAAAGGGGATCAAATATATGGTAGCTGAAGGAAACTGGATTTTGGGTAGTAATCACACAATAGAATATATAGATGTCAAACTATAATGTACATCTGAAAATTCTATAATTGTATTAACCAACATTACCCCAATAAACTAAAAAAAAAAAAAAAAGATCTATGGAAAAAAAAAGTCAATGAATGCAGGTAGACTCTAGAACCCATAAAAGACAAGGAAATAGATTACCCCTGAGATTTGCAGAAAGAACTCGGCTTTTCGATTCCTTAATTTTAACCCAGTGAGACCCATTTTGGACTATGAATCTACAGAACTATAAGATGATAAACTTGTTTTGTTTTAGGCCATAGAGTTTTTGACATTTACTTACAGCAGCAACAGGAATCTAATACAGATGTTGATAACTGCAAGCAAAGTGCTGACATAATAAACACCCAAAAATCTGGCATTGGGCAGTAGAAAGATGCTAGAAGAATTTTATGGACCATAATAAAAAAAAGTATCTATTATTTGATGCTTTTTATGCATTGTCAGTTAGGTTATTGTATTTTTCTTAGTCATTATAAATAATTAAACATAGATTTAATGTTAAGAAAAATATTTTCTTTCTCCTAACTAGTATGCTTTTTCATCTTTATATTTTAAGAGCAGTTTAATTGATTACGTTTCCCTTTTAACCATGTTTGCCAAAAAGCTCAGTTAAATTTTTAATTCAGCTAGAGTTACCATCTTTAGACTAGATTTTGTAGAAAACTATGTTCTCTTTCCATTAGATGTTCCTTGTTTTATTCTTAATTTAATGGCCCTATCATACCTCATCATTTATATGTAAATCACTGAGAATCTTTTCTAGAAATAGGAAAGCAGGAAAACTAACATAGATTCAGTACCTACACTTTGTTACAGAAACAAAGTCATTAAAGGGTCTCCAAAGAACAGCTCTTATTCTCAGTCTGTCAATGAGAAAGCTTCCACAAAGACTCAGTACCTTACTCCAAAGTCTCTGCATCACAACTAAGTATGTTCCAGTAACGGCCCTTACTGGAATCACACAAACCACCCAGAGCTGTTGAAGATGAAACATGGAGGATAGCTGGTATGCAAGGAAAACTCTGTTTCCCCCTTCTCAGCCCAGAATTATTCATTAGCAGTCATATGAAGATTTTCTCACTCTTATTAATTACCATCTAGAATTTCTCAAATTTAAAGATAAAATAAATCCCAGATATTTCTGACATTAGAGGATTATTTAGTCTCTGGCCAGCCTACAACCATATTCTCTGATTGTTGCCACCCACACCCCAGCCAGAGCTGATGGGTATAAGAGATGAACACATGGCTCCAATGTAACTAACCAGATGATCTTCGCTGGTTGAAATTAAAAATTCAGACTTAGTGCAGCTGCTTAAGCAATTCTCAATTTATGGCTTGACTTAATGAAATCTGATCTGATAATCAGTAGAAAAGTTATCTCCCATGCACTGGGAGCAGTAAAGAAAGTCACTCCTTAGGTAAAAGATCAAAGGAGATGCATACTTATAATGCATTTGCAATTACTTGTTCAGTAGTTGTCTATTTCCTTGCTGTTCAAAATATAGTCCCAGGGCCACTATCAGCAGCATCACCTAGAACCTTTGTAGAAAAGCAGACCCTCAAGCCCAAATACTAACCAGATTCTGCATTTTAACAAGAACTCCAGGTGATTCTTTTTCACATTTAAAAAATAAGCATCAAGCTGGAAAAATTTAATATCCACATGTAAAAGAATGAAATTGGTTGCTTTCCTCACACTGAAAACAAAAATGATTCCAAAATATATCAAAGACCTAAACATAAAAACTAAAACTATAAAACTCTTAGAAAGTTTAAGAGAAATCTTTTCTGGTCTTGGGTTAGGCAGTCTTCTTAGCTATAAACTAAAAGCACAAGAGACAAAAAAAATATATACACTGGACTTCATCAAAATTAAAACTTTTTGTGTTTCAAAGACGATCACCCAGCTAGTTGAAAAGACAACCCACAGAATGAGAAATATTTTCAAATCATATATTTAAGAGACTCATATCTAGAATGTATAAGAAACTCTTACAATTCAACAAGAACAAAAATAACCCAATTTAAAAATGGCCAGAGCATATGAATTGACACTTCTTCAGGGAGAATATACAAATGGGTGAATAAGAACATGAAAAGTTGTTCAGCATCATTAGTCATTAGAGAAATGTAAATTACAACCATGATGGCATATCATTTCATACCCACTAGGATGATTATTTCAAAAAAAAACCCAACATGTGTTGGCAAGGAAGGACCTAGAAAATTTGGCACATTCATATAGAGCCACTGGGAATGAAAATACTGGAGCTTCCTTGGAAAAATATAGCAGTTCCTCAAAAGGTTAAACATAAAGTTGCTATATAAACCAGAATTCTACTCCAGGGTATATACCCAAGAGGAATGGAAACATATCTCCATACAAAAACTTTCACATGATATTCACAGCAGTGTTACTCATAATAGTCAAAACAAGAAATTGGAAATAACCCAGATGTCCATTAGCTAATGCCAAGATAAATAAAATGTGATGCATCCATACAACTAAATACTATTCTACAATAAAAAGGAATGAAGTGCCTTGTATATATTATACTAAGTGAAAGAAGCCAGTCGCAAAAGACCAGCTATGATTCCATTTATATGAACTATGCAGAATATCCATAGTGACAGAAAGCAGATTAGTGGTTGCCAGGGGTTGAGGAGAGGAGAAATACAGAGACTGCTAATGGGTACAGGGTTTCTTTTCTGGGTAAAGCAAATGTTCTCGAACTGTTTGTGGTAATGGTTATGTGGGGGAGAAAAATAATTTTCTTTCTGCCTTTCTAAACTCTTCTGGCTGATATAATAATCAAATTAACATAAAATGGATTAACAGAAAAAAATAACCAGATTTGCTATGTATGTATGTATAGGGGTTCCCCAAGAATGTGAGACCAGAGGGAAGATCCTACAATTAAGGGTAGTATGTCATTTTGACTTGGGGCCAGGAGGAGTTGTGGTTTCAGACTTCAAAGGGCAGGAAGGCAATTCACATAGTGATGAAAAAGCAAATGTTTGGTAAATAAATGTTTGCTGAGCTATTTTTAACAATGGGCCACAGAGAGGACTTTAGTCAAAGGCACCTTGCTAGGTTCATATTACCTAGTTCATACCTAGTTCATATTAAACTATTGCTATCTATGATGATATTTTCCTTCCTGGAGCAGGTCCCTCATCTAAACTGCTTTAGGCAGTTAGGGGAAAGATCAAAGGTTTTTTCCTGAATCTTTTGTTTCTTAAAAAATGATCAGCTTAAAATAATCAATATCCCAAAAGACATAGTTTGGGGTGGCAAACTCTGCTTACTCTCAGTTGCACAGCTCTGTGCATATACTAAAAATCACTGAATTGTAGACTTTAAATAGGTGAACTGTGGAGTATGTAAATTACATATTATATTTCTTTAGAAATCAAATCTTTCTTGTTCCATAATGTAGTTCCAGTGCCTAGTCCAGGCACATGGTTCTTAATAAATGTTTGTTCAATAAATAAACGCATAAATGAGTGTATAAAATCAAGAGACCAAGTAGCCCCTAAGACCAGATTGAGAGTTGTCTTTGTTTCTGACCGCATCCCTATTCCATCTTTTCTCCTTTATGAATCCTATTTGTGTTGGCTAACTTTAGATTCCATAGGACAACCTAAAAAATCATCATGATGATGAATTTTCATTAAGCATTTCTGAATGCCACTCATAAATGCCACAGTGATTCTGTATTTCACAAAGGAGTGCTGTCAACTAGGAGTATGAATGCATTCACATTTTTTTTAGATTAATTACAAAAAAAACTGTCATTCATTCATAAAAGAGCTATGACAGTGCTTTCCATGAGTTTGCAATGCTATTTGTTGCTTGACTGATAAACTAGTATTCTTGGACTTACAGTGATAGAAGCAATTTTCAACTCATTATCTCCTATAAGAAATTTCATTGTAAAATAACTAAAATGGATATGTATAAAGTACCCAATAGTTTACCAATTATTCAGTCATGATTGTAACACATTCTGATACTAAATATAATGTCAAATATAGGTATTGTTGTGAAACGCTAAGCTAATAAGAAATGTTATCTGATTTAGCAAGGCCATAATATAGTAAGTAAAAAAAATAGTTAGCCAGTAGAAAAAATAAGTCCATCTTATATTATAGGACCGCAAATCAATAATAGAAAATCATTCCCTATATCTTTGGTGCTTTGCATATTTGAGAAATTTAAACATAATGAATCACTTTATAAAAATAAATTCAAAATATTAGGTAAAATAAATTGTTCTGTATCGAAAAATATCTATTTCTCTTCTTGAAACTTGACTGTACTTAATATTGACTGAAATAATATACAGTTTCAGATATTTTACTTATGATTGAAGTGGTAATAAACAGCTCTGAAATCAAACACAGTCTTAAACAATGCATGATCAGAAAGAAGATGTATTCTAAAAATGCCTGAGAGTTTCAAGTCATACTCAATTCAAGACTGTGAACAAGTGTTCACACACCAAAGAACTTAAATATGTTAAGTGGCAAAGACATTTAAGCTAAGGTGTTTGTTCCAAATTGAATGAGGATTTCATGGTCTTTCAAGATTTTCTTTTATCCATGTTCCCTCATCACTTACCATTGAAGCTTAACAACTGAACAAAGCAAACAAAAAAGGCAAGTTCTATTCAAGCAACTATCAGAGTTTATAGAGATTAAGAGGAAAAAAACCACTCGCAACTAAATTCAAGCACTATGGCATTGGAAGTGGATTCCTAATATAATCTGTTCTATTTAAGAAAATATAGAGGATTTATAGCAGTGGGAAAGGAGCATAATAGATGCTGATAAAAGGCTTCTTTCAGTGAGGAAGTATCTAGCTTAAGAAAAAAAAGAATCAGACTTCACTAGATATTGTAAAATCCCTGTAGGAAAGCTTCCTTACAATGCTTCCTTTAGAAAAGTGAACAAAGAAGGTGAATCTATTATGAAAGGTAGGAGAAACTAAGAGCCAAGTATGAAAACCCCTAAAGAAGTTATTACACTTTTCCAGGAGATGGTTTCTCCCTTAGGCAATCTAGTTAATAACTTGAAAGATGTTGGGAGAGGAAACAAGTGAATAAAAAAAAATCTTCAGGAAAAGAAAAAAGAAAGATTAAGTGTTTCATTCCAAATAGTACCAACTAGCTAATTTCCAGCCTAGCCTTTCAAATTCAGATGAAAATGTTTCATTTGCAAATATAAATATTTTCAGGTAGTGATACCACGCCAAAAATCCCAAAATATCTTAGCTTTAATAACTTATATCATTAAAAATTCTGTTCTCCATCTCACCAAATTATTTATTTACCTCAAGCTTATAGATGTGGCATCTTCAACATATAGTCTCATGTGAATACAGTTTGTCTTGCCATCTGAGAAACAGTAGGACTTGCAATAATATGCTCTTTATACAAATGGAAATTCAAAATATATGTTAATATCTATAGGCAAAAATTAAATAATAGTATATTATTACCATAGTGCTAATATAGTAAAATAATACAGTATTTTATATCATGTTATTTAACCCAGAAAACATCAGTCAGTTTCATTTTCTGTATAATCAAAAATACTTACATTAATAGAAATAACTTACTTTTTTAAAAGTCAATATAAATATACTACAAAAATATGCTCTGTGTATACAGGGTTTTTGCTACTTATAAGATTGCATTTGTCAAATGGCAAATAAAATGAAGATTGTTGGGGAAATAGGTAATAAAAGAGATGTATTCGGTAACTGTTGTTAGTTCTGGTTTCCTTTCCATGACAGCCTAACATCACGACCACATAAAACTCATGTTGAAAAGAAAGGAAACCAAGTTCTAGTTAGACGGTAATAACAGAAATATCTACTGTTATGCTAGCATAGAAACATCAATAAGTATTTCCAAAAAACTGAGAAAAATCCCCTAGTAATAAATAAATTATACTGGTAAGAAAGGACTTTTGCATAATGGATTACATATATGAATATCCATGACTTGGATCTGTGATATCTCCAAAACTCCTATCTCCGCACCCCCAACATTGTTACTTCCATTCGTGATGGAACATGGCAGAAAGAGTCAATGTTCTCATTACATTGTCCTCACTTTGGCAATTTAATGTGCATTGTCTTACATGCTTATTGCTCTCTGTGTTATATATAACAAGACCATACATGGCATGTCAATCAGAAAAAATCAGTAGCACATACTCTTCTAACACATTTTGTTTCTCTGCCTGTTAGGGCTAAGGTCCTGGAGTAAGGGCTAAAAGGCCAGAAACTTTTTCTGGGCTGAGATTCTTACTGGCTACTGAATTAGCTTTTGTGAGACAATACTACGATTAACTGGTTTTTATGTTTTTCACCAGTGTGTGGTCAATTAAGATGACACAACTCATTAAACAGGGTTCGTAGGCACATCAAACCAAGTCATGGTTGAGACCAGAACTTCCCTAAGCAATCTCCAACCTATTTTGCGGGTTCTCTGCCTCAAATCATTAATCAATACTGATAACTCTTAGTTTTCCTAATGAATAAATTACCTCCAAATTAAAAAGAATTGAGATAAACAGCACCTTACTATTGAATCAGCACAATATGTTTTTTATCTATTTTTATTTATTTCTTATTATGTACTGGTGCAAAGGCAATAGGAAAGTTGATTTATGCTCATATTAAATATGACCATTTTTTTCCTTGCTAACTGATTCACAATAAACTTATTTTAATAGTCCTGAAAGTAAGTATAATAACTAAAATATTGTTCAACTTGGGTTTCTCAACACATTCTTTCAATTACCTGAACATGTGATCATTTGAAAACAAATGTAGATTAATCAATGAAATATCACATAATAATGATAATGAATAAACTAGAGCTATACACATATAATTGAACAAATTTCACAAGTACAAAGAATCAAACAAAAGTATGTTGCAGAATACCTATTTAGGGATACAAAATATGTAGCAATTTAAAGATAATTTTAAAATTATTTTTATAAAATAATAAAAATATTTTTTTATGAAATAACAACAAATGCCTAGAATGATGAACACCAATTTCAGAATGGTAGGTATCTCTGGCGGAGAGGAGAAATAATCACAGAAGGGACATGGAGGAGAAAATTTAACTGCTTTGGTAATATTTTATGACTTAAGATGGGTGATGGCTAAGTATATACTAAACACTGCATAATAAATTATTTAAAACCTAATAAGTATTTTGAAGTAGAGTCCTTCGAATTAAATATGTTAATCATTATAAATCAACCCATGTTACTTCTCATTAATAAAATGTTTTGTTAATGAGCTATATAGACACTTGTAAACTAAGTAAAATCACACAAGTTTAAAATCTTGTCTCAAATTTGATAGAGCTATGAAAGATCACTAGAATTTTTCAAACTCCAGATATTTTAGAGGTATTTTCCAAGAGATGGTCTTGCCAAAGCAGTAGTATTCCAATGATCCTGTTCTCTATTCTACACCTATGTCAGAGAGATTTTCTACCTAAATTCCAACTTTTGTTGTGCCCTGCAGGCTGATCCTCTATTAATTATGCAAAGAAAATAAGAATAAAAAATAACATACACTTTCACGTAAAAAGCCTTTTTTAATTTAAAATAATCTC
Source organism: Eonycteris spelaea (assembly GCA_003508835.1). Classification (NCBI taxonomy): domain Eukaryota; kingdom Metazoa; phylum Chordata; class Mammalia; order Chiroptera; family Pteropodidae; genus Eonycteris; species Eonycteris spelaea. The sequence goes on along the minus strand of PUFA01000368.1, from coordinate 519,774 downwards.
AAAAGAACTGTTGCCTTACAGAATGATATACTACTAAAGTTCTGAAAAATCAGATCTAAAGGAAAAGAAGCAATGTGAAAGAGAATATAATAATATTCAGAAACACTCTAGTTCTTAAAGAATTTAGAAAAAGGTTGGATCATTATTCAAGAGATATGTATCACTTAGTTCAGAGTCTAAAACTTATGTTTTCATTTTTGTGTTTTACCTCAGTACTGTCTCTTTTACCCTCGGCTGAAGAGTAGGAATATCAAATTTTTATTAAAATGGCTAGAAGGGTCAAACGACACAAATAAGTGGAACAGGTGACATTTAATATGGAGTGATGAAGACCAGGGTAAAGTGGAAGCACTTTTTTCATGCTTATTATGTCTATAAGGAAAAATTGTGGAAGTCCTTGAAATGAGCAAAAAGGTATACTGGGTAAGCACTCTGGAGAACTCTTCTGGGTTCTGTCTTTCACTATTTTGAGTTATTTTACAACTCCATAAATTATAGAATAGAGAACTGATTATAACGCAAATTATTCTTGTCCATAGAAATGTAAATGAACAGTGCCTCCTGGAGGTGCAACTGATTACTGACCTATGTATAATGAGCAGTTTTGCAACTCTCATACATTCATTTCAGAATTCCTAATTGGCTTACTTTTTTTGTTTTATTTTGCACTGTTGATTTTCTTTTAAACCAGTTGTAACATCTTACTGATTTCCCCGTTAATTAGTGAGCTAAATAAAATCTTTGAACCATGTTCTTTTTACATTTATGAGAGCCATAATTTTACCTTTTTTAAAAAAATAATTTTAATGGAATCTATATGCCAATTGGCTGATAAATCACATTAGGTAAATTCCACATAAGAATTTGAGGAAGGTTTATTAAAATGTTACAGGTGTGAAATACCTATGCTTTACCAAATAATTTATACAAATTATATCATGTGCCTTTTATCATTCATTCAGCTCAAGTTTGAATGATAAAATGTTTTATGATTAATCGTAAAAAGCCAGATCAAATAATTAATGTTGATTTAGTAAACAATTCCAGAATTTAAAATTATTCTTAAAAAGGAGATTGTTCAAAATAATCTCAAAAATATTTTCTAATATAAATATTCTGAGATTCTGTGATATTATTCCTTTGATGGTTTGTGAAACAGAGGAAAAAGATAAGACAGTCTATGCCCTTCCCCTTCCAGAATAAGACTGTCGAGGTTAATGATCTCTATTACTTCTATAAGAAATAAATGTAGCTTTGCTTCAACAACAGGTTTTTTAGCTAGTATTTTCCAGAAGCCATAATTCAACACTTTTCCAATGTAAGGGTTCTAAATATCTAATACCTTAGTATTCATCAATTCCCGAGCTATAGGATTATTTAAATAGTTAAAAATATTTCCATAAAATTTTGTTGATCTTATGTATTTTTCCTCTACGGTTATTCTCTGAAATGATCAATACTTCTGAATGACATGTTCTGACTCTTTCAATTACCTATTTGTTCATATTTTCAGTTTACTCATCAAATTTCAAATCTAGCTTGCACCAATTTTTCATTTCCTTAGTCATTTAGATCACTAGCAAAAGAAGTGCAACATCATTATTATATATTTTTAAAAGTTCTAAATTACATAAAAGTGTTAATAATGATCATCTGAAATCCATTTGGCGTCCAGAGAACGTTACTAAATTTAACAATGTATTAAGTACAAATAGTGAAATATGGTTCTAACATTTTATTTTAATCAAGTTTTAGGTTAAAGTTTTAGAATATTTATTTACTAAAATATTCTTAAAGTCATTATTAAAGGATTCCTTCAAAAGGTCTCCTTTTTTTCCACTGCTGAAATACTTTAATGTTGAATCAGACTTATTTTGGGGATAAACCCTACTTAAGATATATATTTTTATTAAATTTATTGGGATGACATTGATTAATCCTTTTGATATATTAAATTCAAGTATAAATAGTTCAAAAAATTTATGATAGAAACTTTCTACTAGAGGAACATAGTTTTTAAAAAGTCTTTGAAGGCAGGTTTGTTTTCTCTGCCATTAGAAATATCTACAATTCTCATTCTTTAGATCTACTCTAATATGTGGCCACATGTGGTTATTTAACCAAATCCAGTTTCTCAATGGCAAACGCCACATGTCAAGTGCTTTATAGGTCAGCATAATGCTTACTCTATTGGTCAATATAGATAGAAAATACCTCCATCATTGCAAAAAAATTCTATTGATCAGAGCTATACTAAATCCATATTATCAACTTTCAACTCTAATAAGATCAAACACTGATATTTTCATTGTAAATGATTGTTTATCCAGTATGACCTCATTTATTAAAAAAGCAAGGGAACCTTAAATAGGGTTTTTAAAAAAGACGATCTTCAGTAAAAGATAAAATCATGACTCACACAAATACAAAAATTAATATGTGTTCAAGATTTTATTTCTAACAACTCAAGGAGGAAACATGACACATGTTTTAAAGTTTATAGAACTATCTGCTATAGGTATTTTTCTTTATGGTTACCATGGGGATTACATGAAATATATTAAAGTTATAATAAACTATTTCAAACTGATAACAATTTAACTTCAATCGAGAACAAAAACTCCACTCCTATAGTTTAAATATTCTCACCACAAAAAAGGAAATGGTAATTATGAGATTGGATGCAGGTGTTATCTAATGCTACAGTGTTAATCATTCTCCAACATACAAAAATATCAAATCAACACACTGTACACCTTAAACTTACACAATGCTATTTGCCAAATATACCTCAATAAAGCAGGGGGAAAATTCTACCTCTTCACATTCCTGCCTCCTCCTTTGTGTAATCAATGTCACAAATTACATATTTTTACATTCTGTACCTATTAACATAGATTTATAGTTATTTGTAATATTTTCTTTTAAATTCTATACCAGGATTAAGTGACTAATGAATGCACCAATATTATAATACTTCAGCATTCTATATTTGTCTATATATTTACCTTTACCAGAGAGTTTGATATTTTCATATGTTTTAATGTTATTGTCTAGCATCCTTCTCTTTCAACTGGAAGAACATACTTTAGTATTTTTTTATAGGGCTTGTCTAGTGGTGACGAACTCCCTTGACTTTTGTGCATAGGCAAGATCTTAATTTCTCCTTCATTTTTGAATGACAATTTTGGCCAATATAGTATTCTTGCTTGGCAGTCATTTTTTTCTTTCAGCACTTCAGTATATCTTCCCCAGTCTTTTCTGGCCTGCAAGCTTTCTGCAGAGAAAATCACCAGTCCTTACAGGAGATCCCTTGTATGTAATGAGTCACTTTCTCTTGCTTTCATGATTCTGTGACTTTTAACAATTTGAGTATAATGTGTCTTGGCATGGGTATCTTCAAATTCGTTTCAGCTGAATATGTTGAGCTTGAATTAGTATGCCCTTTTCTTTCTTCAAATTCAGGAAGCTTTTGACCATCATTTCCTCGAATCAGCTCCCTGCCCCTTTGTCTCTTTCTTCTCCTTGTGAGACTCCAATAATTTATATTTTGGTCCACTTGATGCTATCCAATAACTTTAGGCTCTATTCACTTTTAGTCATTTTTTTCCTCCTGTGACTTGATCATTAAAAAATGACTTGTCTTCCAAATTCTCTGATTTTTTTTTCTTCTACTTGGTCAAATATGTTGTTGAATGCCTCTAGTGAATTTATCCATTTATCGTGTACTTCAACTCTACAACTTCTTCTGGTTCTTTCATTATAGTTCTATGTCTTTGTTGATATTTTCATTTTGTTTATGTACCATTTTCTTGATTTCATTTAGTGTTGTCTATTTTCTCTTTCATCAAATTAAGCATATTTAAGATGGTTATTTTGAAGAATTCCTCTGGTAATTCATAAATCTGTTTCTTTAGAGTTGGCTGGAGATTAATACTATTCCTTTGATTGGGCCATGATTCCATTTTTCTTTCCATTCCTTGTGATCTTTTGTTGATATTTGGGCATTTAAAAAAAAAAAAAACAGCCACCTCACCCAGTATTTACTGGTGGGCTTCATACAGGGGAAGACCCTTGCCAACCAGTCTGATAATGATTCTTGGAAACTCTCAAACCTTTTCTGAGGATGCACCTTCTTCCCTGGGCTTGCATGCATAATTTCCCAGTTAAAGAGTCTTTTCCCTTTCTATTACTCAGGAGCCTACAATCTCTTACTCTTCCTGATGTCTTTCTGCAGTATTGCAGTCTAGTCTCTCTAGCGCTATAACAAGCCACAGTGCTCAACTTTCTTTCCAGCAGCCCCAAATCTGGTGTTCAAATTGCTGTCCCCAGAAGCACTGTAAGTCAGGTGAGACCAAAACCAGTCCCTCAGATAGCCTGCCAAAAAGCCAGAACATTGGATGCATGTTCTATTCTTCTTCCCTCCCGAGGAAATAACCAGGAGTTCAGTTTTCTCCCTATCATGCTGCACTATGCTGGAGGGGAGGGGTTAGGGCATGTAAAATGCCACTAACTTTCTTATCTACTAAGATGTAGCTCTTCTTGGCTTGGGCTCACTTGGGATGCTGCAATCTTTTAACTGATTTTAATATTTCTCACAAAAGCAATTGTGTCCAGATATTGGTAAGTCAGGGTCTCTATGGAGAATTAGTGGCCTTGAACTTCCTACTCCACCATCTTCTTGCATTTTTAATAATTTTAAACATTTAAGTAGAAGTAATGGTTGCTATTCAATCAGCAAACCTCATACATTTAGGAAGAATACACCATGTAGATAAACAATGTATACTTGTTGAACACTTAATGCTGATTTCTCAGAGAAAACAAAGCTTGTTTTTAGTAAATAAAACTAGTCTAGTCTCAAATGCCAAACATTTATTTAATTACGTGAACTTAAAATTTTAAGATATCTCAAGTTGATTTCTGTAAATATGCATTTTTGGCACATTGAAAGTATTAGTGATTCAATTTCCTTAATTTCTGAGAATTTTAGAAATGTTCTATCTATATGACCAATTGTTTATCTCTAAGCTAATGAGAATAGAGCTCCGTTAAGAGATTTATAGTCTAATTTGGGAATACCATCCAGAAGTAAGACACTATTATACATTCACACGATAAGGCATAAATGCCTTTCAGAATTAGTGACATATAATCTTATAGACACATAAAGAAAGTTTATAACTTCAACTCTAAAATTTCAACCATGATTCAAGCATAAACAGAAATATAACACTCACCAGTCTATATATCCACATTCTGGTGGGCATGAAATTCATAACTGAGCCAAAACTAGACAAATAAGACAAACAGAAAAGACTAACGAAGCAGATTCCCTGTTATCTAGCACCCAACAGAAATAAGATCTCTATAAACTAGTGGTCCCTACCTAACCTTTTTGGCACCAGGGGCTGGCACTCCTATGAGAATCTAATGCCTGATAATCTGAGGTGGGGCTGAGACGGTGAGGCTAGTGCTGGGGAGCAGCTGCAAATACAGGTGAGGCTTTGCTCACTCGCTTGTCCGCTGTCCATCTCTTACTGTGCAGCTCAGCTCCTAACAGGCCAGGGACCGGTACCAGTCCATGGCCCCAGGGGTTCAGGACCCCTGCTGTAAACCATGAATGCATTTACAGAGGTCATCAAATAATAAGACTTTCAAGTTAAATTACCAACTAGTAATATGTGGTGACTGAAAGAAATCTAACTATGGAAAGTGAACACACAGTGTAAATATATATATGCTTTGCTGTTAAAATGTACAGCTGAAACTTACTGGATTTAGTTAACCAATGTTGCCATAAAAATAATTAATTAAAAATAATAATAATAATAAATTACCAACTAGTGTGGCCACTGATGGAGAATAATGTCACTAAATGGTCAGATCATAAAAAAAAAAAAATTCCCAATCTTGCCAACAATGAGGATAACTTACCAGCCCAAAACAAACCCAAACACAAAATTAGTAGAGCAGAAAATAAAAACAAGAAAAACAGGGAGTCAACAAATTTCTACTGCCACTAAGGATTCACCTTTGGGAGCCAAGAAAAGGAACAGCCCAGATTTAAATTGCCCACGAGGTGCCATCCTCTACTGAGGAAGTTTACCTGGCTCTGGTAAATGAATCCATTTGGCATCTTGTTGGAAGACCTCCTAAGCTTTTAAAAGACAATTTTCAGAAAAATATAACGAGTAATATAGATATAAAAATAAAAATGAACGCATCCTAAAAAATGTTATTTTTACTCATTAAATGAGAAAACCACAACACATTACAACAGGTTCAAAGGGGGAAAAAATCAAAAAGCAGAAATTTCTGTGGAGTAAATTAATTGAATTGCAAATGAAAGCAAAACTTCCCTCCCAATTTTCTACAACTGGGATGGAGGGAAATCAATTAAAACTCCCTGGAACAAGACAGAATTTACTTAGACTTGTACAATAGCTCACAGGCAATAAAAGGCCAAAAGCACATGCTATTTGTGAAAATGCATACTCTCCCACTGAAACACACAATCCCTCAAAATATTTACTTGAGAAAAAAGTAAAATAGGAAAAACCAATGCTATTGAAATTATGTTTTATGAGGGAAGCATAACTAAGAGTTGCTGAATAGAGAGTGAAACCATAATTACTTCTGCCCACTAGAGCTGGTATTCAATTTAGAGATTATTTGATATTTTGCCTTTATTTGCTTGTAGCTTTTCAAAGAAGAGATGCAAATAAAGTACTCTTCTTTTGCTAGGTAACTATCTTTCAGTCCAGCATGAGAAAATGTTCAACAATTAGGGCTATTCAAAAATGGCATGTCAGCCCCTGGAGTGAGATTCCCAACACTAAAGACATTCAAACAGTGCTGGGATGGCTAGTTACTAAGAATCTCTTACAGGGGAATTCCTGCACTGTGTGGGAGGTTGGATTCTATGACCTTTAAATTCCCTCACAATTCTAAATTCTATGGTTAGATGCTAGCTAGATGTTCTAATGTCACATATTACTCTCCTTAAAAACAATCTAGTTTAAAGTCTTAGTCATATTTTCATTTTCACTTCATTTTTAATTCAAACAGTTGAAAAACATACTTTGAAAAAAAATACAATCTGTAGGTTCTGGATACAATATGCTCATTCGTATATGAATTGAATAATTTCAAATCCCAGTATAAATGTCTGTTAGCAGACTGCAGAGAGAACTTTCTCAGCACGATCTCACAGCATGGTCCAAAGGAAAAGAACAGAGCCTGCCATAATGTTTAAAATCAGGAGAATCAGAGTTCATTTGGGAGGTGAATTCCTCCTCAGCCATGCTTTTGTAAAGATTTCAGCTTCAGGGTCCTGTTCATTCGTGCCTCCCTCACTCAATTTCTGTATTTCAGAACACACACACACACAACACACACACACACACACACACACACACACACACACACAAATAGCTGTTTAAGACTGTACAGAGCATTTTGTTCGCCTCAATGTTAAATTAAACAGTATTATTAAAAATTGAGTGCCTTTTTCTTGAATATGTACTCCACAGCCTATAATTGACATTGTTGAACTTTACGCAAGTGCTTGCAATGCAAGGAAAGTGACAGTTAAATAAATAATTATCTTCCTACCACCTTGTGTTCTGGAAGTTTAATGCCTTCCCCACATGACTTAGATAAGACTCACAGATGTCCCTATGTTTACCTCTGCAAAGGTCAGACAGACACAGACCCTCCAAATTTCCTTTGCCTAATAAATGATTAGTTGAACTATTTATACCCACTGACCAATTAGGATAAAATACCTACTACCTTGGCTTGACCTGCCTAACTAAAATTCCCTTCCTTCTCCCAGACCTCTAAATTTTGACACATCCTCAGCCTGAATTGGCACACAACCATTCCTTAAGAGTCCCTCCAGAGCACTGACTGACCTTAGGGAAGAACACTCCCTAATTAGCTGATAGTGTGATAAAGCTGCCTTTTACCCTGCTTTCCCACATCTGCTTTTTCCTAGCTTTGTTTACTGCTCCCTATCAAAGAAAGCATTTTCTCTGCCTGACCATGGAAATACTCACAGATCTCATGGTTGGAGCATCCTCCCTATTGCAACAGTCCCTCTTGCAATAACCTTTTGAACAGTCTCTTCTTACCTATGCCCAGATTTCTTTGTATATGGCAACAGCAGAATTATGTGGCTTAAGTACCCTTTATTTCGATTAAATTCTCCTCTACATAAATTAATATATTATATATATATATATATATATATATATATATATATATATATATATAGAAGCAATGCGATGGATCAGTGTAAGATTCATTTGACAGTCATAGCAGGTGTATTGTATCTTACATGGAACTCTGGACATCAGAATGATGTTCACTCTTATTTACTTTCAAACTGACATGCCTACAACTGGTAGACTTAAAAAAAATGAAGAAAATGTCCTTTTAAGAAAGAAAGAAGAACTTTATTACTACATAGATTCCTGTAACTGGTGGTTTCACAACTGGAATTTCCATTGCTCTCTCTCTAGGAATCATTTTAACCCTAATTACCAAACTTATATAACTTTAAAACTATGTGTCATTTTTCATTGTAGTGTTCTTTTTAGAGATTAAAGCAGGCAAATCAATTGTTAGTTATAACATTTTTTCTATTATTTGTTGAATCACATATTAGAATAACTATACTGATGGGATCTTTATTCATTAAATATAATTGTGTAGCACACTGAGGATGGACATATTCCCTACTGAATTGACTTAGAAACCATAATATAAAACATACAGAGATTGACAGGATTCCAAAACACTCAATGAATTATGCATTAACTTCCATGTTTTTCCCATAAGAAGTGAACCAGAAACAGCAAACATGGATTCTGTTTCACTAAATGAATGGTCTTATTTTTAAGTTGGAAAATGTTTAAAAAATGAGATTTGGGTAATTAATTACTTGAAAAAACAAGTTCAAAATAAATAAGTTTCTCTTATATAACATTCCAAGAGAGAAGTTTTCACTTTTAGTTGCCTATCAGAATCACCTGGTGATATTAAAAACCGTTACTGGGTCCTAACTCTAATCTTCTTAATTGAAGACTCTGAAAGCAGGGGCCAGAAATTTATGTATTTTTAAATCTTGCCAGGTAATTTCGATTCATGGTCAAAATTAGGCAACATATAAGCCACAAAGCATTCATGGCCTCTGATAATGAACTGAACTAGTTTATTGTATTCTTAAGAGACACCTACACTTTTCTTGCCTTAAACATGAGTCTCTCAGAAAAATAAACATGGTGCATAGTTGGTCTGCTCTCTACACTCAAAGCATCAAAAATGAATCAACTGTTCCAGGCTTGTGGAAGGACAGGGAGAATTAATAAAAATCTTGTAGGCAATCCTGATTTAATAGTTAGACTAGCTTTTATATTGTCACTCATTTTATTCTTGTTGGAAAAAAAATGATGAGTGCACATTTCATTCAATAAGAATTAAATTAGGTGTTAAACAAAAGGGCTACAGCTTGCAGGTTCTGCTACTGCCAATACTCAATTCAGTTCTCACCAGAGAAGCATTATCCATGTTTGCAAAGCCACAGTTGCCAGCTTGGGGTGAAGAGAAAGAATGAGGTCAATGTGAGCTCAGAATCAGTGGCTCTAGGGTTAATCATATTATGTTTGCTAAGGTGGGATGCCTACACCTTTGCTCTCACAGTTAATGTATTCCTCAGATGTGGTAGAAATGTCTAATGTTTTTCTAAGTCTCATTCTTTTCTTCTTCTGGCCACAAGAGGAAATTACAGTTCTTTGCCACCTTGCCATTGGCAGGATTGTGAGAATAATTCTGGACAAAGTTGTGGTCAGAAGTGTTGCAGGTCACTCCTGGACTATAGCATTTAAATTAATTGCAAGATTTCCCAGCCCTGCCCTTCCTCCTGCCACAGTAACCAGCAGCATTCCATTTGGAATCTTTGTTGGTCCTGAGTCTAAGTGAGGCCAACATGAAGCAAAATCCATATACTCCATCCTTACTCTGAATGGACATGCAGCCAGAGCCAAGAACAAACACTTCTTTGGTTGTTTAGTTTTAGCCCACCGATATCAGTGAACTGTTTATTACCACAGTGTCAACTAGACAATTCTGACTGATACAGCAAGCCAGGTTGATGGAAACCCATTACAGGATGCAAAGTTATCAGGAGCACATGTATCTACTTTGGGAGCATTTGTCTTTACTTTCTTTGGAGGGTGGAGGAAGCTATTCTTTGACTCTCTAAAGGAATTTTCCCTCCCAAATGAATCTAAGAGCCAATTTTAAAGGAAGAACTAGAAATTAATCATGTAGGCCTAATCATGAGTTAAAGCCAATGTGTTCTTTCTTGCCACATATTACATTTTATACATTATTCATAATTTTAATCAAACCTATTCCTAAGAACTGCATGATTAGTGATTCTTAGAAATTGTTTTCCAGGTTGAATGAAATTCTTAACTGCTGAAAATCCACCATGGTTAATCTATGGGAATATCACCATCTCCTTTCCCTGTGACTCCTTAATCAAAGCATACATCCTTCAATAAGTTGTGAAATCAACATGGTTCCTTTTGATTACATGCTAAGAAATTTGGCTCAATGTTTGGATATAGGAAAGACCTATATCTACATAACCACAATCAAAACTGATTACTGTTGTGAATTCTCTCCATTCTTTCCCAAGAGGTATGTGAGAAGCAAATTTAACACAAGCCAGCAGATTCCTATTTACTGCTAATTCATGCCAAATTGGAAATGAAACCAAGAACATCTTAAATCTAAACGAAAGCATGAAATGAGAAAGCACAAAGTACCACTTGTACTGCCAGCTTCCTTATAATAACACCATGTTCATTATAAGGGTGCTGATTCTTTGAAAAATATTGCAGTGGATGTAAATATTATTGAAAGTGTGACTTACACACTAAATATATGGTTCTCACAAAGACACTTAATTTTTGCACGAAATACTTAATTCAGGATAATCTATATGTGTATGATTGTCAATCAGATAATCGATGCTTGAAAGTTTCTCTAATTCGCCATCATTTGCACATGTCTGGACCATAATTACAACATGATAGCCGTGAAGATTGCAATTTATGACAGTAATACCTGTAGAAGTCTATGTTTCTAATTTCCTTATGTATTTTAAATATCAGTAGTATGTAAATAAACATTATGGAGGATAGCTTAATGCTATACTACTTAAAAGTTTTTAGAGCAGTTTTAGGTTCACAGAAAAATTGAGAAGTTAGAGATTTCACATAGAATTCACCATGCACACCCCCGCACACATGCATAGCTGCCACCATTATCATCATCACTCACCAAAATGGTACGTTTCTTATAATTCATGGATCTACATTGACTTATCTTAATCACCCAAAGTTGATAGTTTACATTATAGTATACTCTTGGTATTGGACATGCCATGAGTTTGAACAAATGCATAATGACGTATATCCATCATTACAGTATACAGAGTATCTTCGCTGCACCCACAAATTCCTCTGTGCTCTGCCTGGTCATCCCTCCCCCTTACCCAACCTGTGGTAACTACTGCTCTTTTTTAGTGTCTCCACAGTTTTGCCTTTTACAGAATCTCATATCATTGGAAACACAGTATGCAGCCTTTTCAGATTGGCTTCTTTCACTTTTGTAATTGTGCATTCAAAATTCCTCCATGTCTTTTTATAGCTTAATAGCTCATTGCCTTTTAGTGCTAATAATATTCCACTGTCTGAATATACCACAGTTTTATTTATCCCTTCACCTACTGAAGGACATTTTGGTTGCTTTCAGGTTTTGGCAATTATAATAAAGCTGCCATAACATCCATGTGCATGTTTCTGTGTGGACATAAGTTTCCAATTTCTTTGAGTAAAGTGCAAGAAGTGCAATTGTTGGTTTGTATGATAAGAGTATATTTAATTGTGTAAGAAACCCCCAAAATGTCTTACAAGGTGGCTCTACCTTTTTGCATTCCCACCAGCAATGAATGAGAGTTACTGTTACTCCACACCCTCATCAGCATTTGATGATGTCAATGTTCTGGATTGTGACCATTCTAACAGGTATATATAATGGTATCTCATTTAATTTGCATTTCCCCAGTGACATATGATGTAAAACATCTTTTCATATGCTTATTTGCCATGTCTTTGGTGAGGTGCCTATTCACATCTTTTGCACAATTTTTCATTGAGTTGCTTTCCTTATTGTTGAGTTTTGAGAATTCTTTGTGTATTTAAAAAAAAAAAAAAAACAGTCGTTTATCAGATATGTCTTTTTGCAAATATTTTCTCCCAGCTCTGACTTGTCTTCTCATTTTCATGACATTCTCACTTTGACACAGCAGAGGTTTTTTATTTTAAATGAAATCCAGCTTATCGATTAGTTTTTCAGATTGTGCCTTAGGTGTTGTATCTAAACAGTCATCACTATATCCAAGGTCATCTAGGTTTTCACATATATTATCTTCTAGGAGTTTTATATGGCTTTGAAGGGTTTTTTTTATTCATGACAAATAGAAATTGTATACATTTAAGTTGTACAACACGATGTTTTGATATATGTATACATTGTGAAATAATCACAACAAACTAATTAACATATCTATCACCTCGCATAGTTACCATTTTTGCATGTATATGTGATAAGGACACCTGAGATCTACTCTCTTACAAAATGTCAAGTATACACTATATTTCTATTAACTATACTCACCATGCTGTACATTAAATCTCCAGAATGTATTCCTCTTATAACTGAAATGTTATACCCCTTGATAATATTTTCCCTATTTTGCCAACCCTCAACCTCTGGTGACCACCATTCCACTGTCTATTACTATGAGTTTGATTTTTTATTTTTTTAGATTATACGTATGAGTTCATGCCTTTTTTTTTTCTTTCTGTGTCTGGTTTATTTCAATTAACATAACGTCCTCTATGTTCATCCATGTTGTTGCAAATGCACATTTTCTTTACCCATTCATTTATCAAAGGACACTTAGGTTATTTACAAATCTTGGCAAACTCAACATGGCCAAAAAATTAAGAATAAAGGAAAATAGTGAATAATGTTGCAATGAACATGGGGGTGAAGATAGCTCTTTGAGATAATAATTTTATTTAGGAGTTTTAGATTTTTGCATTTAATATTTAGGCCTATGATATATTTTGAATTTTTGTGAAGAGTATAAAATTTGTGTCTAGATTCATTTTTTTTTTGCATGTGGATATCAGTTACTCCAGCACCATTTGTTGTAAAGACGATCTTTACTTTATAATGCTATGTTACTTTGAAATTTTTTATTTCCATGTTAATCACAAAATTCTCCCATTTCATTGAGAATGATGTCTTCACTGGAAGTATAATAAAAGCATTTTTAGAAAGGCAATGAAATAAGGCCTTGAAAATGAAAATCTCAACCACTTATTGGCATGTGTTGACAATCAGGTACTCTAAAACCCATTATATATCTGCCGTGTCACTTGACCTATCATTTCTTGAGTTCTTTTTATATTTTCAGATATTGTGATTTATTTTTCAACTTTTACTATGTTACTTGTTCTTTTTCTTCTCAGAAAAAGGAATAATAATTAAAGAATGGAGAAGTAAAAAATATGAATGGGGTAGAAAGAAGTCAATGGGCCAAATACAACTCAAGCTGCAGTCTTCAAACCTGCCGCCAACACAATTTTAAGAAGACCATCTTCAATATTCTTCTTAGTGGTATTAGACAATAATGACTGAGAGCAGAAGCACACTACTAAGAACTGTGTGTATGTTATCTCATATCTTCTCAACACTATGATGAGGTAGACACTAATAATGTCTTTATTTTACTGATAAAGCTCAGAGAAGATAAATAATTTCCCCTTCAGATAAGTGGCTGAACAAGGATTCAAATATAGGTTTGTCTGGTTTGAAAGTCCAGGATTTTCATCTACGAGATAAAACAAAATATAAGAACAACCCCAGAAAAACTTTCTCCTTGTTGAAACATACTTGCTTGAAAATGAAAAGAAAATAGAAGGCAGTATAATGAGGTTCTCCATCAAGATGTTAATAAGAAGAAAGAAAAATGTTATATTTCTGTTTCGTAGATAGTTGGGCTTACAGACAATAATATTTTTAGTCAAGTTAGAGTTCCACTTTAAAGACTTTTATTATCTTTCTCTTGAATGCATTTTCCCCAAAGTCTCTATTCCAAATGCCTTTTAGCACAAAACAATGCAACTGGCATAACCAAGCTAGTGAAAACAACAATGACAACATGACTCAATTTAAGGACTTTTTCCCACAGAGGACAAGACAAAACTAGCCAACAATCAATAATCAGTGACTTCCTTTCCATGAAAATCCATCTTTTACAGTAATTAGAGCAGTAGATAATTCTGAGGATGTTGTTAAGATACATAAATAACCACATATCTTATTTACTCTCTTCAAAATAGTGTTATTTATAACAATATTTATTAAATATCTGTTAGCTGCCAATTGTGCTAAATTGGATTACGTAAGTTGTGCAATATATCATCATGTAACAAAATCACAATAAACTACTAAATAAAACACAATGAAGTGATCACATAATTTATAAACCAAACTAGGATCATTTTGAGAATGAAGATGCTATTAATAATTGGGCAGCACTTAAAGCTGTATTCTTTCAAACAAATATAGATATGGTCACCTTTGATCTCAAACTTTATAGCTGAAGAAAGTGAAGGCTGGAATAATTTAAGTGGCTTGTCCATAGTTATATCACACAATAAAGTAACAGATCCAATACTTGCCCTCAGATAAACCTGAAACCCAAGCCCATTTTGCTAAACTGTTGTCACTATAAGCAAAGTGCACAATACAGTATAGTGGTTCTCAAACTTTAGCATATGTGTGAATCATTTGGGGGTAACTGATAAAATTCACATCCTTGGGCTCCACCCTAACAGTGATCCAAAAGTTATGGTGTAGGGCTTAGGAAATATATATTTTTGCAAGCACACTCCTATTAGGAGGTTCTGATGAAAGTACGTTGTTGCTGAATTTGGAGAAGCATTGTTTTCCTATCTGAACAAGCACTTAAATGAGACAAAGGTGTATTTTACTAAAATCAATATGGTCAAGAAATGAAGGAGAAAAAAAGATGACAAGGTAGTAAATACTTAGTTTGCTCCTACTGTAAGATACAAACCTTTAAAACTAAAAAAAAAAAAAGTACAGTATAACCAAAAGGGCTTTATCAATTGAGTTAGATTATCTAGTCTGTGTTATCAGATTAAGGCATGTTAGGAATAAAAGGTATCTGAATTGGAAAGGAAGAAGTAAAACTCTCGTTATTTGCTGATGACATGATACTTTATATAGAGAACCCTAAAGAGTCCACCAAAAACTGTTAGAACTGACCAATGAATTCAGTAAAGCAGCAGGATACAAAATGAATCTTCAGAAGTCAGCTGCATTTTTAAACAGCAATGATAAACTTTCAGAAAGAAAAATTAAGAAAATAATCCCATTTACATTTGCATCAAAAACAAATAAAATACCTAGGAATCAATTAACCAAGGAAGCAAAAGACCTGTTCTCAGAAAATTATAACTCATTAAAAAAAGAAATTGAAGGAGATAAAATAAATAGAAGTATATATACCGTGCTCATAGTTAGGGAGAATCTACATCATTAAAATGGCCATACTACTCAAAGCAATCTATAGATTCAATGAAATCTCTATCAAAATACCAATGGCATTTTTCAGAGAGCTAGAACAAATTATCCTAAAATTTATATGGAACCATAAAAGATCCTGAGTAGCCACGGCAATCCTGAGAAAGAAGAACAAAGTTAGAAGTATCACATTAACTGATAGCAAACTACATTACAAGGCTACGGTAATCAAAATAGCATGGTACTTGTATAAAAACAGATACATTGATCAATGGAACAGCCTAGAGAGCCCACATGTCTATATGCTCATTTAATATATGACAAAGGAGGCAAGAATATACAATGGGGTAAAGACAGTCTCTTCAATAAACAATGCTGGGAAAATTGGACAAATACATGCAAAAAATGAAAACTGGACCACCTTCTTACACCATATACAAGAATAGACTCAAAATGGATTAAAAAATTAAATGTAAGACGCAACACCATAAAAATTCTGGAAAAAAAAAACATAAGTAGTAATCTTTCTGATATTGCTACTAGTAATTTATTTTTGGATTATCTCCTCAGGCAAGGAAAACAAAAGAAAAAATAAACAAATGGGACTACATCAAACTAAAAAGTTTTTCTACAGCAAAGGAAACCATCAACAAAACAAAACGACAACCTACTGAATGAGAGAAGGTATTCGCTTGTGATACATCTCATAAGAGATTAATATTTAAAATAGATAAAGACCTCATACAACTCAACAACAAAAAAATCCAATTAAAAAATGGGTAAAAGACTTGAATAAATATTTCTCTAAAAAAGGCATACAGTCAATAGACATGAAAAGATGCTCAAGGTCGCTATTCATTAGAAAAAAATGTTAAATTAAAACCACAGTGGAATATCAGCTCACACCTGTTAGAATGGCTACCATCAATAAATCAATGAACAACAAGTGTTGGTAAAGAGATAGAGAAAAGGGAACCCTCGTACACTGTTGGTGGGATTGCAAATTGCTACAGATGCTATAGAAAACAGTATGGAGGTTCCTCAAAAAAATTAAAATGGATCTACCTTTTGACCCAGCAATTGCATTTCCGGGTATTTATCCAAAGAAAACCAAAACAATAATTCGTAAAGATCTATATACCCCTATGTTCACGGCAGCACAATTTACAATAGCCAAGGTATGGAAACAAACTAAATGCCCATCAACAGATGACTGGATAAAAAATTTATGGTTCACATATACAATGGAAATATTACTCATCCATAAAAAAATGAAATCCTACCAGTTGCAACAACATGGATAGACCTAGAGGGTATTATGCTGAGTGAAATAAGTCAGAGAAAGATAAATACCATATGATTTCATTTATATGTGGAATCTAAAGACCAAAAAGAACAAACTAATTGAAAACAGACTCACAAATATAGAGGACAATCTGATGATAAACAGAGGGAGGGGGGTTTGGAGGCTGGGAGAATGGGGTGAAGGGGTATAGAAGGACAAATTAGAGGTTGGTAGATGGTCACAGGGGTGTGGAGCACAGCATAGAGAATGCAGTCAGCATTAATTTAATGGCTAGGTGGAGAGCCGGAGGAGAGAAAGAGCAATCAGAGGGATCATTTCATAAACTATATAAATGTCTAACCAATGTACTGTATACTTGAAAGTAATGATAAAACAAAAAAAAAAAAAAGAAAGAAGAAACTTGCTGTTTACACTCCTTTTACTACCATGTTCCTTCCATTCACTCCAAACAGAATCAAGCTGTCTTTCTCTTGCCAGCTTAGTGCTGGAATTCTTTCCTTTCTTACTTATAAAGATTACAAACTGTGTTATAAATGATAAACTCCAACTGATGCCAAAGGATAACATTTACATTCTTAAAAGATACAAACTAAGCCATTTTACTTAGATCAGTGACTGTCATGACATAGTAAGTAGGTACTTCCCAAATATGCATTTATTTATAACACAAAATATGATATTGTTATAAGGCAATATAACAAAGGCAAAGAACCACAGATTTGACAGTGTGTCATGGTTCGCTTTGCTGACTATAGTTTCTTTGCAGTTATACTGTTAGAAACTGAAGTAATTCTTTAAATAGATCATTTGAATATAACAAAGAAAATGTAAATATAAGCAAGTTTTAGATTTCCTATGATAGCTAGCGGTGAAGTTAAATAACATTTGAAGGATCGGACAAGTCTAAAATTTTGATAATTTTTAATTAAATATGTCTCATGGGTTTAGTATATAAGAAAATGGGAGTTGGATGAAACTGTGGAAATATTAAGTGACATACTTGGAAGCAGCTCCTGAAAGAGAACTTTGCTAGACACTGACTTTTTTAACAAAAAAGAAGATTGTGGAATCTAAACCATTGTTGTTCCATTTTCCTCACCTGAACAAAAACCCAGGCATATTTAAAATAATTTCACCATATTTCATGAGTACATCATAAGAGTGACTTATGTTGAGAGATTCCGTAACATCTGCGTTTTCCTGTTAAACACCTGTATGAGTGCAGTAAACCAAATTCATAGTTCTAGGTTTTGTCCACTTAACAACCCTCTTCTGGAAACAAACTCTGGATAAGTTAGGATTAAGTCTGTAAGAAAGAAAGACTCCCAAACAGGTTTAGACAAAATTTTTTGACTCACATTAGGGAAGTCTACAGGCAGAGTCAGAATTGCTTTGGGGCTTCAAAGAAGTCATCAAGGGGCGAACTTCTGTCTAGTTTAATGTTCCACTACCCATGAGTGTAGTACTTATATCCCTGGACTAAAACAACTGGCAAAGTTTCAGCCATCACACTGCCATACCAAACAACAGATAATGAATGTAAAGATGAAGGACATGCCTCTCTTCCTTTAGATTGCCTATAAGTCCCACCATTTATATTTCACTGGTAACACCTTGGAGCCATGGTGGAAAAAGAATTAGCTCCCTGTCTCATATACTGATGCATCTCACTTTAAAATAATAACAAAAATCTTCAAGTCTCTTTGGCACTGGCAGGTAATGCAAATCATTTCCATGGTGATTTTAGTCCTATACTTGACAAGTATTTACTTTTTGAACCCCTTACACTGCCTTTAGCCCATCCCTTTTCATTCTCACATAATGTTGTTTTCAATTTGAGTGAAAAATAGAATCAACAAGAACTGTACTATTTCATGTTGTTATGATGAAATGTAAATTCCCTTAGTTTCACCTGTATAGTCTGTCTTTTTTTTTGTTGTAATGTGTGAACTCTCTAGAGTGGTTAAACTTGTAGATTCTGAAGTCAGATATAATGGGATTGTAAACCAGCTCTACCACTTACGAACTTAATTCTCTGTGTTTTAGTTTCTCTCCACATAAAATAAAAATAATAAAGGAACCTAGCTTATGTTGAGAATTAAATGAGTTAATATATGTAAATGACTTAGAAACCATTCGGCACATATTAAATAATGATGATCATTATCATTATCTGAGGCTAAACCATACACTTGCTCAATGGATTCCATTCCTTCATATTTACTCAAAGAATATGTTTTTTACAAATTGCCCTTTCTCTCCTACATAACAAATTTCTCCCTTTTTACTGGAACATTTCTGTTAGTATACATATACTGTAATATAACCAATTTTAAAAACAAACTTCCTAAGTTCCATTTATTTTCTGTGCTTTATTTTGTAGCAAAGTTTCTTGAAAGATTTGTTTATACTCCCTACTTCTGCTTCCTAATCTCTGATTTTTTTCTTTAAATGTAATTTGATTCAATTTCTCCACTGAAACCCTTTTGCTAAGACCAACAATCTCCTACATCTTGCAAAATCCAATGATCACTTCTGTCAGTTCTCATCTTACTCAAACTCCTTTTAGCATTTATCAATTAATCATGTTCCATACTAAAGCACATTCTATTGGATTTGGTGACCAAAAGACACTTCTAGTTTTCCTTCTAATTCCGTGGCCACTCCTCAATCCTCTGTGCACGTTCATCTCATCTGCAAAACATCTGAAATTGAAATACCCCAGGATTCTCAGTATTTTGACTTCTCTGTCTACTACACTCAGTTTCTTGACAATATTATACAGACTCATGGTTTTAAATACCACTTACATTCTTAGGACTATGTAATTTACATCTATAATTCAGACCTCTCTAATGAATTCTAGATTCCAATGTTTAACTGCCTACTCAACAGCTCCATCTGGATATAAAGAAGGCCTCACAAACCTAATAAAGCTAAAGCTGAACTCCTGATCCTTGACAACCCCCTCCCCTCACAAAATTTATCATCTTAGTAAATGGCGTCACAATTCACTGGATGCATAAACTAAAACCTAGGAAACATCCTTGAATCAACTCTTTTTTCCAGCACCCTATATTCAAATCAATACCAAGTCCTATTAGTTCTACCTCCACACATATTCTGAATCACTTCTTCTCATCACTGACACTGCTTCTACTCCAGTCCAATGACCATCATTTCCTAATGAGACAACTATAAAGCTTCCTTAATGGTATACCTGCGACCACTGGAGCTATTAGAATAATCTTGGAAAACCATTAATATAGTTCACAGCACTACCTTACTACCTATGACCACTGCCTACCTGCATCAGAGTTCTATAAATATCTAACAGTGGCTCACAAGGCCTTAGATGATCACTAACCTTATCTTGCATCACTCTATCCCGTGCTCACCATTGGCTGCCTTCTGTTTTTTAAAGGTACCAGGCTCCATTCCCACCTCAGAGCCTTTTACACTACGATTCCTATTGTCTGAACACTTACCACTATCTCTTCCACATGACTTGTTCTCTCATTTCATTTAGAACTCACTCTGCTCAAATGCGTCCTTCTCTGAACAGCCTTTCAAGACCACCCTATCTAACACAGGTCTTCCTTCTACTTACTACAACTCTTTCTTTTACTCTAGTTTTCATTATAACATTTCCATAGTGAAAATCATAGCAAACACAAAAAAATTTGATCTGGTACCCTACTCTATGAAAATGTAATGGCAGTCACATGCCCAAGTATTTTATTTTCTATTTAATCTTACCTATAAGAAAGAAAATGGACTAAAGAATCTTAAATATCAATAAGACCTGTGTATTCCTGAAACTTGGTTATGCTTAACTAAATCACTGCTGTTCCAGACCACTAAAGCCAAATTTCTATATCTTCTTCTTCTCCCAATAGAATATAGTGGCCCAAACAGTGGAACATTTTAGGTTTTAAATATTTCTAAAAATCTGGTAAAAATCAAGAATAGTGTACGAGGTAAAGTTGTCATTTGGATATGTCACTATGTGAGAGAAGAATATTTAAGAATACTAGTATTTTGTTGTTTTTCTTGTTCAGAAATATGTTTACATCTATACGATGCAAAAAAAAAGTTAAAGCAGAAGTATAAACAGAAAACTCAGGTATGTCATTTG
Organism: Eonycteris spelaea; assembly: GCA_003508835.1. Classification (NCBI taxonomy): domain Eukaryota; kingdom Metazoa; phylum Chordata; class Mammalia; order Chiroptera; family Pteropodidae; genus Eonycteris; species Eonycteris spelaea. Next base: position 498,628 of record PUFA01000368.1, on the reverse strand, counting down.
AATGAGCCAAGTTTTGGGAAATGGTTAAAAGTTTAAAGGATAGGAATGGAAGTTTTTTAAAAATAGTAGAAAATATTATTGAATCTCTTCATATCTGTTACTAAACATATGCAATATGCAACTAAAACATTGAACTACCTGAAGGTTTTAAAACCGTAAAATCCCTTACCATGTATATGAATGGTTGATATATTGAAATCCAGGTACAGTAGTGGTAAATAATCGAGGTTTTAAAGAAATATGTATGTAAAATATAAATCCTAGAAATCATTAGATTTGTTTTCTATTTAATTATAAAAATACTGATGTTATTGCTCTTACTAGTGATAATAGTATTAACACATTTATGACATGCCAGACATGGTTCTAAGCATCTTACATATATACTAAATTATATAATCCCATAAATAAACCTTTGCTAGCAGGGAACCTGTCGTTGTCACTCCTTAATCCAGGGGTCAATAAACAAAGGCCTGTAGGCCAAATCAGGCCAGTCTTCTGTTTCTGTAAATAAAGTTTTATTGGAATGGAGAAAAACTCAATTGTTTACATGTTATCTATGGCTGCTTTCATGCTACAATGGCGGAGTTGAGTAGCTGCAACAGAAATGATGTAGCCTGCAAAGCCAAAAAAAAATTTATTATCTGGCCCTTTACAGAAAGGCCTCTGGTTTAATCAAATAATACAAGGCCTCGCTTAATTTTCCATGTGCCAGTTGTTTAATGAATAGTTGGTTGATTGGTTTTAATAGTATTATGGAGGTAATCAGAAATAGATCTACAGTGATGATTCTAAAAGTCACATTAAGACACTAACTTTTGGTCTTTTTATGTTGATAGCTTCAAAGCTAGCCAAGTCACTTAAACATATACAATGTCAAAGTGTTTAAAGAAAGTATTTTTCAGTTTTGATAATATCATGGGCAAAGCAATGCATTCCTCCTACAAAGCAGCCAGTCCAACTGGAGCCTGACCTGTCCAGTGGCTGGCTGGTGTCTGCTTTACATATCTTTGTGCCACCAGCACTTAATACAGTGCATAACATGAAGCTGCACCTCGACGAATGCATGGCACAAATCTACCAACAAAGTAGATGTTTTCATATACCTGGAACTCTTTTCTCTATCCAATGTAATCATTGGATTGCACAAATGAAAATTACATGATATACTCTAGGGTTCTCATACCCTTATGAGTCTGATCATAAATTTGGATACAACTAAGCTTTCCTGAGAAAGGACTTCAGTTTCTACAAGTAAAAAAATATTAGTCCTGCACAAGCCTTGAGAAACAATGACCATATGTTGCTAAAGGTGATGGCATTATACAATATTCTCCTATATGTCTTCACATATAGTTCACATAAAGGTATTTATAAGCATAAAATCAATTGTGTTAATGTTGTAAAATTATATCCCTTGAAGTAATAAAAACCAAAGTTGTTGATTAATCGGATAGTGTTTTTAAAATGTTTGTAACATTTTAGATATAAATTATTTTTCTAAAAGTTCTTCAAATTTTCTTCTTTGCCTTTATATTTCAAAAGTATCAAAAATTAATCAGTCTTAATTTTTTTAACAAAAAAAAATCTTTTCATTAAATCTATTGCTGCAGGATACTGTGAATTTTGCCAGTCTCCGCCAAGTCATTTCTAACAAATTGCATTTAGAAAAATGCCCTCTTAGAATATAATTCCATGATCTAGGTCAAGGAGAAGAAAAACAAACAGAAAAAAAATAGTAGGTTAACCAAACACTAAAAATAGTAAAACATGAAGAAGTTCTAAAACCTCAATAAACAAAGTTGGGGACCTCCTTGAGAGAGTGGAAAGGGCTGATGGATGTTGTGGATCTTTCTATTTTAGAAGTCCTAGTGAGGGTATGTGTGAGGAGAGATGGAACAAATTGCTCAATGAAAGTAATGGGGTCATCCCCCTGGCTGCCTCAGGGATTCTGTAAATCTGGATGTTCTTCATCCTGTTTCTATTCTTTTCTCCTCCTTATGTAGCTCCCAGCAATTTTATTTTAGAGCCCACTGCAGTTCATTACAAAGTGCATTTCTCCTTGTAGATGGAAGTGTTCTTCCAGTCACCCCTCATGATCTGAATTTTCTGTTTTAAATGCTTTCATTTTTCTGCTCAAAAATCCCAGTCACATGTCTTGAAAAAAGTTAATTCCTTTAAGTAGTAAATGGTCTCTCTTTATTGGTCCCTCCATGTTTTTGCCCTCTTTGCATATTTTATTCATCTTGAATCTTAGCTTGGGTCAAACACATAGCCACTGGGAAAATCAGAAAAATGAGTGTGAAAAACTAAATAGGCTTCCTGGCCTTATTATTTTATGGTATGTTGTTCTTTTTCAGATATCCTCTTATGGAAGTACAACTGACATTCTTGATTTTTTATGCTGTGAGAAGACATGATGAGAGCCCTTTTGACATATCTTGTTTATTCTGTTATGCCGTAAGTGGCTAGCCTATTTTTTTAAGGAAAGATATTAATATTGCCTTTATGATGAAGTAGGTTGGTTCGAAGTTCGTTAATGCTATGTTTGGACGATATCTTATTTTGTTCAGCAGTATTATTGAGAAGCAATCTTCAATATAGTTAGCATACTTTGCATCTTATGCTCTAACACTGGAGAAAACATGGCTAATGTAAATGTTGAAAATATGGCTTTAAAGTATGTCTAGATTTGACTTTCTCAGTCAAAATCAGGCAGATAAGTAAAGTTTCAGGGACAATAAGGTTAAATATGGAACACTGCTCACTTCTTCACAACATGAGCAAAGAGAAGAAATAAATAATTAGTACTATATATTCTTTCCTAAAATAACTTAAAGATTGTTTGCAATATGCTAAACACTGTTATAAAAACTTGCCATATGTTTTCTTCCTTAACCCTCAAAATAACCTAATGAGCTAAGTAATATTACTTTATCTGCTATATCTTCATCTGCCCCATCTGACAGATGAAGGGACTAAAGCACAGACAGAATTTTATCTCGATCATCTTCCACCAGAGCCCATTATTTCACCATTATATTAATAGTGTGAATAATGTTTTCTGTATTATAATACACAGAAAAATAGTGACAATGTAATCATAGCTTGGGCAAAGCAATTTAGGTTAATATCTAGCTAGCATCAGTTTTCCTAAAGGATAATTATTTAAAAGAAACATACACAAATAATGTACAGAAAGTGTGATCCTCAACGGAATAATTAAATAATTTTTAAAAATAAATACCATATGTTATTCATTTTTAAAATGTATACTATGACAATGATCTCAAATAAAGATGGATATTAATTAGAGATTTTAAAATACATTCTTTAAATAGTTGAGATCCTTTTTGGAGATCATTATTGTGTATCATACCTGTTGTATGGTTAAAATGCATTTGTGTACTATAAACTACAAAAAGAGTCAAATCTAACCAAGAGGAAGATACACTGTCTATCCTTCACAGAACAATTACCTCTTCTAATAGAATTTGGAAAAAGTGGATAAATAATATTAATAAAGACAACATGAAGATTTGAGACCTTTCACATTTTAACAATTTGGAAATCTGTAACATCTTTATTCTCTTAATTTTATTAGAGAATAAGTTTAATTTAAAAAAAAAGACTTTTAAGCACTTAAACATAGACATTTTTTCCTCAGTAATACAGTACAGTCCCAAAGATCAGGCAGACTGAGCAGGCAATAGCAGAGGTAGTCTCTGTAGATTACTTTAAAACAATAACAAAACCTAAAGTCAATGTGCGTTTTATCATCACCATAGCAATTCTAAATAATATTCATGTTAAAATATTCCTTCTTAAAAAAAGCCTTTGTTGCTCCAAATTCTAAACAATTTCTGATGTTCCTATTTAATCTTAATAATATTTGTATAAGCTTCAAATCAGCCCATTTTTATAACTTATCCTTAAATAAACACTGAATCCTTCATGGAAGTTAGTGTGGAGAATTCCCAGTTATACTACATTAAATGCCCCTGACAAACACAGATTTTACTACATTGGTTCATTTAAAGAGTAAGTTCCTAATGGCTCAGAGTTGGAGTCATAGAAACTCTTTTTGGGTACAAACCCTGGTTATTCCATAATCTCACTTTTAAAAGTAGATTTAAAATAAACAATGATCTCACATGACTGTGAAGACTGAGAAACAGAATTTGAGCTCCTTCAATGCTGACTTTAAGTGGATCCTTGGAGATTTTGTGTTTAAAATACTTTAGACTATAGAGACATTTGAAAGCCCCTACAATTTATCCCAAGGAAACAAAGACATGGACTGTACTGCAATTTCTAGAATTTATTATAAAGTGGGAATTATTTTCAAAACCAATTAAAAGTATTATTAGTTTTTTTTATTTATTAAATTGTTATTAAATTTATTGGGATGACATTGGTTAATAAAATTATATAGGTACAGGTGCACACTTCTATAATACATCATCTGTACTACATTGTGTGTTCACTACCCAAAGTCCAATCTCTTTCCATCACCATATAATTGACTCCCTTTACACTTACCAATGTCTCCCTCCCCTCTTTCCCTCTGGAAACCACCATACTCTTGTCTACGTCTATGAATTTTTGTTTGTCTTATTTTTTACTTTGTTTTATATACCATATATGAGTGAAACCATATGGTTTTCAACTTACAAATAAACTCAAAATGGATTAAAGATCTAAATATAAGACCTGAAACAATAAAATACACAGAAGAAAACACGTATTGAACTTATGGGCCTTGGTCTTAGGATTTTATGAATCTGACCTAAAAAGCATGGGAAGTAAAAGCAAATATAATTGAGTTGGAATATATCAAACTAAAAAGCTTCTGCACAGCAAAAGAAACTATCAACAAGACAAAAGGCAACCATCTGAATGGGAGAAGATATTTGCAAACAATGCCTCCAATAAGGGCCTAATGTCCAAATATACAAAGAATTCATACAACTCAACAATAAAAAACAATCCAATTAAAAAATGGGCAGAGGACCTGAACAGACACTTCTCTGAAGAAAACATACAAATGACCAACAGACATGTGGAAACATGCTCAACTTCACTAGCTAGTAGGGAAATGCAAATCAAAACCACAATGAGATACCACCTCACACTTGTTATAATGACTATCATCAACAAGACAAGTAGTAACAAGTGATGGAGGTTGTGGGGAAAAAGAAACCTTCATATACTGCTGGTGGGACTGAAAATTGGTACAGCCACTATGGAAAACAGTACAGAGATTCCTCAAAAAATTAATAGAATTATCACATGACCCAGCAATCCCTCTTCTGGGTATCTACCCCCAAAATTTGAAAGTATTTATTTGTTAAGATCTATGAACCCCTATGTTCATTGCAGCATTATTCATGGCAGCCAAGACAGGGAAACAACCAGTGTCCTTCAATAGATGATTGGCTAAAGATGTGGTGTATAAATACGATGAAGTACTACTCAGCCACAAGAAAAGGTGAAATACTGCCATTTTTGACAAATTGGATGAATCGAGAATATCATGCTAAGTAAAATAAGTAAAATTTAAAAATTCAGGATTTCTTTTAACATGTGCCAAGTTTACTCTTATAGTTAAGACTTTTCCTAACTATATATTTGTGTATCTGTTCATGTGAAAGATGCTTTTCAAAACTAAAATAAAAGGGCTCTTCAGACAAAGTAACTGCCAGAGTTAAGGATCAAAGCTAAAAATCATGTTATTAAATACTGGCACAGATCAATAAACAGGTACACATTTTTGTCTTCATTCAGAAAACATATTAAAGCAACTAAAAATTATTATTCCATTACTTTCCCTCTCTTGCTGTACTGTAGTATTTAATTCATTCATTTCCTGGAATAATCATATATATGATTATTTTTATCTTGGAGCCATTATTACTTATTTCATTTCATGATTACCAGTAAAACTAATGTAGAGAGCAATGAAAAATGATACACTGTGTATGTTTATCAAATGCATTAGGCATGCCACTGCAAGATAAAAGGATCGGAGACAACTTCAGATATAAGGCCATAAAATAACTATTGATTTGTATGTAATGAAGGAATAATTTGCCTGATATTACATTCTATGCTTGCTGTCTGTTTCTCTCCCTCCCCAATTCACTCAATTTCTGTTCTTTAAATACCAGTTTCTTTGGATTCTCCATTTGGTCTCTCCTCTCTCCAGACTTTATTGGTATACCACCACATGAATTCTGATGGTTTTAGGTACTATTTATTTGCTGAAACTTATATATCCATCCGCATCCCATGAATCCACCCTCTACCCCTGATGTCTATGCTTAAGTAACCCACAGATTCCTTAAATATGGAATAACCAAAGCTAAATCTCACACCTTCTTCTCTTAATTTCTTCTATATTCCCTAAACCAGAAAACCTAATGGCACCCTGAATTCCTTTTTCTCTTCATTCTGATGTGCAATTGATGATCAAATCGTCTTGATTCATTTTTTTTTTTGCATTCCCCACGTTTCCACCTCCATTCCACTACTGCAACCTTAAACCTCATCTTCTCTCACCTGATTTAATTGGAATTTCCACCTCCAGTCTCAAACTATCTCGGGGGTTTTTTCACTATATCCCCCGGGTACTCTTGCCAAAGAGCACATCCTTTTAAAGTACCTTTATGTTCTGAGCTTCCCACCATTCACTGTAGGAAATCAGCACTCCATAGTAAGGCACATGATCAGACTCTGATCTCATTCTACCTCTTGCCATATTAAGTGAAATAAGTCAGATGAAAGAAAGCATATATCCTTTTTAAATTAAATTTATTGGGGTGACATTGGTTAATAAATTGTATATGTTTCGAGTATACAATTATTTTTACTTCTGTCCATGCCCTTCCATTGTCTACTCTAAAAAAAACCCCTCATATTCTGATGATCAGATCAAGTGGCACCTTCTCTTTAAAACTTTCCTGGTCGCTACAGTCAGTAAAATAAATATTCCCACCTCACAGAGTTTCCCTGACAGTCCTGACTATACTTTGAAATTTATGTTTATACATCTTCTGACTATTTGAAACTGTAAATTCCCAGAGGATAGCTACCTTATCTCAATTATCTTTATATCTCTAGCACCTGGTATACTTAGTAGGCAGATGATAAATGATTCCTAGATTTAAAAAATAAATCATTTGTTTAAGTCTTATTTTTCTAATTTTATTCTTTGTTTTTCTCATCTTGGTTATCTCTATAGCCCTATTTCATTTCCTCACACTAATTATAGGCTAACATACATTATAGCTGCCTGTATTTTAACATTTACTGAGAATCTTTATTATAACAACATATCTTTGTTAGAGGCACATGTCTGGGGTATGTGTGTGTTCGAGGGGGTGGGGGTGGATATAAAGGTATAAAAATTTGTTCCCACATCTTTGCTTATTAATCTTGGCCCTGCTCCTCAAGACCTATATACACTTATAGGTAAGGAGGATAACCTTCGATTAGGTTATTTTTCAAAGGTAGATTTATTGAAGCCAACAACACATAAATTTCAGTGCTCTTTTACTAGCATGGAAACTGCAGGAATTTATATTCATAATTTATTTTATGCAATAGCATTGAAGTTGATGCATAATTTTGTTTTCTTTTTATAAAGTGCCTCCCCCCAAATGTAAAAGCTTCGGGGACTCAGAAAACCTGGATCCATCCCTTGCCTCTATTTTTAGCAGTAGCTATTATTTATTGAGCGCTTCCTATGTGCCAAGCAGTGTTCTATGATTGACAGATATTTATATCTATATATACCAAGATATTCAGCAGCCCATAATAATAGTTAAGAGTTCTCAGTGTAATAGATGTACTGTGCTAACTGCTATTCAAACATCAATGCACTGAATTCTCACAGAAACTCTGTGAGGAGGTGTTTTCATTGTCCCTTTCTTTCAAGTGAAGAAAGGGAAGCACGGAAAGATTAAGGAGCTTGCCCCAAATCATACATCCAAGATCTGAAAGCAAGCATCCAGGTACCAGCTCTGCACACTTACCCATTCCTTATACAGCTTGGGTCACAATTCATCCTTTCTGTGGGTTTTGATGACTCCAAATCCAACAAGAAAATGTCTTTCACTCCTTCATTATCTTATTTGAGACCTCACATAGAAATATCTCTGAGCAAGTAACACAATGACTTATATATATGTACACAAATCATGCCCATGTACAAAAATTAAGAGAATAGGAAAATCACTACCAGGAAAATGTGGAATGGAAATTTTGCCAAAATGCGAGCTTTGCCAACTTAATCATATTAAGTAGTTTTGGTCCTGAATATTGAAAACAGCAAGCTGTCAAGGTTAATATGGGAGCAAATCAAAGCTGTTGTGACCAAAGAGAAACTTTCCACTGTGAAACACAAATTTGTGATACTCTTCTAATTTTAGGCAATGTATTGCAAATATCAGCTGCTACTATTTAGCAACTTAACTCCACAGTTACGAGCTGGCCTCCTCTTGGGAATAAAATATTTTAAATGGTCACGAATACTACTGTCATTTTTTCTTAATAGCTTAGTTTGCATAAAATACCATGCATTTGTCTATTTTTTAAAAAGTGTTGTTTTTTTTCCCCAAAAGTCTAGTGTCACTTACTTCTTATGTTTAGCTCCATTTCAAATTTTACTTAGTGCTTCACAGAAATCCTTGTGTGTTCCTGTTCCCTGCTATAAGATAACTAGCTATTGCTATTCCAAAGGTCATGTGTAGAAACTGAATGGAACAAAGGTTCCCAAATGTCTCCCATTGCCATTTTAAGCAGGTGTTGCTAGATAACTATATTCCCAGCCACCTCAGTGCGTCAGATTAAGGGAGATAATTTTCTTAAACTATAATAGAATTTTCATTGAGGCAATTTGTCTTCAATGCATGAAATGTGAATTGCTCAGCTATCCCCAGATTCTGTCTGAGAAATCAAGCAACAATACTGTCAAATAGTGGCTTTGACTATTTTGATCACAGGTAAAAAGCAATCTGATGACAGTATCATTTGGGGGTCCCAATTAAATAAAACAAATTTATAATTGATTTGCTACTTCGTGGTCACCAGAGTTAATGGACCTTTTAAAATCTCTACTTAATAACAATAAAGTACCATTTTTACAAGATTTAATGTTGGAAAAATTAATGTACCTCATACCCTGACCTTCAACTGCTCATTTTATGATAACTACTATACTGTTTCATTCTGAGTCTCCTTATTTAAAGTTGATACTATAAAATCAGCATTCTCAGATGTTTTTCATAAAATTGAGGTATTAATTGCAAATGGATAGAGCAGGCTGTTTAGTATGCAGATAACATTTTAATAAGTGGGGAATTTTCCCCAAGATTTAGATAATGCTTAACCTCCAAAGCACCAAACTAATATCCAAGTGCTAGCAAGGTGATAGTTAACACATCACAATAAATGATCTGGGAGGTTATCTATTGGTATTTTTTTTTCCTTTTTCTTTTTTTTTTTTTGCAAAATAAGTATGCAATTAAAGAGTTATTAACTCCTCTCTTCGCTTCCTCATGACGATACAGGCCAAACTGAGATTCAGTGGAATGGTAAGTATCCCATGGCCTTGATCATGGGCAGACACAACAAAACAAAGCACCGATGTGCTTATCCTAAATAGCAGGGTGTCAAGATTCTTCCGAGGCGAGTGTGAGTGGTTAACTCAAGCCTCCATTACAAAATTGCATAATAGGGTCTAGTAGCTTTTGAAAGTGTTTTCTGACACATCAACATCACAGGAGACCTGGCAAAGAGTCACCAAGTTATCTTGATTTGCCAAATAGGATAAACAAATCCTCGTTTGATTGGCAGATGCAGGAGAAACTATACTTTTCTATACTGGTTGGCAGAGTTAAAATTGAAGGGGAGTGAATACTAGGTTCGACAAAAATAAATTAAGAGGAGTTTTAAGTTTATCTAACAGTTCCTGAAAAAAATATAGGGGTATATAAGTCTATGATGAAAGATCGGGCTTTAAAACTTTAGACCAAATATGAATAAAGGGGCATAAATATGTAATTCTTTGAGAAGGAGCATCTATTTTTGTAGTTGTTAATGCAGGTCCCCCTACTGGAGAAGCAGACATAAAGATGGGATTAGACAGCATGAGTTATGGGGTTGGGGTGACAGCCTATAAAAGAAAACAGAAGGAAGTCAGAGGAAGCTGGGAAAGTTATCCCGCTATGATGCATGTGTGGAAAGGAAGCGCGCTTTACAAGGTAGTGCAATCAAGGAAAGTTTTGACCACGCTGATTGGGGAGTCCTCAAGCCAAAGTCGCTATCAGAGAAATTCCACATCTCGCAGAAACGGGCCTGCCTTAGTTTCCTCTGCTGCACTCAGTCATTGGCTGGGACAAGCTCCTTGGAAGATTGGCCTCACACCAAAGTCTTGATGGACGGAGTACAGCATCTGGAGCCAACAGTCAATTAATTACACTCCCCAAAGCAGACGTGAGAGGGCATTTTTATGACCTCCACAATGCATTCAGTCGGTTATTATATCGTCACAAGACTAAATATTGTAATAAAATCCTGAGCTTCAGCTGGGTAAACAAATAAATAATTTTACTTCATACTCACAAAAATCAAATACTTTTACAGGTAAGTGAAAATTACTGTAGAAAGTTCAGCTAGAATAAACAAAAGATTTCAAATGCCCCAAAATTAGAAAATCATCCTAATTAGACTCTTCAAATTTATTTCTTGTTTGCTGATATTAAGAGCTTTTAATACATGTAAGCACACAATACTTGTAAGATCTAGTCCAACAAGAGAGCAGCAGCATCAACTGACTAAAGCCAATACAGCACATTAGTGACGCTGCTCAGATAATCAAAATAGGACATGGGACAAATGTAAAGAGAAATGTATGGGATTAACACATGAAATGTAAAATGAGTATGTAACTATGCTATGGGTTTTATGAGGAACAAAGATGAGCAAGGAAGACTCCTAGATATTACCCTAAGTGTAAGAGAAGGGGTTCCCTATTTTGCTCTGATATGGAAAGTTGCCAAAGCTCTGGCTTGAGCTGATGACATCTGTATACTGGTCAAAGCCTAAATAGAGGAATTATTTGCATAAAGAAAGCTAATCTGGAAATTATACAGTATTTGTCTTTCCCTAACTTTTTTCACTTAGCATAATACCCTCGAGGTCCATCCATGTTGTAGCAAATGGTAATATTTCATTCTTTTTTATTTAAGTAACATTAAGAATATTTACACCATTGTACAACCAATCTTTTTGCTTTGTTTTATCATAGCCCTGAAGGGGCCTCTTACATTTTATTTTTTATCTGTAGACTCTTCTGAATAAAAACAAAAAAATCTCATAGAAACAGTGATCAAACTGATGGTCACCAGAAAGGGGGTGAGGGAATGGATGAAAAGGTGATACAGAATATAGTCAATAATACGGTGATAACTTTGCCTGGCAACAGATGGTTACTGGACTTCGTGTGATAATCACAGTGTAAAGTATATTAATGTCGAATCACTATGTTATAATATAATATTGCATGTCAACTGCACTTAAATTAAAAAAAAATAGGCAAATTTAAATTATATTGTTTAGGGATGCAAACACAAATGTTAAGACTCTAAGGGAAAACAAAGTGATTTCATGTTTTTTTTTTTTTAAGAAAAAGATAATCTAGGACATTGTTTTTCCTGGGTACACAGAAAGTAGCTCTCACAATCCTAATAGGAGCTAAGTGTCATGCATTGGTGTTGATATTGATAGTTTAGGGCTTTAAAATAAATCAGCTCGCTGTTTTGCTACCTTATGATATTCTGTGTAGTTCTTGTGATACCAAGAAATCTGGGCCAATGGTTTATTTATTTTATTATCATTATTATTATTATTATTATTATTATTATTATTAGTCGAGGCAACCCTTGGTTGACCTCACAGATTACAAGGAACTTGTCAGCTTGCAATCCTTATTTTTTTTTTTTTTTATTTTTTACACCTACAGCACCTTGTCTTCCTCGGTGGTCTCCCATCCAGGTCTGACCCTTCTTAGGACCAACTGTTTAAAGGGCCTCTCTGATCGAACTACGGTACCCATATGCTGTGTGGAAGCACTGTGTTCCATGTAGAGGCATCTGCAAGTGGTGTAGTATGAAGAATACTAGAGATAGAGAATTTATTCCCCATCTTTCTGAACGATCTTTGGAAAGCAAACTGTCATGCCATGAATGCTAGTTGCCTGCCCCCAATAAAATGAAGAGATAAAACTAAATTTTTTAAGAATCCCCACAGCACCCTAGAATTTCCCAGTATAATTCATGGGACTACTTCAGAAAGGGGGAAAAAATAAGACTGTGGAGAAGTGCTGTTTGCTGTTTTATATTGGTACTCCATAAAAGATCTCCTCTGAAGAAAAATGTTGAGGATTAAAAATATCTGCATTATGTGATTTCTAAAGTCTCTGCAGCAATACAATTTCCATCTTTTGATTAAAATTGGGAGTAGTGGGAAATTTACATAGAGTGTGGTGAGTAGACCCTAGAAAACAATTTTTCTACACCTGTAAATCATTGAGTTTACCCAAAGAGCAGCAGTTGGTAAACAAATACTATCTCATTCACATCCTTTTGAGTATCACATAGTGTGGAAAGCTGAAAAATAACCCCACAAAACATATCTTCATCCTAATCCCTGAAGCCTGTGAATGTTACCTTACAGGTACTAAAAGGATATTTGCATATATGATAAAGTTAAGGATCTTGAGATGGGGTGGTTATTTTAGATCATCCAGGTGGGCTAAAAACGAAAATGACATGTATCCTTGTAAGAGGGAGACATTGGGTGATCTGATACACAAAGGAGAAGGTAGAAGGAACAGAGAGAGATTTGAAGATGCTGACATTGAAACTGGAGTGATGTGGATACAAGCCAAGGAATGCCAGCCGCCACCAGAAGCTGGAAGAGGCAAAGAACAGATTCTCCCCTGGAGCCTTCAAAGATAGCATGACCCTGCTGACACCTTGATTTAATCACAGTAATATTACTTTCACACTTCTGGTCTGTAGAACTGAGACAATAAATTTCTATTGTTTTAATCCACCAAGTTTATGGTAATTAGTTACAACAGCCAGCACAACCTCACACATAGAGGAAAGGCTTTCTTTTCTCCAAAGTCTTATTTTGCATCTTCTGAAAACAACACAGGCTAACCATAGTTAAACAGAGTCACACAAGGCCACCTAGAAAGACCACTGAATTAATCATTTGAAACACATGAACTGCTCGCTCATTTATTGCAATCTCTAGTAACCTGGAAGAGACGACTTATTTTTTATTAGTTTCAAATATACAGAACATTGGTTAGACATTTATACAGTTTAAGAAATGATTCCTCTATCTTCCCTCTGGCTGTACACCTAGCCATTACCTTGCTGCTTACTGCATTCCCAAGATGACTTTTTCAAAATAAACATTTTATTAAAGTTAATCATGTATACAGAAAAGTAAGGCAATCCTAAGTACAGGACTCAATGAATTCCATAAAGTAAATATGCCTGTATAAACAGCCCCAGGAAAATCCTCAATCTCCTTCAGGTCACTAACCCTCCAAAGGTGACAACTATCTTGACTTCTAACACCCAATAGATTCATGGCCCCTTACTTTGTACTTCACCTAGATGGAATGACACAATATACACAATTTGGGTCTATCTAGTTTTACTTACCAGTTTTTGGTCATTCTCCTTTAGTGTTGCATGTACTAGTAGACTATTCTTATTGCTATATAAGATATTTATACTTATTGCTATATAACATATTTATTCCAATATGACAATACCATAAGCATTTATCTATTGGTGGTCATTTGGATTGTTTGCACTTTTACACCATTGTAACAGCATTGCTATGAACATTTTTAGGAACAAAAGTACCTATTATGTTTGGGTGAGCAGGGCCTGGGTTGAAAATGCTGGAACACAGGGTATGCACATTTAAAACAGGAGATTTTATAAGAATAAAAGTAGAATTTCAAAATCACTCCCATTTCAATTATGCAAACAGTGTTTGATTATCTCTCTATTATTTGACCTTCCAAACAACATAAGTCCTTTGATTAGATGTTCTTAGAGAAATTGGCTATGCCCTGAAGTCAGAGCTTTATATTTATGTTTATAATATTTTTAAAGGTCACTCTAATGTAGGAAAGTATTTTTTTTTAAATAAGAATAAAAAAACTCAAACTTGCTATTCAGTGCTTTTGAAGTTTTTCTTTCATATGATTTTCTAGGAGAGAGAAGATCAGACCCACAAAGTCCTTAGAAAAGGTGGCATGCTATCCCTAGAGGAGCATCTAAGGCATCTTGATAATCTTGCAACTTCTCATATAATCCAGAAGGATGTAAAACTACAGCGAAGTGCATGTTCTCACACTTGAATGGGTACAAAAAGATGAAAATATAATTAATCCAATTGTGTTTCTTTGAGACATTTCCAACACTTCCAGCCAGGAGAACAATGGTAATTTTTTTTTCCCTTTTCGGCAGAAATAGATTCTTTTTTAAACATTCTACTTTGAATATAGTTTGGTTGAGTTTTTTTCTTTTTTTTTTCTTTTTTTTTTTGCAACTGCCTTTTCTGCCTCCTCTCTAGGATAGTAAAGCTCTGAGCTCTATATTGGTGTACATAAAAGATTTTATAAAACACAAAATGTTAACTTACAGAGAAAAGAGCTAGTTTTTAGACTATAATACAATCAGCTTTGGGGCTGAAAGAATCAGAGGTCTAAAGGTTTACAGACTCAGAACGAAAGCACAGACAACACCTAGCTCTGAAAATTAGGCCGCGTTAACAGAACCATTTGACTGCTCACTTCGCATCTGAAAGTCCAATATTTGAGGAAATATGTTATTTTAGTTGCAGGCTTATGTCAGCAGTTATGGAAACGAGGCCTGATGCACTGAAAATAGTCTTCTTGTTGCCTTTGTCCTTCTAATTATTCCAGATTAAGTTAGAATTTCCATCTTCATCCTATACCTTACTTTTCATCCAGCACTGGTCCCTGATTCAGAACTAATTTATAAAGGTCAATCTAAAGTCTGGAGGCATCCCTAGAACCCATGATTATGCACCAATATTGTTGGGTAGTTAAGAATATACAGCTTTTGGCTAGGCACGGTGGATTTTTTTTTAAGTTAATAGGTTTAGTGAAGGGAAAAAAATAAAAGAGATGAATCTGTTAAATAAGAAATCCCAAATTGAAAACAAAGAATCTGATTGCTTTCTTGACTATAAAAGTACATAGCTGAGATAAGATTAAACAGTATTTACCTAGTATTTAAAATGCATTAGAAATAATTCATTGCATCAGTTGACATTTATTAAGCAAGATACTATTCTAGGCATTGGGAATACTGAACAGACAAAAATCTTTCCCCTCATAAAGCTTACATTTTAAGTGAAGGGAGACAGACAATAAAAAATAAATTATGTATTACGTATCAGTAGTGATAAGAGCTAAGGGGAGGGACAGTCTGCAGCTTTAAATAGGTAGCCAGAGAAGGTCTCACTAAGCAGTGATATATGAGCAAATATCTGAAGGAGGTGACAGGGCTAGGGAGTTGGGGAAAGGGGTGATCCATGTATGAGGCTAGCTATGGGGAAAGCACCCAAGACAAATGGAATGGCTGGTGCAGGCACTGATGTGGGAGGAACCATGTCTGCTGTAACAGAGGAACATTGTGCCCCGGAGTGAAGCAAGCAAAAGGGAAGCACTAGGAGATGAACGACAGCAAGAAGGAGCCAGATGATTGTACACAGAACCTTGTAATCAACTGTGGGGACTTGGAATTTTCTTCATGGAGAGACGAGAAACCATTATAAGTAGATGTTGAACTGTGCTGATGGGCTCGATCATATGAGAAAAGGGAGTCAAGAGAAATCTAAGGTTTTGGTTTGAGCAGATAGGATGAAGTTACCATTGAGGAAGACTGGGAAGTCAGGAATGAGAGAAAAGGTAAGAACATGTTCGGGATTGGCTAAGTGTGATATGCTTATTCAGACCGAAAGTAAAGAGGTCAACTAGGCAGATGGATATGTGAGTCTGGAGTTCAAGGGAGAGGTCCAGGGTGGTGGTGAAAATTTGGGAATCGTCAGCACATAGATTATGGTATGTAAAGCCATGGTATCAGAAGAGATCCCCAAGACAGTGAACAAGATGTCCAATGACTGCACCTCAGGTGTCCAGTGTTTAGCAGCATACAGTTCATCTGGAACCCATGACAAGAAGCATTCCACAGATGGTCTCAAAGGGATTCTGGAAGAAATGATCCCTTAAAATGTTGCAAATTAAGATCACACACTGAGTGGTAATTTTAACATGATGCTTTCTAAAATGCCTCCCAAGTGTTGTACAATTTTTATGACCAGATGCGAAATCTTCCTTTACCCTCATAAAATTCTAATATATGAATATTTGGCATGAGTATGCATAAGTATAATTTATTTAGACCTTATATATTAGGATCAATCTTTTATTGTTCAGATAATATCCTACAGTAAAAAGTTTGCTGCTTGGATTTGAAATTTAAGCATTTGGTGAATGTTTCAACAAAGTGTCACTAGATTAATGAGAATCAGTGACTTAAAATATAAAAAGGATATTAATGCACCTCACCAAAGAAGATATATAGGTGGCAAATAAGCATATGAAAAGATGCTCCACATATGTCATCAGTGAAATGCCAATTAAAACAATGAGATACCACTACACACCTATTAGATTATCCACAATCCAGAACACTGACAATATCAAATGCTGAAGAGAATGTGGTGCAACAGAAACTCTCATCCATTGCTAGAAGAAATGCAAAATGTCACAGCTACTTTGGAAGACAGTTTTGCAGTTTCATACTCTTACCATGCAATCCAGCAAATGCACTCTTTGGTATTTACCCAAAGGAGCTGTAAATTTATGTCCACACGAAAACCTGCACACAGATGTTTATAGAAGCTCTCTGCCTAATGGCCAAAACTTGGAAGTAATCAAGATGTCCTTCAGCAGGTGAATGGATTAATAAACTTGTACATACAGATGATAGTAATATTATTGCTTAAAAGAAATGAACTACCAAGTCATGAAAGGACATGGAGGAAACTTAAATGCATAGTGCTAAGTGAAAGAAGTTCATCTGAAAAGGCAAAACTAAGAAGAAATAAAAATATCATTGGTTACCAGAGGTTAGGTGGGGGGCGGGGGGTGGATAAGCAAAACACAGGATTTTTAGGGCAGTGAAGATACTCGGTATGATACTATCATGATGGATATATGTCATTACACATTTGTCCAAACCCGTTGAAATGTACAAAACCAATAGTAAACCATAATATAAAGTTTGAACTTTGGGTGATTGTCCTGTGTCAATGTAGGTTCAACAATTATAAAAAAAAAAAAAAAAAAAAAAAAAAAAAAAAAAAACGTACTACTCTGGTGACTGATGTTGATAATGGGGAAAGTTGTGAATGTTTGTGGGCAGAGGGTATATGGGAATTCTCTGTGCCTTACTCTCAATTTTATTGTAAACCTAAAAGTACTCTAAAAAAAAGCAAGGTTTTTTTTAAAGGATATTTTTTTTTGTTGTTTTTTTTTTTTTAATAAGACCAAAACTACCCTGTGTTCTCCTGGCTAAATCCTGAGTTGATTTAACCAAGAGATGTAGAGATAATAAATAATCTTCTAATATGATAAAGCTAGATTATTTTAAGTCATATAAGAATACATTTTAGAAGATTGATGATTTTGATATATGTTTATCATTTTGGTACATAAAATTAAAGTCAATATTAAAAATTGAGAATTTCATTAAAAAAATCTAACAATATTTAATGCTATACATATGTATCAATTTTAACAGGGCACCTTTTGTTTGGACCATATTGTTTGTGTGAACATTCCATAACTTCTGTAAACTCTAGGGAAAAAAAGTCTAATATACAAGATCCCACGTTATTCCTCCTACATGGACTCTCTTTTTCTTTAGATTATTTCTTTAAATTTATTTTTGTTATAGTTGACATACAATATTATATTAGTTTCAGGTATATAACATATCATTAAACATTTATATACCTTACAAAGTGACCACCCAATAAGTCTAGTACCCATTGTGGGGATGGGCAAAAAAGTGGGAAGAAATCAAGAAGTACAAATTGCTAGTTATAAAAAATAGCCAAGAGGACATATTAGAAATAAGTATAAGAAATATAGTCAATAATATCTAACTAATTCTTTTTACTTTTGGAATGCACTTTTAACATTACAAATGATACCCTTTACCCCCGCTTCTACCTTAATCATATTTAGAAATAAATTCACCAGAGAAGGTTTCTGTAAGGTTGTAATATTCCAACTGTAGTGCACACACAAAAAGAACATCTTCAATATCCTTTCTTAGCATTGATTTTCAAAATTACTCAAGATATATGTGTGTGTGTGTGTGTGTGTGTGTGTATATATATATTATATATATATATATATATATATATATAAAATCTTAAAATGAGAATCAAAACTTTTTTCAAGATCTGTGGTAATAAAAAGTCAACACATCAATGCTATCAAACTGCACATGATGCCATAAGATAATTTCACTAAGAACTACATCTCTCCTTTCTCAAAATAAAATTGTATGTCAATCATTTAACATGTTCTCTATTATAGCTAGTTTAAGCCACATTTTCAAACATGAAAATACTTAATCCTAAAAAAATTAAAATTGTTAATGGGAAAGTAAATTATTTACATAGAAATTACTACTCTTTTTATATCAAAAATTCTTCCTCATGAGACTTAGAGTCATAAATAACTCAGTGGAAGTCCATTAATCTCATATCACCTAGAGAAATTATAACAATACAAAGGTAAGAAGTGACCATGTCTTAAGACATGAATACCCACAACACCTGACCCAGACCCCAAGTGAGCCTAGCCAGGCCTAGGGGGTTAGCTAGTGTACAATGACCTTACTCATGTGTGACAGTTGGCTAGCTATTGGCTGGGATGAGTAAGCCACATTCCTCTCATCTTCTAAAGAAAATAAAAAGACATCACAAATTGGTATGGAAAAGGTAGGGGCAAGATATAGAATAAAAAAAATAAACTAAAAATTTTTGAATTGTAGCAATTCCTACAATTAATTCTTAATTTATAGGCCATGCTTTCTAAACTCCAAAGATATATGCGAATTTGATGTATGGTCAATTGTTTTTGGACAATTCAAAATTCAAGTTATGAAAAATATCTACAATAACTGATTCACTAAACAGCCAATCTAGTGACAAGATAATTAACAAGTGAAATAAAAATAAGAACTTAAACTGTTCATAAGGATGAAAGTCATATATATGACAGCTAGCACATGCAGCAGCAAGAACATGCTATAAGAAATGATATTTAAGACATTTACAGTAATGTTTTTATAGATTCACCTACCTTTGAATTTTATTTCATTAATTACATGAGAATGATCCTGAATAGCTAGGAATTATATTACACATTTTGCCTTTATGGGTATAGAAGATATGTTGAGCCTTCTAAAAGTTTATAAGCTAAAAAAAAAAAAAAACTGTGCTGCATAACTTAATCTCCAGACACTTGAAATTCAACTGGAAAAAGTGAAAATTTTATTTCCACTTTATCCATAAATATAAACCCTAGAATTACTCAAGCTAAAAAAGAAATGATAAATAAGAAACTTACTCTCTTTCTTGTAACCCTTTTTCTTTATTGTTCCAACCTTTTCTAAGATTGAGAAGTGACCTTGAGAGGTCATCACGAACACACAAGAATCTTTAAATGGAATCATACTTACACTATACAAGGCAAAGGGAAAAAAAAAAACAAGAAAAAGAACCCTATTTTAAAAGTTCAGTGATACAAAATTTTATAACTTACCTTGGAACCTTATCCAGATAATCCTCATTATCATCAACTGAGTGACTTATTCATTTTCTATCAAATCATACATACAAGCTTTTATTAAGCAAGTTAAAAAGATCAGTTTTATAATACAGTGAATTTAATTCACGATTTCATTCATTCAACAAGGTTGGATGAGTGTCCACAATATGCAAAGTCTGATATGTATAAATTAAAAGTAATTGTGACCAATAGGGGAAAGGAAAATGGAGCATTTGCTGATTGTCATGTGTTAGACTATTTGGGGCTGCATTTTCTCACAGGAACCACAGGAGTTTCAAGAGTTAAGCAATTTGCCCAAAGTCATAGCTAAAGTGTGGCAGAGCCTGAATTAGAGCACACACCTATCCAATGTTAACACCTATTCTTCCACAGCACCATATTTTAAAAGACATGTTAGCCAGTTCATAAAATAAAAGGAATAAAAATTATTTTTATATAACCTTTAAAACTATATTTTACACTCACACCATAACACATGTCAGAACCCTTAAATAACATAAGCATAACATATTTATCCCTGAATAACATAAATAGTTGAATATACAGGGTTCCAAAATAGGGCTAGAAAAGTTGTAAAATGCTTCTAATTATTGATAAATACCACGTGAGTGGTGACAAAGCGGAGTAAGCCATTAGATTATACTATCAGCTGAGGGTGATTTGAGAAATCAGATTACTCCCTCTCTCCCTACATTATCCAACACTTTTAACTCCTAGGGCCACTGCAGCTCACTGGTATGTCCAGAACCCAGAATTTAGCTAAATTTGATCACTAGATCATTGCACATTATTTTATTTCCATATTCATAAGGATCTCAATTGAAATATGTAGTCAAATTTAAAACCATCCAAAGTCAAATAAATATCTATTTAGTAATGGTTTTAACTCTAATCGTCTCCAAACCAATCCTGGAAAAAATACACTACACAGAAACCAATGATACTAGATCACACCTTTTTCTTGTCCTAGAAAAAAAACGTGTTGATCTTATATGTTTTAGACTACCATTTACCAGATCTTATCGGATGTGTTCCCTCCCAGGCAATTATGATGAGCACCAAAGGTGGCTTATATGATGATTGTCAATTTCACTGTCATTTCCTTTCTTTTGAATTTATATTATACATAGAAGATTTTATGAGCATAAAGCTCTTCTCTGTCTATGAACCAATGTTGGGCAAAATATTAGCAATAGTCTACAAAGATAAATAAATCTATGCATATAATTTTACTTTGTTTTTCTTCTACTAACCTTATTGTTGCAGTAAAAAGCTTTTGCTATTATCTTAAAAATGTGTCTCTGCGATTTCTAACTTTAAATCTGTATAATACATAATTCTTGGTGATAGGTTTGGTCTATGGGTTGGATTTTTCTTATGCAAATTATTCTATTAAATTATGAATTATGGTATAGTACTTATAAGAATTTCTCAATCTCCTAGTAATAAAAACTTTGTAGTGAACATAATGAATGTAAATGCATCTACTGGTAGACTATTGGAATATTAACTGTTGCATGCTTTGCTACAATAAAAATTGAAAAAGACATTTCCAAAAAAATTTAGTTTCCCTTCAAGCTTAGGATATTAGAATATTCAAATAGTCACATTTTGACAAGCACTGACAATATTTTTCATACTACATTGAAAATTGTTTTCCTTTGAAATTATCCACTCACATTCAAGACAATATTCAGTATATATAATGTTATACTGAAGTCGATTTTTCAGAAACAGGACTACTGTACTAGAACACATATAAAGCATTTTTCCATTGTAAGTTAGGTTCCATGCCTATTGCCATTAAGAGGTTGATTTGTGGGATATAACCTAAGGTTTCCCCATAGATCCTATGACAACTATATCTGTCTAATTCTAGCTTCCAGTGGTTTTGGTCCTGGCAGTGGCCTCATTGGGAAGTACAACTTAAACATAGCAGCTTAAGACTTCCTAAGACATGAAAAAACAAGAAGTCCAAAGATACTGCACCCAATATGCAGAGAATAAAGAAATATATATTTATTTATAATAAAGCAAATTTAGCATGTTTTTCCCCACACATATGGAAATAAGATTACTAAACAAGAGATTTTAAAAGTTTTAGTATTAAAAATGTGTGTTTACTGTTGAAATCTGAATGGGGTCTATACTGAGTATTAATAGTATTGTACCAATGTCAATTTCCTGGTTTGACAATGTATGATAGTTCCTTAAATGTTATCGTCAGGGGAAAATGAGTGAAGGGCTCAAGAGAACTCATACTTTTACATCTGTGAGTATAGTATTATTCCAAAATAATGAGTTCTAAAATGTGTTCTGTAAAATTCACTCCAATATAAAGCTGCTTTCAGACTTTCTATTATTTTAGAATTCTATATCCATAAGTCATCTTCAGGTGATAAATAATCAGGGCTCCAATACCAATGTCATTTTGGTGCAAAAAAGATGTAACTAGCACTTCTTAATTTGTATGGTATTTTTTCTTTTATCTTGAAGCAACACTTACAAGCAAATATTTAACACTTTTAAACTTTACTATATTTTCTAAAATGCCCTGTTACTTAATGGGTCTTTTCAGAGGTTTATTTAAAAGAGGTAATTGATATCATTATTTCTTCCTCATATTTTCCTGAGTTAATTCCTTCAAGCTCTCTTTGGAAGAAAGACTTACAACCTGAACTTCCAATATGAAGATAAGTTGTTAAAATATGCAATGTAAAAAAATAATAAAATATTACGCAATATAGAGTAACTAAAATAAGTAAACTAAAATATATAGTGACTCTTTATATTTGTCATCTACTTATCATCACTAGAGACTAATCCTGTCTCCACTTGATGTTTAGAAATGGCTTGCAGCTGTTACTGTTGACATGACCGTGCTTAATGTTTTGAACACTATAGTTGTTCATAAAAAAATTTATACATGATTTTGTATTGTGCAGAACTAAATGTAGTTATTTTAAAATACTATTTCAAAATTATATCTAACTATATTTTGCTTTACTTATATTTATCTTGGATAATACTTCATAGCAATACTTCATACCCATCTTAATAATAAATTCATTTCATTAGTTTTTAATAATTAACATAGTATAATATTATAAATAAAGAAAACATATGAGTATGTTAATTTTACTTCTAAGCATATTTTCACTTAGATACCGGTCTATTTTACCCACCACTGTCTAGTATATGTGCTAATATTAAAATGATGGCATTTAAATTTTAGAAATATAGAAATATAGTAAAGTAATTCATTTATGTCCTGACATTTGCATTTACTAAAAAAATCTCACCTGGTTTCTATTTCGTTTCACTGTTTTAAAACTTAAGTACATATAAAAGCTACAAGTGGTCACATAGAATAACAAGATAGAAGAAAATAACTCAAGTTCTTTTCCTCACCTTTATAATCAATGGGCTAATTTGTTGTGTTTTTTTTTTTTTCAAATCTACTGGTGAAAAGCAGGATTACTTAGTACTATAGAGATTGGTGGTATGAACTCCATTTTAAACAAGCTCCAGTGATTTGAATCCTTTATAAATTTACTCTCAAAATAAACATGTTTATTATGCCTGTGCCAGAGCTACCTGTACAACTGGTAATTCTTTGAATAAACTTTTGAGCTGAATTCAATATTTATTCAAGCATATAAGTAATAAATGTTAATTTGACTCTTACATATATCTTAAACACTGACCACAACTGTAGCAATTATTTAGAATTTAAAACAAAATTTTTTCAAGGAGGAGTATTGTTAGGAATTGCCAGGTCATGGTAATTATAATAATAGTAATAATAATAAACAGAGTTGGTTTTATTACTGTTTTTCACTGTTTTACCCAAAAAAAAGAAAGAAAAAGAATAAAAACTCTCCCTTTTATTTTCTTTACCAATGTCCTTTCACCCAGCCTTCAGTGATACACTGAACCATATGCTCTTCCCTGAAAAGATCACATTCTTTTCTCTTCTCTGTACTTTTGTTTATTTCCTATTTGGGGACTACTCACCCTTTTTACCTCCTTATTTCCAGCTGTCAAAATTTGATTTCTCATCTTTGTTCAAGTTGTTCAAATACTATAACCTAGGATTAGATTCTGTATAGTGTTATGGAAAGTATTTTGGATAGGGAATGAAAAGACCTAATTTCTAGTACATCCTGTCAAAAAAAATATACTCCATTGCTTTCCAGATGTGCAAGCACACTGGACCTCAGTTTCTAGAACTCTCAATTGGAAGGGTTTACACTAAACTGATTCTAAGATTCCTTCCAGTTTGTTTTTCAACTGTGGTTCTGTAATATGGTATCTATCCTTGAAATATTTTTTTCTGTCCTTTCCACACAGCAAATAATTGTGTGGAAATAAATAACTAATGCTTCCTAGGGTGATTCCAGGGCCTTTGTTTCTGGTGGTGAAGTAGAACTATCAGGAAGCCATGAATATCTGATGATACATAACCTACAGTTGGTGATTTGATGCAGACAATAACATCTAAGAAAATGTAATACTGAGAAACTCAGAGCAATGTATCAAAGTTTCATTGGTGAGAGGGAAGTCAAACTGAATTAAAAAGAATAGCAAAGTTTGCAAAGAGCCAGAGATACAACTTCAAGGAAGGAGGTGGTGTGTGGTCTTAGTGTGTGGGAGAGGGAGAAACAGCGGTGAGCTGGGGTGCTGGGATGGGAGATTAGGTACGAAGGACCAAACTGTGATGAAAATGGATGCTTACTAACCCAAAGACCTAGTAATCAAATAAGTCTCAAAAAGAAAGTGACATGAATTTTCCATTAACTGTAGTAGCACTCTGTGAGAGAACAGTACCTTATGATCCATCAGACATTTCCTGCCTCCCCTAGGAACTATCACCCTATTACTCTACTTCCTATAAGGGGCAGGGCATGAAGACACAAGAACAGTATTTCCCATCTGTTCTCTGTCCCAACTATAAAATTCTATTCAATTATTTCAGCTATTCCCAAACTACAGTTTATTTTCTTTAAAACATACATATGTTCTTGAAAAACATTTTAAAAATTGTTTACAGATTTATAAGTAGGCCACTTGTTTCCACTTCATTTCTCTTTTGAAAAAGTGTGGCCAGGACTTTGAAGATGGGATGTGTTAGCCATCATCTCTTTCCAGGTCATGCTTCAGAAGAGACATGGAAGCAGGTTTAAACACTGTAATGTACAATAAGATGCAATCATACACCAAATTTCAATTCTCATAAATAAATTAACCTGATTTCAGCTTGTAGCCCTATTAAATAAAAAGAAATTATTACTTAATTTTTAAACCTACATTCCCTACCCCACCCCTCTCTCCTCTTACTCAGCCTCCCTATGCTGCTTTTTTTTTTCAAGGAGCCAACCACAGGCAAAATTGGTTAAAGAGAATAACAGAATTTCTCATTGCTAAATTGTGGATAAAACACTTTCAATCAATAGTCAAGAGACCTAAACAAAGTGAAAATGAGAAGAAATGTTAGGCAAGCAGCCTTTGAGTCATGATAATAATTGGGAGTAACAGTGATGGTGGTGGTAATGATAATGATGTTGATCATAGCAACCAGGTACTGCCATATGATAAGTATAAAATTTCTTAAGGATTTAAATCCCTCATTAAGAAATTTTCTTGAGTTTTTTTCTTGTAGATATATGACCTTGGTAAAAGATCAACTTCCTTTATTTGAAGATTTGCACTAGCTATGAGAATATAAAAATGAAACAATTTATCTACTAGATTGTAATACTTTGGACAGCACCATCAAATAAACCCGTTGCTTTCTAAATCAGTTTAAATGGCCTATTTTCCTTTTAGCCCGTTGACTTCAAAGAAATAAGTTAATACTCCATAGTTCAAGCAAGTCATTTTAATTTTATTTTTAATTTCTATTAGCATGCATATGTGAGATACATATAGGTGTATAAAGATATATATGTATATTATATATGTGTGTATGTGTGTATGTATGTATGTGTGTATATATACACATATATGTGTGTGTATATATGTATGCATGCGTGTGTATATATATACACACACACATATATATGTATATATATCATATATGTATATATGTGTGTGTGTGTATATATACATATATATATATATGTATATATATATAAACTGAGAAGGCATTTTGTAACTTTTGAGCCCTTTGGCATACTTCCTGGAAGTCTCAGTAATGACTATAGTTATTCTTAATTGCCTTCAACACACTTACATGAATGCTACATTCAGTTGAATTATTTCCTGGATTCCCTCTAATTAATCTGATAGCAGCTGTTTTCAGGCCTGTGCTGATTAACAGTTTCAAGACAGCTAAATGCCTAGTACAAGAAAAGCTCTCTGAGGCTTACGTATGCTCATCCACACGATTTCGTCTTTTAAGCATCAACACTTCAAAAGAATCTTCTATTTTCGGCTAACTGTATTATTTGTTTATATAACTCAAATGGCTTCACCCTAACATACTGAAATAATATCTCAATATATTTAATAAATATTCTAATAGGTATTATGGAAATTCAACATTTCAAAAATAAATATGAAAACATGTTTTAAAGATTTAAATAAAACTTAAAGGAAACAACAACTGTAGAGGTATTACAGTATGTTTTTTTACTGGTTTCCCTGACCTGGCTCAGAAAATATAAATGAACTTTACAATACAAATGGTTTATTAAATAAGTGATTCATTTTAGGTAAAGTGCTACTAGGTAAACTTTTAAGGTCAAACCATACATACTTGTTGATATTTTATTCCTTTTGACCTACAAATATGGCATTTTGATGCGTTTCAGCCATATGTTCAGTTCAAATAACCACAACTGAATGGCACTTTCTGTGATTAGCAATTTCAGGCAACATTCTGCCTGTTAAAAATTAAAGCTCTGATTCTTCATTATTTTGTAAAAGCATTCAAAACATGAGATTTCTGAAAATAATGAAGCTAGACTTCACAGTCCGGCATATCCCTCTCCTCTTCGCCCTGGTTTTTGGCCATGGAGATTATTCCTTCCTAATTCCCATTCCTTTGGCTCACCCAGCAGCGTGTCTGTCTCTCTCTGTCTCTCTCCTTCTCTCTCTCTGTCTCTCTGTCTCTGTCTGTCTGTCTGTCTGTCTGTCTCTCTCTCTCTCTCTCTCTCTTTCAGTCATGCTATTCCCTCACTCAGCCTAGAAGAGCCTGCTTGAATCCTTCAAAAGAAAGCTCAAAGCCACTTACTCAAAGAGCTATGTCAAGATTCACGAACTCACATGCCTCTCTGCAGGAAGCATAAATAAGCTGTCAGGGCTGTTGCAGGCTGAAGGGAGGTATCTCGAGGGTCAGCTCCAGATCACTGCAGTGGGCAAGGTTTTCAGATACCATGATTTCATGAAATACACCAGAAATATAGAATTTAATGTGTGACATCTTGATTTTTAAATGTTGGCAACAAATACAATATAAATTCTAAACATTTTGAGGGTCAAACAGTACACCTCTGCTGGATTCTGCCTCTTATGAATTGTTTTGTCTTTGAGGTCAAATTCATAAAATCCTCTTTAAGTTTAGTTCCTATGTTTTCTTCTACGCATTTTATTGTTTCAGGTCTTATATTCAGGTCCTTAATTCTATTTGAGTTAATTTTGGTATATGGTGATAGAGAATAGTCTAGTTTCATTCTTTTGCAGGTGGCTTTCTAGTTTCCCCAGCACCATTTATTGAAGAGGCTTTCCATTCTCCACTGTATGTTTCTGGCTTGTCAAAAATTATTTACCCATATAAGTATGAGTTTACTTCTGGACTCTCAATTCTGTTCCACTGGTCCATGTGTGTGTTTTTCTGCTAATACCATGCTGTTTTGATTACTGTCGCTTTGTAGTATAATTTGAAACCACAATGAGATACCATCTCATACTTTTTAGAATAGCTATAATCGACAGGACAAGTAATAACAAATGTTGGAGAGGATGCGGAATACACTGCCAGTGGAACTACGAACTGGTACAGCCACTGTGGAAACAGTATGAAGTTTCCTCAAAAACTAATACCCAGCAATCCCTCTACTGGGTATTTACCCCAAAGACTTGAAAACCCATATCTGAAAAGATATTTGCACACTGATGTTCATAGCAGCATTATTCACAGTGGCCAGGACATGGAAGCAACAAGTGTCCTACGACAGATGACTGGATAAAGAAGCTGTGGTACATATAAACAATGGAATATTACTCAGCCATAAGAAGAGATGAAATACTGCCACTTGCGATAACATGGATGGACCTCAAGATAATCATGCTAAGTGAAATAAACCAGAGAGAAAAAGCTGAAAATCACATGATATCACTTACATGTGGGATATAAACCTAAGAGCAACAAATGAACAAGACAAACAAACAGAGACTCAGGGACATGGGCAATGGACCAGAGGGTAAAGGGGTAGGGGAGGAGGGGAGAGGTAGGAGGGGTAAAGGGAGTCAAATATAGGGGGTAAGGGAAGGGTGAAGTGGGTAAAGGGGATCAAATATATGGTAGTTGAAGGGAAATAAAAGAGTCGTTTTGTGGCCTCTGCCTCATATAATCCTTTGAGGAAGAAACAACCTCCACAGAGTGGTCTTTACATAGACTATCTGTCTACATTGTAGTACAAGCATGTATGGGTGTGTATGTGTACATCTTACCGGCGTTTGGCATACAGCACAATTTAATAAATATTAACTATTAGGAAGCAGCAGCCATGGTATAAGGCTGACAAAACAAGAACTAGCTAGAATTCAAATCCCCACTTGGCCACTCACTAGGTGCGTGATCTTAGGCAAATTGTTTATCCTCTAAAATTTTCAGTTTAGTCATCAGAGATAATATCGTAATCTACCCAATTTTTAGAATTGTTGTAGTAATTAAAAAAGGGCCTAGCACAAGACCAATCAAACAAATGTTAACTGCCATTATTACAACTATTATTCTTATTTTATCTGTACATGTGCACATATATATATATTTTTTTTTTAATTTGTAATGTATACATGTTTAACAAGTTCTTACAGAATGATAAGTATGCATTGTGTTCCATTTCATGTGCCTTTGAGAAATCATGGTCAGGACTTTATAATACTCTCAAACATGAAACAACTTTCACAAAATTTCCAAGAGATGAATAAAATATGGCTGTTTATGTGGAAAAACTCAATAAATAAAATAATTCAAATGAGTTACTGACATATAAAACAACATATGTGAATTTAAAAAAAAAATTACATTGGGCAAAGAAGCCAGACACAACAGATTATCTACTGTATAATTTTATGCATGTGAAGTTCAAAAACAGTTAAAATTAATTGAAAGTAACAGATATCAGAACATAGGTTACCTTTGGTATGTAGAAATTGGTAAGGGCATGAGAGAAAGATGTAGAATGATAAAAATGTAATCTCGATTAAAACGTGAGTTATACATTTAGTAAAACTAAATAAATCATTCAAGATCTACATTTCATAAGAAGAAAATTTCACTTTTATACAAAAATTTTAAAGGTCATTATTACATTAAATACTTGCTGCATTTTCCTGAAAACACAAACTTAATATTAACATAAGTGTATTTTTTAAATTATAAAATATTTAAACCAACAAAAAAATTTCTTAACCTCATTATAAAGGTCACCAATATGTTTTGAACGAGGGCCTATTTCTCCTTCATTAGTTGCTTACATGTATTATTAGAGAAAAAAAATTTGTTTTTTAAGTCAATATGTTATCACTTATTAAATTATATGCTGTAGATAAACTATATAAAATGCAGTTAAATCTTTAAAATTTTGAACACACTGGGGATTGTGAAGAAACCCATGGGCATTTTAATATACAGTAAATATAGGTGTTTGAAATTGGATTGAGTCGGTATTGATCTAAAGGCACATGCTGGAAGTTATTTTGAATACAAGAATAAAATTATAAGACTTTCAATTTATTTTAATTCTCTACAATAAAATGTAGAAAAATAAATCATCTTATGTGTTTTCTAAATAAAGGCAAGCTATACAGTTTACTGTCATAAATTCTTTTCAAAATATTTCTGATTTAGACTTGATTTTTTTCAAGTTAGATGAACTTGGAAGATTTTTTCAGATATTCTATTTCTACTTCATTTTTATTGAATGACAAGAGATATTTAATTTTGAGAAGAAAAAGTTTTCATGACCAAATGAATATCTTAACAGGATTCTGAAAGAGGTATTTAGATAATTGTAAATCTGTGTTAAAATGTAGTAAGTAGTAGAAAACTATCAGCAAGTACAGTTCTTCAAATAATTGTCTTAACTTTTAAAAGTATGTTGAGCACACCCTAGAATGGTGAACTGTCACTCTCTGAAAATCAACTTCTCCAAGAAAGTTAAAAAAATAACACTGGTGAAAATAGTCAAAATCAACATTTTCAAACCTCTGGAAATTAACCAAAAGGTAGAAACAATCTAAAGAATGTTTATTCAAGAAAAATGGCTGAGTCTGCATAATATCAATGAGCTCTGTAGCATTTTAACTTTATCCCCATCCTCTGCTCCCTAGCACTGTGTTACATTTGGGGGTGGGTGGGGGAGAAGAGTAATCTAATACACAATGAAGGGAGAAGGCTGGATTTGGAACTCCCCACAAAGTTCCATCTCAAGAGGTCTATCACTATTTGATCTGTTTTATAGCTCCTTTATAAAGCCCCATTTAATTTTTCTGCGTCTCTATTGAGATAATGTTACAGTTCTTGTTTTGTTTATTCATTCAATATGTTGTATTTTACTTGATTTATTTGTGGATATTAAAACAAGCTTGGGTTTGGGGATTTAAAAAAAAAGCCCCATTCAAGAACTTCTCTTTATTTGACCTGACTTAGAGCTTGCTCAGTGAGTAAAGTGCTATCCCATAGAGTGTTTTTCAAAAATAACCAGCAACAACTGCTTAATACATCAGCTTCGTTAGGTAGTAAAACAAGATGAAACAAACAAGATAAGCAAAACACTTAAAATGAAAGTATGGAAAATAAGATGGCTATAGGCAGCTTTGAAAAGCCATGACATATAACTGAGAAATTAGTGGACTATGTGTATGCACAGGGCTGTGTACATGTCCAGAAAAGATTTGGGATAGCCCTAATCTCTCACTTCTGGCTGACCAAGAGTTTCTGCACAAGCCAGAAATAAAGTTAAATGCCAGAGTGCTGAAGATGTACTTCAGCACACACACAAAGGCCCTGGGCAAAGGTTAGAAGAGCTATTAGTTCAAGGCCATTTAAAAAAAAATTCTGTCCAATCACTAACTGATCAGTAAGCCAACCAAGCAGAGACATCAGTGGAATACTTAAAGAAATAAGGGCTAATAATTTCCAAATTTGGTGGGTGACTCCATACTGTAATGGTTAGCATGTCTGCTTTACACGCAAAAGGTCCTGGGTTCGTGCCCCAGGTGGAGCCATGGATCATGCCCCGGCTGTGCCAGGGGCCCCTGATAAGCCAGGCCCCAGGTGTCCCAGGCCCCGAGTGCGTGCTGCAAGCACATCGGGGGAGACACCCTGCCTTCAGAGATCCAGTAGTTCTTAAAAAAAAAAAAAGGGTAGACAGCAACATCCATAGGTCAGGGATAGAAGAGGCGGGGGGATGGTTAAAGAGAGGGAAAAAAATTCCAAATTTGATGAAAAATCTTAATCTATATCTACTAATTTCAACAAATTCCAATAATAATAAACTCAAACATTAACATCTAGACACATTAGTAAAAGTGCCAAAATTCACAAGTCAAAATTTTGAAAGTAGTAAGTGAAAAACAATTACCACATTACAAGAGTTTTAACAAGGTTAACAGCTGACTTCTCATCAGGAACCACAGAAGCCAGAAGGTAGTGAGATGAAATATTTGAAGTTCTGAAAGTACAAGAAAGTTAACCAAGAAATTCAATATCCAGCCAAACAACCCTTAAAAAATCAAGGACAAATTAAGACATTCCCAGATAAACAAAAACTGAAAGATTCTGTCACTAGCAGACCTGCACTACATGAAATACTAAAGTAAGTACTTTGGGCTAAAATAAAAAGACACCGGAGTCACTCAAATCTACATGAAGAATTAAAAAGCCCATTTAAAGGTTAGAATATAGGTAAATGTAATGGACAATTTAAATGTATTTTTGCTTGCAACATTTTCCTCCTCCAATATCATTTAAAAGAAAACTGCCTAAAGCAATAATTATAAAACTGTGTTTATAGGCTTGTAAGGTATAAAGAGATAATTTGTATGACAATACAGCACAAAGAGTGGGAAAGAAAACAGCTATACTAAAGCAAAGTTTTACACATGAAATTAACTTAGTTTCAATCCCAAAAAGTTTATCTTTATTGTAATACCTGTGTCAACCACTAAGATACTCCAAAATATAGAGCAGAATAACAAAGGAACATAATTAAAATCCTCAAGTTCTCGATATAACACAAATGACTGAAATTGATTCAAGAAGAATTAGAAAATCTAAAAGACTAACAAATAAAGACATTGAATTAGTAATTAAAAACTTCCACAAAGAAAATTTCAAGCCCACATCCTTCACTAGCAAAGTCTACCCTATATTTAATGAAAAATTAACACATATCCTTCACAAAATCTTCTAAAAATGAAAAAAGATGAAACACTTCTCATTCCATTCTGATACCACAATTACTCTAAGTACCAAAACCAGAGAAAGACATCCCAATAAATAAAAGCTACTAATTAATATCACTTATAGATTAAAACATCCTCAAGAAATAATAAAAAAAAAAACAAACACAGCAGCATATAGAAAGAAATATACACCACCAACAACTGGAATATTTCCCAAGAAATCAAGGCTAGTTTAATATCCAAAAAAAAAATCAATGTGATATATCATACTAATAGCATAAAGGGTCAAAAAATCACATGATCATCTCAATCGATAAAGTAAAAAACATTTTAAAAATCCATTATCTTTCATGATAAAAAAAATATTTCAGTGATATAGAAATAGAAGGCCATTATTTCAACCCAATAAAGGGTATCTACAAAAACCCATAGCTAACAACATATTAAATGGTAAAACCTAGATGTTTTCCCCTCAACCAGAAATGGGACAAAAATTTCCATTCTCATCATCTCCATTTAACATTGTAACAGAAATTCTAGATAAGAAAATAAGGTCAAACAATAAAGTAAAAGTCATCCAAAATGGAAAGGAATAAGTAAAACTATCACTATTTGCAGATGACATGATTTAATACAAAGAAAATCCTAAGATATCCTCACAAAGAAAAATACTATTAAAAATAATAAATTCAGTCAGAGTACAGGATTCAAGATCAATATATATAAACCAATTTCAGTTCTATACACTGGCAATGAACAATCTGAAAATGAAATAATGAAAATGATTCCATTTACAATAACATCAAAAACAATAACACAAACGAATAAAGTTCACAAAAAAGTATGATATATACTGAAAACTACAAAATATTGAAAAAAAATTAAAGAGAACCTAAATAAATAGAAAGATATCCCATGTTCATGGATCAAAAGGTTTAACATTGTCAAGATGACAATACTTTCCAATTTAACCTACAGATTCAAAGCAACTCCTATAAAATTCCTAGTTTCCTTTTTTGCAGAAATTGACAATCTGTGCCTGAAATTCATGTAAAATGCAAGGAACAATAATAACAAAAGCAATCTTAGAAACAAAGTTAAAGGACTCAAACTTGAAAATTTCAAAACTTACTAGGAAGCTATAGTATTCAAGAGAATGTTGTACTGGCATAAGAATAGATATTCAAATCAACAAAATAGAATTGAGAGTCCTAATATAAACACTCAGATTAACAGTCAATTGATTTTAACAAGGGCACAAGGACAATTCAATGAGGGAAAGAATAGTCTTTCCAACAAATGGTCCAGAGACAACTAAATATCCATGTGCAAAAGAATAAAGTTGTATCCCTACCTCACACCACATACAAAAGTTAACTACAAATGTATCAGAAACATAAATGTAAAAGGTGACACTATAAAACTCGTAGTAGAAAAAAAAATGTGTAAATCTTCAATGTATTGGGTTAGGAAATGATTTCTTACATATGACACAAAAAGTACAAACAATAAAAGGAAAAATAAACTGGGCATCATCAAAATTAAAACCTTATATTCTTCAGTATATACCATTGAGAAAGTAAAAAGACAACCCACAGATTGGAGAAAAAATATTTGCAAAACACATTTCCAATTAGAGACTTCTATCCAGAATATAGATAGATATAGACAGATATAGATATAGATATATCTGTCTATATCTATATCTATCTAAATATATATAAACTCCTTCCAGTCAACCCAATTAAAAAATGGGTAATAGATTTGAAAAGACATTTCTTCAGAAGACATTTCTTAAGAAAGAAGATGTACAAATGATCAGTAAGAATAAGAAAGAAGCTTTTCATATTGTAAGTTATTTTATAATGTTGGAAAACTTTTTATTAAAAAATTTCATGACATAAAAGGAGCATCTTTTAACAGGCAATATTTTGTTATTTAACTGTGATGGGAATCGATATTTATGAGGACTGGCATTCAAATACCAGGATCTTTTAAAAGGCACTAGTTTACATTTAATTTCCTCACACTAAATGCTGACTTTGACTGATCTTGTGTGAACTCACTGGCTGGTGCTCTTTAATAACTAATTCTAACTCATTCTCTTCGTTTAGAACAATGAAACCAAGATATGACTCTAAAAGTAACAAAATAATGAGTATTAGTAAATGTACAAACCAATCTAAGATATAGTCACAGGCCAAATTAGAGTGAACTGGTGAAGATACATAAACACTGGAAACTCCAGGCCCTATGCAACATTATAGTGTCTAAGTAAACAAGCTGTGCATGTAAAGGTGCTATTATAGAAAACAATGTGAGGTAGTACATGAAACAGAAAATGTATTTTACAGGCAAATTGCACTTTTGGAATTACTAACACATACAATTGTTGCTTAAAATAATTCAACTCTTAATTAAGCTAACAGAATACTAAAATGTTAATGATATTCAATATTTGTTAGAGAAACAACACACATCTTAATTACTTCTCTAACTTCATCTTTGCTGTAAGTACTAATAAATGAATAAAATTTTTCAATACTGCTGACAGGAGAAATTAATTAAATGTACAAATAACTACCACATAATATAAATCCTCTTCAAAGCCACTGTAGGTGAAGGTAAAATTTAATTGTTCAAATTTCAGAAAAAGGATCAAGACACTAGG
Organism: Eonycteris spelaea; assembly: GCA_003508835.1. Taxonomy (NCBI): domain Eukaryota; kingdom Metazoa; phylum Chordata; class Mammalia; order Chiroptera; family Pteropodidae; genus Eonycteris; species Eonycteris spelaea. Next base: position 463,325 of record PUFA01000368.1, on the reverse strand, counting down.
GGTTTCTTTATATGAATAAGAACATAAGCTAATCAAGTCAGAAGAAAATCTTCTTATTTCTTAGTAACCATGTTATTTGGAAATATTCTATATTTAGTCCCATCTGTGATATTTCATAATAAGTGAACATTCAACTTAGTCCTGGATAATCTTGATTATACTAATGAATAAACAACCAGCAAATTTCCCTATATACAGTGCTTATGCTTTCATCTTATAAACCTACTCAAGAATTAGATTATTCAAGATTTTTAAATAATATAAATATTTAGAAATTTAAGAGAGTAAGGGTTATTTTATTTAAATGAAAATATGAAGTTAAATAAATTTTTATGCAACAAATATATTTCTACTGAACATGAAGATATGATACATGTAATGATCTTAGAAAGCATTCTATTAGTGATTTTTCTTTTACTTTGCACAAATAGCAACTTCAACAGCCAATATAAAAATTCCTATGTTCAAATAAATTCAATTGAATTATCCACACTGCTCTTCTCCAACATTTACACAGATAATTAACAATCTTCTCATCCAATTTAGGACCGTAGACCTGCTACTTGTAATTGAGCTGCCTCTCAAACCACCTGAGTATGTAAAGGAACTTGTAATGCAGAATGTCCCTGCTCTCTCTCACTATCCTAACTGCTCTACTATTACAATGAAGGTAAGCTTCTCTCCATTGCTCATGGGGATGAAATATCCATGCCTACAATAGCAATATAGTATCTTCTGGCAATAGTACTGCTGCTACAGGAAGAAGGTTACAAAATCAAGTTATCCCCCTAAGAATTTGGCTCCACAACTTTATGAATCTGTCCTGGTAATGCCAATTATTTTTACTTTTTATTACATATATATATATTTTCAATTAGTTGATATACAATATTATATTAGTTTCAGGTGTACAACAGTGATTAGACATCCACATAACTTACAAAGTTATCACCCCAATAAATCTAGTACCCATGTGACACCATACATAGTTATATTATTGACTATATTCCTTACGCTGTACTTTATGTACCCATGACTATTTTGTAACTACCAATTCACATTTCTTAATCCCTTCCTTTTCTTCACCAACCCCCTGAATCCTCTTTCAATCTGGCAACCATCAAAATGTTCTCTATATCTATGAATTTATTTTTTAATGATTTTAATCTTTAGATTCCACACTTAAGTGAAATCATGTGGCATTTGACTTTCTCTGCCTTACTCCACCCAGCACAATACCATCTACGTCCATCCATATTGTTGAAGATGGCAAGATTTCATTCCTTTTTTATGGCTGAGTAATAGTCTATTGCATATATGTACCACTTTCCTTTATCCATTCATCTACTGATGGATACCCAGGTTGGTTCCACATCTTGGCCTCTGTAAATAATGCTGCAATGAACATATAGATTCACATATCCCTTCTAAGCAGTGTTTTGGGTTTCTTCTGATAAATATCCAGAAGTGGGATTACTGAGTCCTTCTCTGTCTCTTATTATAGTCTTTATTTTAAATGTTTTTTTTGTCTGGTATAAGTGTTTCTACCCCAGCTTTTTTTTCCTTCATTTTCATTTTCATGAAATATCTTTTTCCATCCCTTTACTTACATTTTGTGTGGCTTTCAACCTGAGGTGAGTCTCTTGTAAACAGTATATATAAGGGTCTTTTCTTATCCATTCAGCCACCCTATGCCTTTTGATTGGAGAATTTAATCCATTTACATTTAAAGTAATTGTTGTTATATATGTAGTTATTGCCATTTTATTAATCACACTTTCTAGTTATTGTTTTCCTTCTTCTTCTTACAGAAGTCCTTCTAACATTTCTTGTAATACTGGTGTGGTATGGAGGAACTTTAACTTTTTCTTGTCCGGGAAGTTCTTTATTTGTCCTTCAATTCTAAAAGGACAGCTTTGCTGGGTAGAGTAATCTTGGTTGTGGGTCCTTCCTTTCCATCACTCAATAATTCGTACTAGCCCCTTCTAGCCTGCAAAGTTTCTGTTGAGAAATCAGCTGATAGTCTTATGAGTGCTCCCTTTTAGTTACCTAACTGCTTTTCTCTTGCTGCTTTTTAAGATCCTCTATTGTCTTTAACTTTTGGCACTTTAATTATGTGTCTTGGTGTGGGCCTCTCTGGGTTCATTTTGTTTGGGACTCTCTGCACTTCCTGGGCTTGTATGTCTATTTCCTTCACCAGGTTAGGAAAGTTTTCCATCATTATTTCTTCAAATAGGTTTCCGATTCCTTGAGCTTTCTCTTTTCTTTGCACTCATATGATGTGAATGTTGTTATACTTGATGTTGTCCCAGAGGTCCCTTAAACTATCCTCATTTTGGAAAATTCTTTTTTCTCGGTCATGTTCTGATTGGGTGTTTGTTCATTTGGGACATGTTCCTTTGCCTCCCCATTTTGGCTGCCTCTCTGTGTTTGTTTCTATGTATTAAGTAAGGCTGCTATGTCTCCCTGTCTTAGCAGAGTGGCATTATGTAGTAGGTGTCCTGCAGGAACCAGTGGCACAGTCTCCCTGCTCATCTGAGCAGGATGCTTCAGGTGTATCTTTTGCACGGGTTGTGTGTACTCTCCTGTTGTAGTTGGGCCTTGGTTGCTATTTGCACGTCAGTGGGAGAGACTGACTCATGAGCTAATTAATCATGAGCACTAGCCGTGTTGTGCAAGGGCCGACCCTATAGAGCAGGATTCACTTTATCAGGGCTCTTGCGCCTGCCCACTCTGCCCTTTGGGTGTGTCATCCTTGGAGGTGGCCAGGTAGTACCCTGGCTAGGTCTGAAGCTGGCCACTGGGTGTGCCAGCCCTGGGACCTCCTGGGAGGGGCCCTGCTGAAGGCCAAGTACAGTCACAATCTTCACCCTGCCTGGGGCCACCTGGCATGAGCTACAAAGCAATCCACAGATGGCTGCCATCACACTGGGCTTAGAGGTGCCTCAAGAAGCCAATCTATGACCCAAGGCCGGCTTATGCTACTGCTGGGCTTCCAGTTGCTCAGCAAGACGTAGGGGGCATGCTCATGGCAGATGTTGCTTGTTTGAGTTTTATGAACCTCTGGAAGATTTTAGGAAAGTCCAAAGCATGAGCCAAGACAGCCTGTAAGGAAGATCCACTGGAAGTGGCTTGGGTGGGCCCGCAAGTTGGGATGGGCGGGGTCTCAGGTAATCACCTAGACAAATCAACAGTGTTAGACTGATGGAGGCTCAGGTATGGTGGTGCCTATGCCTGCACACCGGGAGGGGGAAGGGTTCAACAAAGGAACAATGAATTCTGCCAGCACTTCTGACAGCTCAGAACAAGTGAGTCCTGAATCCATCAGTAAGTCCACATACAAGCCCTTTAAGAGGAATGCTTGAGACTGCCACAGCCCTCCATCTCATTCAGCCGCAATCTCCACCAGTTTCCTCAGCCAGAAATTGTAGGATTTCTCTTCTTGGCACCAGAATTCGGGGCTGGGGATCCTAGTGTGAGGCGGACCCCTTGCTCCTTTGGGGGAACCTCCACAGCCAAGATATCTCCCCTGAGTTTTAACCACCACATACGGTTATATGACCAGTCCACATTCTGTGCCTCTGTCGCTCCTCCCAGTCTCAAGGATGCTTCTTCTGTGCATCCTTAGTTGTAGAACTTATCTTTAGCTAGACTTCAGGCAATTCTCAATGATGTCGGTTCTGTAGTTTATTTGTAATTTTCATGTGGTTGTGAGAGGAGGTGAGCACAGCATTTACCTACTCCACCATCTTGATTGAAAATCTTTAAATTTTTTATATGATGCAGCTTTCCCATAAAGCCACTCTGTGTCACTGAGGTATTGATTGTGTACAAAATAAGCATGAAAATCAAGGAATCTTTCTCTATTGCCAAGGGGTAGCAAGGTCTCAAAAGTGACTGTTCACCTTGAAAGTTAAATCAACATCAGAGTAGGTCTGAAAGATTAAAATGTGGATATGCCATTTACTAACAGTATTAGTCAATAAGGTATAATGTTTCAGGTACCATGCTTATCTACAAAGTATGTTATGAAATACATGCAAATGTTATATTGTTTTTAAACATAATGTTCTCCAAATTAAAGACTTTCACTGTGTATTTTGTGCAATATCTATATTACTAGTCAGTGATCATTTACTAAAAAGCAAATACTCTTGAGTTTTAAAAATTAAGTGCTATTCTTCCTGATCAAAAAAGAAATCTAGGTTAAATGCTCCTCTGATATAATTTTGTAGCAACAGTAGTCACACATTGCCTCTGACAGAATTTGTCCTGAGAAACAAAGTTTCTTTCATTTGTCCATAGTCCTCTTCACACTATAGGCTTTGCGAGGGTAGAGAATATTGTTTACCTTTTTATCTCCATAGATGAGTATTACTCAATAGAACCAATTCAGTAGATAATTCTTATATAAATTAAATAAATCCTTTTAAAGTTTAACTCCATGAGAAAATAAAAGCTTATATTTTAGTCTACCAATGGCTATTCTTGGAGTTTCCTCTACGTTCACTAGTCTCATACTTCCCAGTGAAACATATCAACCCTACAGAGACAGCCAAAATGATATGAATTATCTTTAACAAGTGAATGGACAAATTAAAGTATTTTTGCATCTGACAAATCAAAAAAGATTCTATTTTCTGAACATTGTAAATTCCTAAGCATATAGAGAATTTTTAAACCGATAAATTTAAGTGGTGATTTTGATGACAGTTTAATATTGGTGATTTGTGCCTTAATAAAATATGTAAACTCATTCTCCCTCAGCATTTCTCTGGTATTTTTATTTCCATGATGGAACACAGTATCCATACTCAGAGAAGCTGAAATTTAAATGTCATACTATATTAAATCTATGTCACTCAATTTAGAGTCTTACCAATTCAAATAATTTACAAATAAATAATTCTTGAAACATCCAAAGGTTTACAGAAATGTAAATAAACCTCATAGAGTCATTGCTATTGTATTCAAAATAGTACACTAACACAATTATTATTCACTGCTTATTATCAGAAAGCCAACATGGTTATTCAAAAGTATATTTTCAAAATCTCAGGCTTTATTTGAATATATATTATATATTTAAATGTCAAAGATTTTTAAGTATGCTTGTGTATGCTCTCAAATGAAGTGATACCGCAATAACTTATCCTCTCGAGTCTAAAGAATAAAATCTTGTTCTAGAACAGTAAAAGGAAAAGTGACTGACATAGGTGATTATGACGTTTGAGGGGAAAGTGAATTTCTCCAATATCTGTCTAATACTGCAAGCATCATGATGATACCACTATATTAAACATCTTTAGAGGAAAGTCTTCCAGCTCTCATGCTATAGTGTGGTCTCCATCAATGGCAATGCCTGATTAGAATGCTCACTGAGAGGCTACCTTATAGCAGCATATAAAAACACTCATGTCTTCTTATGACAACTTCATTTCTGATACATATTAAATACAAAAACATTTTTAACCCTTTTCCCTTTGCCTTAAGAATACTTACTGGCAGCACTTGCGGTTGCAGTATTTACCCAGATAACTCAAGGATTACAGTCCTAACCTTACCCTCAAAGTCTGCCACGAAGTATCTCACTTTTATTATTTTCACATCACTCTAGTATATCAATAGTCTTTGGAAACAAATGACATCTATCTATCTATCTATCTATCTATATATATATATAATTACTTTTTTATTAAAAATTGCTGGGGTCATTTGCGACAACATGGATGGACCTTGAGATAACCATGCTAAGCGAAATAACCCAGACAGAAAAAGTTGAAAACCACATAATATCACTTATATGTGGGACCTAAAAGCAACAAACAAACAGGACAAACAGAGATGCAGGGACATGGACTATAGACTAGTGATTACCAGAAGGGAGGGGGAGGGGGAGTAGAGGGGATAAAAGGGGTCAAAAATGTGGTGACAGAAAGAAATTTAACTATCGGTGGTGAACATACAATGCAATATATATATATATATACACACACACACCTTACTGTTGAATTGTACACTTGAAACTTACTGGATTTCATTAACCAATGTCAACATAATAAAAAATAATAATAATAAAATAAAGAGACCATAGCGGAAAAAAATAAAAATAAAAATTATTGGGGTGACATCGATCAACAAAACCACGTAAGTTTCAAGTGTACAATTCAACAATAAGTCATGTATGTATTGCATTATGCATTCATCATTCTATTTATAGCATTGTTTTTAGTAGTTCAATTGCTGAAAATGTCAAATCTTAGAAAACATAGCATTCCTACGCGTGATGTTAAATTAACTCTGGAGGTGAGCTGTACTTTTTTTTCTAAATGAGAAAAAGGGTTAAAAAAACATCTTGACATACATCAAGTTCTCATTGGCCTGACCAAAGCATTTTTATACTATTAAAGAGCTGGGTTCAGTCGGATACTATGCTAAACATACTAACAGTTAGAGTTCTATAGCTGTGTAGTTGGAAAAGTCACAATGGAATGTATCCTCCAGAGAAAAAGCTTTTAGGAGGTAGCCACCTTGGCATAGACACCTCTGTATCCTCCATAACACTTGGCACAGTGCTTCTCAGCTAATACCTCTCAAATACCGAGGACTACTTGTTCTATTCAACCTATCCCATGATTGATATTTCCAAAATAATTCACAGTCTATGTCAGATGATATTCGCTAAAATAGAAAAAAAGTTTCTCAGTGAAAATGTTCAGGAAACAGTTACTTAGGTATAGTTTCCTGGCAGCTGATTCCTTCAATATACATCTTAAATTGGAGACTCCCTGCATAATGTAATTTTATATAAGATCATGGTAATGCTATTAGGGAATATTTTCTATGTACAAAACATAAGGACAGGACTTAGGAAATACAAATCTGGACAGGATGTGTTTTCTGTCCCCCAAGTAGTGGTAGGAGGAGAGGCTAGGATGGTACACAGGTATGTAAAACATGATGCAAAGGAAAGTAATTTAGGCTACTCTTTCAGAGTATACTGATATTCTAGATGATGAAATCAGGGGTCACAGGAAATTTTTTTAATGGAATCCATTCAAGAGGTAATATGAGTGTAAATTGAGGTGCAAGTAACCTGAAGTAAGTGCAGATTTGAATAGTTTTACAGATAATGAGTTTGAGATGCAAGAGAATAACCTTTATGAATTCAGGCATACTTCTGGAAGATAATTTACATTTTTTAAAGAAGCAGAGAGTGTCCCTAACATTGAAAAACCAAATGCAGCTGAGATCCAATGGTAGCAACTTAAGTGAGGTAGGCAGAATAATGACTCCTAAAGATGCCCACATCCTAATTTTAGGTACCTGTGAAAATTTAAAAGAACTTTGCATGCATCATTAAGTTAAGAATCTTGAGATGGGAAGATTATCCTCCATTATTCTAGTGTGCCCAATGTAATCACAAGGGTCTTTCAAAGAGGAAGGCAAGAAGGTCAAAGTTAGATAAAGGAGACGTGATGACAGCAGCAGAGGCTGGAGTGATATACTCTGAAGATGGAGGAAAGGGCTACAGGACAAGCATGTAGGTGGCCTCTAGATGCTGGAAAAGGCAAGGAAATGAATTCTCCCCTAAAGCTTCCAACACAGCTCTGCTTAAATGCTTAAATCATGATTTTACCCTTAAAAATCACCTTAAAATTCTAAGCTCCAGAGAAAATAAATAAATAAATTTGTATTGTTTGAAGCCAATAAGTTTGTGATAATTGATCATAGTAGTAATAGAAAACTAATAAACTAAGACCACCCATCCTTAAAGAGTAGAAGAAGAAATTAGAGCCAAGGGGAAAAAAACTATCAGAAAAATAAGAAGGCAGGTTGGAGACAGCAGTGTCATAGTAAATATCGTAACTGGGGAGCTGGTTAATTGTCACAATAAGAAAGAGATCAAAGAGAATAAGATCTGAGAAAATTAACAATCTAAGGACCTTAACAGGCCATTAGAGATCTTGAAGTACACAATCAAAAAAGTTACATTCATCTTCTGGCACTTTTTTTTGCCACCACTTTTATTCAATAAATTAAATAAATGACAAAATACTACTAAGCCATCCTAGAAAGCAGCCAATGATGTCTAAAAGAAGCTAGAACTACTAAAATACAGCTACTGGGGAAGAACATAGACATAGCATTAGAAGACCAGGAAAATCTCAAGAGGTTTTTGAGATGAGTTGAAGAAAATAAAGCACAATGAAAGAGAAAATCTCTTTATGGAAGTTCTTGATGACTCTTTCCAGCAGAAACTATGGACTGCTGGGAAACTTTCGGTTTAAAAAGACAGTCCTGGTATGGATACAGCATTGTGTGTATATCTGGGTTGGCTGGAAGTCAAAGATGCAGCATCACAAGTAACCAGAGTTAGTGGAACTGGTATTGGATCACAACGCTGAGCCCTGATGGTAAGTCTTACCAGCCAACTATGCCATTGGGCAAATCCTTCAGATCCCTTGGGCTTATTTCTCTCCTGTAATAAGATGCACCTGAATAAAGTATTCTCTTGACTCTTTTCAGTGCTCAAATCCCTTAATGTTGGTGAGAATTTTCATCTCCTCTCTCTCCACCAACCAAGTCTTCCCCCTTCTAAATTAATAAAATCTTTCCTGGCAATGCCTCCTCCTCAAAGGAAAAAAAGAAAAGTTGACCTAGGAGGGTAGATGAGAAGAACTATTTAAAGACACGAGTGCTATGTGGAAAGAACTGCATTAGGTACAACAGAAATGTGTCAGAAATAAGGGTTTTTTTGGTTTGGTTTGGTTTGGTTTGGTTTGGTTTGGTTTCATTGTTTTTTTTTTGTTTTTTTGTTTTTTTGGGGTTTTTTTTGCATTATATAACATTCTAACACAGGGTCTGACAACTTTTTGGTATGAAGGCCTGACAGTAAATATTTTAGAATTTGTGGGCCATATAAGATCTGTGTCATACATTCTTTTCTTTGTTTCTACAACCCTTGAAAAAGTGTAATAACTACTGTTAGCTCATGGGCTGCACATAGGCTCTGGGCCAGATGTGACCCACAGGTTACAGTTTGCTAAACCCTGGTCTAACAGGTCATCATCAGTGTGTACACAGAGAAAAAACATAAAATTTAATACAAAGGCAGTTAAGGGAGATGTGGTCACAACACTATGAGACAGAAGGTGAATCCTTCTTATGAGAGTGCTTCGTTACACGTGATGAGGAGCTGTCTGAAGGAACTCTTCGAAGTGAATCCTGTATCATCTCAAAACAAATGAAGTGGGTGGTGGGAGGGAGAAGCAGAGAACAGAGTCAATGCAAACACAGAGGAATAAAGCTAGAGACATAGCGTTATCAAAACCTCTGGCTTAAAACATGAACCATTCTTAAAGTTTACCTTACATGTATGTATTAGTTAAATAATAAATCTATTCCATTTCTGTTATAATTTAAGCCAGTTCGATTTAGTTTTTGTTTCTTTTGATCAAAATCACACTGACTGACATTGTAAAAGAGATGCCTCCTTCCATCACTAAACCTTACTCAATTTCTGGCCTCTATTCTGTGGCACATGTCATCTTCAGATACACAACCCAGCAGTTACCTTATCCAGAAGCCTCAGAAAGCCAGGTCTATGGTGAGCCTTAGAGTAAAGCAAGGCTGGGAAATATCTTGGTAATATTACTTGTAAAGAGAAAAAAGTTTCTTTTTTGCCATGTAAAATGATTCAAGTCAAGATAACCTGTCTTACAATATGTTGCTTTATTAAACAAATCTGGACTTCTGTATATATACGTAACACTGCTTAGAAGGTATTGGCCCTCTGAAAAATGACTGTCTTTCAGAAACTTAAAAAGATTTTTCCATTTTAGAGAATAGTATTGGAACTACAAGTTCTATAAATATGCTGAAAAATGGCCCTTCAAATGTGTCCACATCCTAATCGCCAAAATCTGTGAGTGTTACATGGAATAGCTAGCCTTCATTTTTAAAAAATCCAAAATGTTCAGAACACAATCAATGAGAAATATAATGCAACGTCTGTACCTTCTAAATGTAATACATGCACAGACCTTAATCCTAAATGTTACAATAAATACCTAACCTTTCTTGTTTAGTTTTTAACCAGGTTAAAATGTCTCAATTACTTCCAAGTTTTCATATTTTTTTTTTATTTTGAAACAAGACAGGGCATGGGATTTAGCCACATTTTTTTTCTAACCCTTTACTGAACACCTTTCTGTGTTTGACAACTTTAAGTATTATCTTTTTGTGCTGGATTATGAGTTGCCCATTGCCAACTCAGCACCATCATGGCACCTTTGCGCTCTTCATTGTTTCACAGAGGAAACCTATACCTACATTTTCTATAATCCTTTCCCTCTGTGTCCCAAGGCTGTTTCAGCCAATTAGAGGCACTTGTACTTTATTTGGAGATTGTAGAGAAGGATAGGCCATTAGTTTCCACAGCAGTTGTAGCAAATTAGACAGCTGATGTGGAGTCTGAGGTGGCTTCTGAGTGAGCTCCTCCTGTGAATCACCCACTTGAGTACATAGATAACCAGCAGAGGCTTCCTTCCCATCCAATATTCAAATTCCACGAACTCCAACAGTCAGGCTTCCCTGATCTCTCTGTCTTAATATTTCCAATGGTTGTACAGCTCTCTAATTTCCTGAGTTGAAACCCTTTTTATATAAAAATTATTGAGGTGACATTGGTTAATAAAATCAAATAGATTTCAAGTGTACAAATCAATAATACATTACATGTATATTACATTGTGTGTTCACCACCCAAAGTCAAATTTCTTTCCAATGCCAAATATTTCCAATTTGTAAAACCTAGGGTGGCTCTGCTTTCCTGATGAAATCCATACTAACACACACATTTAATATTTCTATCATCCCTTTGAGATCATGTTTGTTGCTATTTGAATAATCAAGCAGTGACTGGTGTAACTCAATATTGCGCTAGGTGATACACATCACTAAGACATAAGTAAGGGGAAAACATAGAAAGTAGTCATCAATTCTAATCCAGGCTCTGCAAATAATTAGCTGCACACCATTAAGTAAGACACTTCATCATCACAGGCATTAGTTTTCTTCAATTGTAAGGAAAGGGAAGGCATAGTTTATCTCAAGGGTCATTTCCAAGATTAATAATTTAATTATGTATCTATCAATGTTATGTCAGTGACAAAATTCTCTGATTCTACAGGAGAATAAAGTGTCCACTTGGGCAAAATAAAAACACAATCCCAAAATTCTTTTATATTTTCATACATTTAGTAGATTTTGTTAAGTCATTGTGTTTAAACTGAGATTACACTTGAGCATAATTTGAGTAGGTAAGTAGCAGTTTATTGTGTATAGACTATCTACTAATAAACTATCTTTGTTCCCTTAAAAGTATTTAATGGAATACTTTATTTCTAAACATAGAATATGCATTACTATATTTATGTGTTAACTCCAATGGTAAAAATAGAGTCAAAGTACTTTATTCATTGGAAGAAAAACTAAGAATCAAAATTTAATTGAAGACAGTCTAATCCTTTCCCTTTGTATAAATCAAATTTAGTAAATCAAACTACTGAGCAATAATGCACAACATCAAGTTACCTAAAGACAAAAGAATCCATATAGTTCTGCTTGTTACACATACATACAATAAATGAACATATAAAACCTGGTAATAGGTATATTTCATTTTGGCTCCAGAGTTATCCTTAATAAGTGACCCTGCAACATAAGTTTCTGGGAACAATTCTGATCTTATACAATTCTTTTTAATTTTCTACAAAGATGATTCACTATTCATATAACTACATGGAATTTTAAATACTTGTAAAACTTTCATAAACGTTTACAACTAAGAAAATCTCTTGTCAGAAATGGGTTCCTATTTTTTATTACAAATATTTCAACTTCATAACAATGTATGTCTGGCTTAAGCTTCACTTTAGTTTATCCTAAGAATGTTATATATGTTTTAGCCAGGCTTAAGGAAATCTTGATAATTTTACAACATATTCTACAGATCATTTTAGTTACTATATATATATATATGCATATATATGCATATATATGATATGCATATATATACTAAAAACTCCATCATAAAGAAAATATTAATCATCAAAAATAATTAATTTGCTCCAAAGCATATCTTATGTATAATACATACACACAGGAAACACTTTGAATTACTTGAAATGTCAAGATTCTAAAAAAAAAAAAAAGTCTTTGGATTAAAGTATCCTAAAATGCATCTAGTTCTATTTTGTCAGACAAAAAAAAAAAAAAACATTGTGGCTGGGTACAGTGCACTTTATTAATTATACATGACAAGGCAGGACTCCCTAAGCACTGCCACCTACCCCCGTCTTTAGGAGGTCCAGGATGGAAACTGTTGCAGTCAGATTTTCAGGGAGTTGAGTGAGGTATTGAGTTGGAGCAAGGACTCTCCAGAGGCTGAGGGCCTCTCTTTACTTCTTGCTGGGGCTGGTGGTCCCGAGGGTTTTTATTCCTTGGAGGCCATGTAGACCATAAGGTATGCCACCCTGTGGATATAGCAAAATTCATTGCCATATCTGGAAAAGAGCTTGCCACAGAGGTCATTGAGGGCATGGCCAGCCCCAGCATGGAAGATGAAAGAGTGGGTTTCACTGTTAAGTCCAGGATACCTCTGAGGGGCCACCCAATGCCTGCTTCACCACCTTCTTGATGGTGGTTAATATTTAAGGGAATAATTGATTCTTATAGTATTACATCAAAATAGTTTTAAGATGATAAACTTGTCCGGATTTATTTTCTTTGAGGCACTGACCTACAATTTGCAGATAGGGCACAGATATGGTAGCATGCGCCCATGGCTTCTCCAGAGCTCATGGAGCTTTAAGGTAAATAGTAAGGAGCCAGTGAATATAACTTCAGCACCTCATTTTAAAATACTTGCATTGATTCTTTGATACAAACTACAAAGAGAACTTTGAACGTATTCAGTTTACCTTCAAATTTTTCAAAAATACTTGATCTATAATTTCTCAGAGAGTACTAGAGAAACTCGAGAGTACTGGGGGTAAAACTGAACCTCAGAAGCTAGAGGTCATGTTCAATACATCGGTCAGGCTGTAAGTCAGAAGAAATTCAGTCTTCTTTAGCTCAGTAACTTAAACGTAAATCTTATTATCTTTTAAAAATGTCATGAGACATTTTAAAGTTAACCTATTCTATAGAGAAAATTTATGAGAACCAAGTTATAAATCATTAGCCCTAAATCATATGAGAAACAATAAAAATCAACTCGGACTCAGAAACTGTCAAGCCTTAACCAACTTTCAGAGATCTGGATGAAAGCATACGTGATGTATCTATGACCATATATTCCCATATAACAAACACTTAACATATTAAATGAAATATTTTTTTTTGTTTCTGGCCACTCATTTAGTGAATTTATTTTACAGAAATATGCCCATTCTTATTGCAATTTCACAACATAGAGTACTTATTTGTTATCAACCAGTGTCTTCCTTGCCCATAATTTGGCCATGCTACAAATTACAAACTTGTCACACATGCCTCCAAGCTCTGAAACATTTGTTTGTGTAAATAATGATAATTATACTTCTTTAAAATGGAGACTTTTAAGGTTCCATGTCTAAAAATGAGCCTTCCCAGAACAGCAATTCCTCTTGTCCTGAAAGTTTTGTTAACACCAAAATTATGCCCTCAATTGAGTTCTAAATAGCTAAAAACTTTTCTTTCACAAACTTTTCCATTTTGTTAAGTCAACTTCCCCACAAAACTCAATTTTAAGCTTGCTGGCATGACTAAGCTATGCCTCTGGCATCATGATTTATCTTCCTACCATTTGATTTGTAATTTAGGCATCAGCAGTTGAAATCATGATCAAAAGTGAAAAGGTGCCTAGAGCTTTCAGGCAGTCATGATAATTATGTACATTACTAAACTGCTCAATCATATCTAGACCAACAATCCTGTCACCAATTTCAAGTCCAATGATCTTAAAACTCTCCCCACCAAGAGAAAATTGCCAGTAAATGACACATCCATCATTCAGTTATATGTCAGTTCAACGTTACAAAAAGGTCATCTTCTACAGGAGTCTTAGCAGAACCTCTCTGGTGGAAATTAATTATTTAGCTACCTGCCTAAATCCTAAGATAAAGGAACTAGTAATGTGCACTTGGGGAAAAAATCACAACACTTAGACAAGGATATTCAAACCAGTGCCAAAATGGACCCCAAACCTTTTCCAGTTTGTGTATTCTGGTTTAAGATAACATGTCTTCTGTTTCACAATAAATGTTTACATTTCTCTCTTTATCCTGTGCTTGGTCTGGTAAAATTGGTTTAGAGATGTCCTTAAGCACATTATACATTATGTTGATTTTGCTAATAGTCTCCTGTTATTATTGTTCCAGGAGATTACGGCAACCTATTGTTCCCAGCATGGTGGTTTCCAAACATGCTTCTCCTATCCATCATTTTGAAAGATAGATCTGCCTGATATATGGGTGACCTACTGCAAATAAACTGATATTGCAAGTTCATGGTTACTGAGTCATAGGTTATAGCATATGAAATCTAGAATCTAAGGTCTTCGAAATAATAGAGTGAATATACAAGGTCATAAAGAAAAACTCATTTTTTCTGTGTCTCACACATTGTTTATGTTATATTTCTAGAAACATTACTGAGTATATATGAAGAATGGTGATCTCTTTATCATAATTCAACATGAGGTTTTAAGTTGCATAAGGAACTATCTAATCAAATTCTGTATCTGCATAATTAAATAAATGTCTCTATATCATCTTAGGTTTAGATATTAAATACTTACACAGGGCTTTGTAATTTTTATTGTTAATACAATGGCTATGATTTATTAAGCTCCAAATATACATCATATACTGTGCTAAATGCTTTACCTATATTATCAACAAAGTTATAAGAGGTGTACCATTATTATTCTTACTTCCCATACAAGAAAACTGTGAACTATGGAGTCTAAGTAACTTTTTCAAATCCTTATCACTAGTGCTGGAGTAGAACTTCAAATTTACATGTTTTTTTTTTAATGAGCACTCTCTAGGCTAA
Organism: Eonycteris spelaea; assembly: GCA_003508835.1. Lineage (NCBI taxonomy): Eukaryota > Metazoa > Chordata > Mammalia > Chiroptera > Pteropodidae > Eonycteris > Eonycteris spelaea. The sequence continues at coordinate 448,223 of PUFA01000368.1, read as the reverse complement.
TATTTTTAAAAGATAATCTTTGTCCTTGAGCTCACTAGGTATTTTATTTGTGTGTGTTTTCCATCATCCTATAGCCCAACTATTGATCCCTCTGTTCCATAATATCTTTCTTCCATTCAACATTCACATTCCCTCTTCTTTCCTTCCTTTCAAAACTGTCCCAGATACAAAGCATCATTCTTCCAAGAAGTAGCTGCATATTATAGAGGGTGCAACTGTTCAGCATGAAGAATAAAGGTGTTATTTTAGAACTCCAGTCATTGCTAAGCCTGTATAATAGGCAACAATAAAAAGTGAGGAAGAATTTCTTAGAATTCATTAAATGATATCAGGTAGGCCATAGCTTGAACAGAAGACAAACCTAATGTAATATGCCACAATACTATTTTGTTGACATTGATTGCTCTTGAGAACACTATTTTCAGCATTGGGAAAACACTGAAGGATTAAATAACAAAAGATCAGGCCTAAGGAGAGGAAGCTATAGCTGTCTGTTCTTGGCTTTATATCTACTTTGTTGGAAATTAAGTCTATAGACTAAAATTTGAACTTACAAAGATGATCCATTTGAAAATTCAATTGGAAAACTATTATTCCCTTAATTTCAAGAATTTGGTTAAAAATTAGCCTAATGCATGAGATAAGGCAAGTCAGGATGGTGGCTGAACATCCAATCTATGGCTTATAAATAAAAAGATGAAAATGAAGTCCTAAGAGCAAATGCTGCCAACGAGTCCTGGATGTTAGGTCAATCTTTAATATGTGGCTTACAAATGCTGAGATGCAGACTACATGGGCTGAGAGATGCATTCAATCACTGATGTTGGCCAAGAGGACACAGAATCATGGCTAAAGATCATGGTTCATGAATCATGTCTCAGAGGCCGGAGGGGTAGACAGCAGGGAACAAACAAAAGTCTGATGCCAGTGTAAAAGATTCAGGACTCAAGTAAGGCAAGAAGAAATGGAGAGGCTATATATTAGGGCCTGGCAACTGTGTGCATGAATCTGAGACAAATGGTTTAGGTAACCATTACCAGGTGGAGGGTATCTATAATTTCAAGGCTGGGAATATATAACCTCCTTACTGGCTTTGTTTTGAGTTGCTTTTGTTGTCTGAATGAAATAGCATTTGATGGCAGTTTTGCCTACTCCCACAAAACATATGATTCTACAGTAATGGGCAATTTCAGTTGGAAGCCAGGACCCCAAAGAAGACTTTCTGTGTTACGAAATTTCTCCATTAGGTTCTCTATATGATGTTTAAGCACAGATCTAATAGACTTCAGAAATGTGGTATCCACATAGAGGGGGCCAGAAAAGTAGAGAGGAAAGTAATAATTTGATTATGTACCTATTTGTGACATGGGCCAAACTATGCTATATAGGTATAAAACTCATTTAATCTTCACCTCCATCATAGGAGGTTAGCACTATTAACCACAATTTACTCAAGGCGGACATCAATGTTCCAAAATATTAAACTTCTTGTCCAGAGCCACACAGTGGAAAAGTGGTAAAATTAAGTTTTGGACTCAATAATGGCATAACCACTCCAAAAAAGTAAACAACAAAACAAAACAAAGAAAGAAAAACCACGCTCCATGTGGCATCCTGAAAAAAATAAAAACTTCCTCTATCCAACATCCAACTGAAATGAACATGACTTCTGCTTTTACATCCTACATACAAAAGTTTGGAAGTCATCAATCCTGTCTGTACATTTAACAAGAAAAAGATAGACAAAATGAAAACAAATCACTTTTTTCTTGGACTCATCAGAGAACTCAGGGAGCAGGGCAAACTGCCACCCTGGATTCTGGAGAGACAAGCAGAGAGTCACAGCCAACATATGATTACTAGGAGCAGAGGCCAATGAATCCATAAACTGGTAGAAACACTTTAAATGGTAATTCTGACTAACTGCTGGAGGCTATGTGTGGACTGGAATAAGAGTGAGAGGCTCTTTAAGGGCCAGAGTCTTGCATGGGCTCCCAAATTAATGTGGGCTTTATCTGCAGGAACTACATAAGAATTCTTACAGTGAAGATCCAAGAAAGATCCCATCATGGCTCTGACAGGGAAAGTAAAAGAGTAACCATTAGGAAACACACCCAGAACCTTTTCCATAGCAAAGGCCACTTCTCCAAGAAAAGATTTTCTGATTCTGATTTCTACTGAAAGAAGGGCATTCCTCCGCTCCAGCCTTCTCTAGAAATCCTGTCTCAACTAAGGGGGAAAGAAAACACAGTCAACAGGAGTCAGGGTTTCAAAGAAATTGGCTGGAAACACTGCAGCCAAGGAAGGGAATAGAAGGCAGGAGTTGGGGGAAAGCTATGACATCAGAAAAACACTTGCGAAGATCACATCCTAGACAAACAGGCCCACAAAAAGAATGAGATTTAATCATAAGATTACAGAATGCTCTCCCTCCCCTATACCATACCACCATAACAACAAAATCTAGAATAATAAAAGTAGATTATATCTGAAAGAGTTGCAAGACACAGACTTTCCCTGAAGAGGACAACTTAGGCAAAATTAAAGGCAAGAAAGGAAACAAGACAAGGACACAAGAGAAATTTAGAGCTTTGGCACCTATAGCTACAACTAATATTATACACATATCAAGTATTAACTATATTAGCATAAATCCTCATACTAGATGACCTATTTACCTCAGTTCCTAGTATTTGATACAACCTAACTAGCTTTCAAGGCGTGCCAAAAGGTAAGAAAAAAAGTCTAAAGAAACGATGAAGCGATGAAGAATGGGACTCAAATATGACACAGATGTTAGAATTATAAGACAGAACTTTTAAAATAATTATTATTGATACATTAAGATTCCTGAAAAAAAAGTTAACAAAAGCAAGAACCTATGGGCAATATAAGTACTGAGATGTAAACTCTAAGAAATAATCAAATGGAATACTGGAAATCAAAAACACTGTAACACAAACATAAAGTGCCTTTAACAAGTTTATCAGTAGGCTTGACAAAGCCGAGGAAAGAATCACTAAACCAAAAGACAGATCAATAGAAACTTCCCAGACTAAAATAGGAAGAGTAAAAATATGAAACAAAACAGAATATCCAGGAACCAAGTGACAATTTCAAAACGGGTAACATGTAATTGAATTGCCAGAAGGAAAATAAAGGGAGGATGAAATTGAATAAATGTTTGAGGTAATAATGGTCAAGAATTATCAAAAATTAATGAAAAACATGAAATCATGGGTCCAGGAAGCTCAATGAATACCAAGTAACTATCAGAAAAGCTACACCCACACATATTGTATTGAAGTTTCAGAAAACCAAAGACAGAGAAAATCTTGAAAGAAACCATGAGAGTTGGGTATTCATTATAGGACCAAGAACAAGAATTACAGACATCATCAAAAACGGCAGACAAAGTGAAAATGAATGACTGTGCAGACTTATCATCAAAAACTATGCAGAGACAAGAAGAGAATGGAATTCAATATTTAAAGAGACGAAGGGGGGGGAACACCAATCTAGAATTCATTATCTAGTGAAATTATACCTCAAAATCAAACAAGAAATAAATCTTTTCTCTGACAAAACCTGAGGAATTTAATTGCAGCAGACCTTCCCTGTAAAACATATTTTAAAATTTTTTTCAGGCAAAAGTAAAATGATATAGGTAAAAAATTTGGTTCTACATGAAGAAAGGAAGAACGTGAGAGGAGGAATAAATGAAAATAAAATATTTTACTTTTCTTATTATTTGATCTAAACTGTGAACTGTTTAATAATAATATCAATGTATTAGGTGATTATAAAATGAGGATAAATAAAATGACATCAATGTCATGAGGGATGGAGGGGAATAACTGGGAGTACTCTTATAAAGTACCAGCACTACACATGAAGTCTAGTATTTTCATTTATTTATTTATTTTTAAAATTTATAGTGACATTGGTTAATAAAATCCAGTAACTTTCAGGTGTACAATTTAACAGTAAGGCATATATATATTGCACTGTGGGTTCACCTCCCATAGATTTTTTCTTGTCACCACTGAGATATAGTATTATTTGATGGTAGACGTAGGTTAGATTAAAATATATATTTCAAACACTAGGGCAATAACCAAATTTTTTTTAAAAAATAAGCATAATTTATATGCTAAGAGGAGATAAAATGGATCATATTAATGCTCAATTAAAATGAGAGGGAAGAAAGATAAATGAAAAGAAACAAAGAAAAATGCAACAAATAGATAAGTTACAATTACATGGATGTAAAACCCAACTATTTCAATAATCATATTAAATGTGAAAGGTCTAAATACACCAGTTAAAAATAGAGACTGTAGGAGGGAATTTTTTTTAAAAAATACACAAATATATATTGTCTATAAATAACCCACCTTAAATATAAAGACTCGTCAATGTTAGTACAGGGATGAATGATACAGGAATACCACGGAGATATTGTGAGTTCAGTTCCAGACCACTGAAATAAAGTGAGACATAATCTTTTTGCTGGTGGAGAGTCTTGCCTTCAATTTGTAAAAAATGGAAATCTCTGGGAAGCATAAAAAAGTGAAGCACAATAAAGTAAGGTATGCCTGTGTACCTACTAGCACTAATCAAAAGAAAGTTAGAGAGTTCCACTTCTGGGTAACAGTGTGAGGAACTCTGTAGACCATTTGCTAGTAAAGCAAGCAAACCTGGTGAAACTATTTTTTAAAACAATTTAAGGATGTGTAAATTGTCCTAAAGGAATACAGCAAATGAAGAAACATTTATTCATAAAAATGTACCACAACTCAGAAAAAAACAGCAGGAGTCAATGGCATTTGAACCATGATCTGCTCCCTGCCTCCTACAACTCCCTCCATCTCTGCGCTAGGGAGAAGCTCCATTCCAGATGGGTGTGGCCAAGAGAACAGGGCTCCCTCTCTTCTCAGCTCCCCATCAAAGGTTTCCATAGCTCACTTAGAGCAGCGGTTCCCAAGCTTTTTGACACCAGGGACCTGTGCTCCTATGAGGATCTAGTGCCTGATGACCTAAGGTGGAGCTGAGGCAGTGATGCTAGCACTGGGGAGCAGCTGCAAATATAGATGAAGCTTTGCTCACTGGCCTGCCTCTCACCTCCTACTGTGCAGTCCAGTTGCCATGGACTTGTACTGGTCCCAACATGGGGGTTGAGGATCCCTAACTTAAAGGGGAAGGCCACTAGCATTTCTCATTCCTTCCAGTTCCAAGACGAAGAGTCTACATTGCTTATTAGTACAACTGTGAAGTCAGGGCAATTCTTTCTTCCCTTTATCTCTCCTCTTATTGGACAGAAGCTCTACCCTAAGTGCAACAGATCAAGAATATGGCATCCTGATCACTCTTACCTCAGCTCATTCATAGGAGATTCCACACTGAGAGAGAAAAGATGAGAAAATCAGAAACTACTGTGCAGAAGCTATTGCAGCAGTTGGGAAAAATAGCTGGATTTTTAATTCATTTAAAAAATTTTTAATGTATGAATTTCAGGTAATGTAGACTTCCAAATGTAAAAAATTAGTAATAAAGAGGTATATTACTTAATGATGAAGGGGTCAATTTCTCAAGAAGACATTACAATCCGAAACATATCTAAACCTAACAACAGAGAATTAAAATATGTGAGTCAAAAAAACTGATAGAATTGAAAAGAAAGATAAACAATCCACTATTATATTTGGTTCAATATCCCTTATGTTAGTAATTAATAAATCAATGAAGAAGAAAATCAACAAGGGTATATATATCTGACCTGAGTCACACTACCAACCATTTTAGGGTCATCTACGTTATAGAATATTTCATCCAACAACATCAGAATATACATTTGTCTTAAGCCCACATGGAACGTTAAGCAAGACAAACCACATCCTGGGCAATAAAACATAACTTAACAAATTAAAAAAAAATAGAAATCATTCAATGTCTTATTTCAGACCACAATAGAATTAAACTATATTTCAACAGAAAAGCAACTGGAAACTCCTCTAAATATTTTGAATTAAAAAAAAAAACATAAATAACCCATGATTAGAGAATCAAAATAATTTTTTAAATATTTTAAACTGTGACGATGAAAACATAATTTATCAAAATTTGAGAAATGCAATGAAAGAAATGCTTAGAGGGAAATTAAATAGCACTAAATGCATATGTTAGAAAAGAAGATCTAACATCAATTAAAATCAAGTTGGATTCTTTTAACTGAAAATTACAATGAAGAAAAATGTTATTAATTTCATTAATACTTATCAAACATCTTTGATAGGCCAGGATGATTCTAGTATTAGAGAGATAGGAATGAACAAAAAAAGAAAACCCCTACTATACCACACCTTTCATTTACTGGGGACAGTAAAATATTAAACAAATAAACGAGTTTTTAAAAAATGCTTTTAGAGGGCTATGATGATGTTAAGAAAAGAGAAATAACTAATATGACAAGTGTTAGGGGGATGAGGTAACACTTGGTGGTGTGGCTCGGGTAATTGTGCCTGAGGATATGACATTCAAGAGACTTTTATGGCAGTGTTATAACACTCTATGTACAGTATTAGCCTGAAGCTTCTCTTTCGAACTGCTGAGGTATTTTTGTTTTGTTTTGTTTTGTTTTGTTTTAATCTTAGGGATTATGTCTATCTTTAGTTTTTTTCACATCCCATTTTACGAATATTTATCTATTATACGCACTGAGGTAAACGTACGTTTAGCTATATTTGCCTATGTGAAAGCACTGCTACATTTGCCTGAGCAAACCTAGACATGTATGAAAATTAGAAACAGACTAGTGCGAAGTTCCAATCAAGATGGAGGGGCAGGTAATTGCTGTGCATACCAGTCCCACCCTGCACTCTCAGCAGAACGTTCCTTTGGCAGCAATCGATATACCTCCGTTCATGCCCATCAGGGGACAGAGGAACCAGCCCCGGCCCTAGCTGCAGTACTGAACAAATCTTAAGGTCTGCAGACCCAAGGCATGTAGTGGTTGGACTCATTGTGAGCTGAGACTTTTGTGTGTGACCACAAGGTCAGCACTGGTACCAAATTTGAATCTGCACCAACGTGGGAACGCCATTTTCCCCACTCTGAGATAATACCTCACCTAACTCTGGTACCCCCAAGGCTCATTCCGCTGCTGAGCTTTACAGGAAGCAGCAGACAGGTTCAAGCCTGGGAATCCCCTGAGCCTTTTGCTAAGCTGCCTCAGGCCTGGTACTGTTGGCAGATGGCCTCAGTTCACTGCATGGCCTTTCCACATGCTTCCAGGTCCACCTCAGGCAGCAATCAAACACATACCTCTGTAGCTCCTACCAGGTAGCCCTGGGCTGGTCACAGTCAGCAGATGGCCTTGGCCTACATGGGAGCCCCTTCTAAGGGCTCAAGAATTAATACACCCAGAGGCTGGCATTAGACCTCGACAGAGCAACCTGACTAGCTCAACGAGTGGCATAACCAACACCCAGTCTCAAGAGGCACACAAACCCACTGGGGCAAACCCCACTCTGTCAGGTCAGGCCCCGCACAGCAGCTCACATGTTGTAGGCGTAGCCATTCCCTACAACCAGACAGCCCTAAAGAGAATCCCACTCACTGACATGCCAACAACAATCAAGGCTCAACTACAAAAGGAATGCAAACATAACCACATAAGGGTCACTCATGGGCATCGTAATAGTAGCAGATGATCAGGGAGACTGCCACTGGGCCACACAGCACATATGCTACATAAGGCCACCTGCTTAAGGCTGGGAAATGTTGTATATCTACCTAACACATGGAAACAAACAGAGAGAGGCAGCCAAAATGAAAGAAAAACAAAAAAAGATGTCCCAAATGAAAGAACGGGATAAAATTCCAGAAAAAAACTAAATGATATGGAGGAAAACAACCTACAGAGACAGAGTTCAAAACATTGGTTATTAGGATGCTAAGAGCAGTAAGAGAAAGGCAACCAGTTATCTACAAGGGAGCTCGCATGACTGTCAGCTGATTTCACAAAAGAAATTTCACAGTCCAGAAGGGACTTGCAGGAAATATTCAAAGTGATGAACCAGGAAGGACCTACAACCAAGATTACTCTACCAGCAAGGCTATCAATTAAAATTGAAGGTGAGATAAAGAGCTACCTAGACAGGAAAAAGATAAAGAAATTCACCACCACCAAGACAGTATTTAGAAGAAATGGTGAAGAATCTTCTTTAAGAAGAAGGATAAGAAAAAATAATACAAATATGAATAATAAAAATGGTAATAACTATGTACCTATCAACAATCACTTTAAATGCACATGATTAAATGCTCCAATTAAAACACATAGGGTAGCCTAATGGATAAAAATAAATAAATAAGACCTCTACATATGTTGTCTACAGGAGACCCACTTCAGATCAAAAAACACCCAGGGACTGAGGTAAAGGGATGAGTAAAGATATTCCATGCAAGTGGAAATGAAAAAAACAGGGGTAGCAATACAACATGGACTTTAAAATAAAGGCTATAATACAAGAGACAAAGAAAAACATTACATAACGATAAAGGGACTAATCCAACAAGAGAATATAAACCCTAGTAAATATTTATGCACCCAATATAGGAGACTTTAACACCCCACTGACACCAATGGACATCTTCCAGACAGAAAATCAACAAGGAAACTGCAGCCTTAAATGATACACCAGACCAGATAGATTTAATTGATATTTTTACAGCATTTCACCTTCAAAATAGTAGAATATACATTTTTTCTCAGCTGACAGTCTTATGGGAGCTCCCTTATAGGTAACTGGTTACCTTTCTTTTTCTCTTTCACCTTCAGGTAACTGGTTGTCTTTCACCTTCAAAGCAGTAGAATATACATCCAAGTGCACATGGATCATTTTCCGGGACAGACCACACGTTAGGCAACAAAACAAGTCTCAGTAAATTTAAGATTGAAATCATATCAAGTGTCTTCTCTGACCACAATGGTATAAAAACTAGAAATCAATTACAAGAAAAAAAAACTGAAAAATATAACAAACACATGGAGACTAACATGCTACTAAACAATGAATGGGTTATCAATGAGATCAAGGAAGAATCAAAAAAGACCTTGAGACAAATGAAAGTGAAAACACTATGACTCAAATCTATGGGACATAGCAAAAGCACTCCTAAGAAAGAAATTCATGGCAATATTACGGCCTACCTCAAGAAACAAACAGAAATTCTGAAATAAACAACGTAATCTTATACCTCTAAGAACTAGAAAAAGACAGCAAATCAATCCTAAAGTGAGCAGAAGAAAGAAAATAGTAAAAATCATAGCAGAAATAAATGAAATAGAATCTAGAAAAATAATACAAAAGATGAAACCAAGAGCTTGTTCTTTGAAAAGATAAACAAAATTGAGAAACCTTTAAGCAGAAACATCAAGAAAATAAGACAGAGGACTTCAAATAAAATTATAAATGAAAGAGAAGTAACAACTGACTCTACAGAAACACAAAGGATTATAAGCAAATACTATGATTATATATCAAGATATTGGACAATCTGAAAGAAATGGACAAGTTCCTAGAAACATACAATCTCCCAAGACTAATCAAGAAGAAACATGAAATCTGAACCAACTAATTACCACCAATGAAATAGAATTAGTATTCAAAAACTTCCCAAAAAACAAAAGTCCAGGACCAGATGGCATCATAGGCAAATTTTACCAAACACTCAAAGAAGAATTATCACTATTCTTCTCAAACTATTCCAAAAAATTCAAGAAGAGGGAAGGCTCCTTAACTCCTTTTATGAGCGTTACCATTACCTTGATTCTAAAACCAAACAAAACATTACAAAAAAGAAAACTATATGCCAATATCTCTTATGAACATTGATGCAAAAATCCTCAACAAAATATTAACCAACCAAATTCAGCAACATTAAAAATATCATACACTATAATCAAGTTGGATTTATTCCTGGATGCAAGGTTGGTATAATATCCACACAAAAATTAATGTGATACGCCACATTAACAAATCAAAAGATAAAAACCATACGATCATATCAACAGATGCAGAAAAAGCGTTCGACAAAATCCAGCATCTATTTACAATAAAAACTCTCAGCAAACTGGGAACAGAGGGAACATAACTCAACACAATAAAGGCCGTATGACAAACCTACAGCTGACATCATACTCAGTGGGGAAATGCCAAAAGCCTTTCCTTAAGATCAGGAACGAGACAAGGATGCCCCCTTTCACCACTCCTCTTCAATATTGTATTGGAAGTCCTAGCCACAGCAATAAATAAGAAAGAGAAATAAAAGGTATCAGAATTGGAAAGGAAGAAGTAAAACTCTCATTATTTGCTGATGGCATGATATTATACATAGAGAACCCTGAAGATTCCACCAAAAAACTGTTAGAACTGATCAATGAATTCGGTAAAGTAGCAAGGTTACAAAATAAATATTCAGAAGTCAGTGGCATTTTTATATACTAATGATGAGCTATCAGAAAGAGAAATTTAAAAACCAATCTTATTTATGACTGCATCAAAAATCATAAAAAATCTAGGAATACATTTAACCAAGGAAGTAAAAGACCTGTACTCAGAAAATTATGTCACTAAAAAAGAAAATAAATCTCCTAGAGGAAAACATACGAGTAAACTCTCTGACATTGCTCTTAGTAATATTTTTTTCTGACATATCTTCTCAGGCAAAGAGAAACAAAAGAAAAAATAAACAAATGGAACCACATCAAATTAAAAAGTGCTTGTACACCAAAGGAAACCATCAATAAAATGAAAAAAACAATCTACGAATGGCATGGCAGAATATATTTGTCAACAATATATCTAATAAGGGGTTAATCAAAATGTATAAAGAACTCATACAAAAACCTCTCAAAAATCCAATTAAAAAATAGGCAAAGGATCTGAATAGGAATTTCTCTTAAAGAGGACAATTCAGATGGCCAATAGGCATATGAAAAGATGCTCAAGGTCACTAACCATCAGAGAAATGCAAATTAAAAACACAGTGAGACATCACCTCACACCTGTCAGAATGGCTATGATCAATAAATCAAGGAACAACAAGTGTTGGCAAAAAATTTGGAGAAAAAGAAACCCTCGTGCACTGTTGGTGGGACTGCAAGTTGGTACAGCCACTATGGGAAACAGTATGGAGGTTCCTCAAAAAACCAAAAGTAGAACTACCTTATGACCCAGCAATTTCACTTGTTGGTATTTATCCGAGGAAAAATCAAAACACTAATTCAAAAAGATAGATGCACCCCTTTGTTCACTGAAGCACGGTTTATGATAGCCAATATATGAAAGCAACCTAAGTGTCCATCAATAGACAGCTAGATAAAGAAGAAGTGGTACATATATAAAATGGAATACTACTCGGCCATAAAAAATGAAATCTTACCATCTGCAACAACATGGATAGACCTAGTGAGTATTCTAATAGAAATAAATCAGACAGAGAAAGACAAATACCATATGATTTCACTTATATGTGGAATCTAAGAAATAAAATAAAAAACAAACAAAACAAAAACAAACTCATAGATACAGAGAACAAACTGATGGTTGCCAGATGGGAGAAGTGGGTTGGAGGCCTGGGTGATAATGGTGAAGGGATTAAGAAGTACAATTTGGTAGTTACAAAGTAGTCCCAGGGATATAAAGTAGAGCTTAGACAATATAGTAAATAATATTGTAATAACTATACATAGTGCCAGGAGTGTACTAGACTATTTGGGGTGATCACTTCATAAATTATATAAATGCCTAACCATCATGCTATACAGCTGAAACTAATATAAAATAATATTGAATGTCAACTCTAATTGAAAAATATAAATAAACGAACAAACAAATAAATAAATAAATAGATAAAGCAGATAAGTGCTTTTTTAAAGACAAAAAGTTATTAGTATCAGAGAGATATGTACTTTAACAACTTGAAATTTGACATTTTAATTACAAGATAAAAATAGTCAAAACATATTCCAAATCTTTTATATTCAAGGGAAGAAAATGGTAAGGATCCAAAAATATGTGTGTAAGCTTGCCCAAAATTATATCTTTTGCAAAACCCATAGGGTTGATACTTTGAAATGATTTATCAGAGAGTGATGCTATATAGCAAATCAGTATAATTTAATTAAAAAAAAATAAGATTAAACTGCGTTTTCTCATTTCTCAAATTCAACTGGTGCTTGCCTAAACAACATAATAGGTTGTTTCATTTTGCATGGACAAAACTAATAAAACTAAATATGTAGGCACACACGCAGTTTCTTTGTATTTGGATTTTCATGCAATATTGTTGCTGAGCTCTGTAATTCAAATATGCCACTTAGTCAACAGTTACTTTTTTCCCTTGGCCTCCTGCAGAAAGAGTAATGCACAAAGATTGGTCTCTAACACAGTGCTGTGACCTCTCTTTATACCACATATAATTTTCCTAAATAGTTTATACAAAGAGAACCACACTATCCCTGATGATCTAACCTAGCAGGCCACTCATCCAGCTGAATACCTTTAAGTTATTTCAGCTCATAAGAGGGAGTTATACCAGATTATCTCACATTCTGGGCTTTAATATAACTTTGTTCCACATGTTCTTTAGAGAATTCTCAGTATGATTCTGCTCTTCTCTCAGCTTGCGATCATCTTAAGCCTTACGTATCTCAGCCCCTGCTTTCCAATGAGATGTGTGACGTCCATTGCATTTGATACATGTGTGGGTCTGAACATATCCCTAATCATTGTATTCCTCATTTCTATACTTAATTTATTTGTATCTAATTACTGTATCCAGTTCAACTTATTTTTCATCTATCTCTCAACCCAAGTAACCAAGCCAATCTCTGCTTCTCTATTCTGTTATCCTACCTTTATCTGACCTCGTAGATCTATCTGTACTTCTAATTTCCAGCCTGCATCTTCCCACAGCCATCTAAATTGACATTTTAACAATCTCAGATTGACAATAGTGGTAACTGTCTGTGAAAAATGAACAGAATTCTGGCCATCATAACCATTCATTTTCTATTTCTCTTGCCAGTATAATTAATGCTTTACAACTTGTTAAAGGTGCTCATTATTAATTACAATAGGCCACATCTTTTCTGTGAGTTCATTACAATATTGACAGCTTTATTATTCACCAATACATACCATATTCTAGTTTTATTTTATATGCATCCTAAGATTAAAATGTATTTGCATAACATTTCTGAATTAAATTGAGAGAAGGCTATCAGATTTTTAAAGTTGAAATAATTCAACTAGGTTAACCCTCCACCAGAGTTTTAAGTTACAATATATTCAGCATGATACACTTGATTGGATATTATTTAAGCTCTAAATATAAATAAAACAAGTTTATTTGGGCTTGAGGAAGTTGTCATTTGTGCTTATTATCTATGTTTATGAAGAAGGCGAGTGATTAATTTCACTGTCTGAACATTTCTAACTTATGAGATTTGACCAGCTCATAGAAAAAAAAAAGTGGTTATTTTTTTCAAATGGCCATCTGTACCTATCAGAAATTTCACATCTAATTTCACTAGATGCAGGTGGCAGGAATAATTAACACAGCCCTTCATTACATAATAGATCTAACAGGACAGTGGGCCTGAGGAATGTGGCTCTGTGAAATAAATTTCACTCAATTTGATGTTAACTAGGTATTTTTCCTAAAATAGTTTGAACTTTATGCTTCCATTCTCTTCACTTCTCCTGATCTACATACTTACCTTGGGATATCTAGCAGCACATACTAACCTCCACAAGCATGTTACATACAGTAGAGAACTTTAAAGCTGCTGCAGTGTGATGTCAGTACTGCAAATAAGACTTCAAGATTGGCTCACAAGGCCTCTGCCTAGCCACCATTCTCTACCTTTCTCTAGAGTTCATTCATTGCTTTTCATTACTAATAGCTGTATATATGTCCAAATCCAATAAACAGTACTCTATCTTCATCTTACTCCACTTCTCAGCTCTATTCAGTACATCTGATTTCATCTTCTTGAATCACTCTGGGCTCCCATGAAATCACTCAATTTTTCTCCTATCTCACTCTACTTGCATCTTGGTTCCCTTTGCCAACATCTGAAATGTTGAAGCATCCCATGGCTCCATCCTATGACTGACTTTTATATCTCTGTATGCTCATCCAGGCAAAAGATTTTAAATACCCTTTACATGCCAGTGACACCCTCCATTTAGATATCCAGTCTTGACCTGTCCATTGAGTTGCCGACAGACTCCTCGAAAAATTTACATGAATTCTGAATGGGCATCTCAAATGCAACATGCCTCAAACAGTAACTCCTCCTTTCTCTAATTGGCCCCATCTCAGTAAATAGCCCCACCATGACCCCAGTTGCTTCGAAAACTTAGAACCCATCCATGGTTCCTTATATATTATATATTCCTCACAAATTCTTCATCCCCCACACCCACTCCAACAAGTCCTGTTTGGTTCTACTTCAAAACTGTCACCCAAACCAGTCTTTCTTTATCTCTCCATCTTCCTTTACTGCCCTAGACCTTGCAATTGCCTCGGGATCCTGTTAGGATGACCTCAATAGCATCTTACTCCTTAGTCAAATTATTCTTTTTAAAAAATGTGAATCAGATTTTATCATTCCTCCATTTACTAAATTCTAGTGGTTTCACATTACATTGAAAATAAACTGAAAATTCCAAATCATGACCTACAGGATCACAGCTAATTCTCCAACATTTCCTTCCACTTCGCCCCTCCACTCATTGTTCTACAGCCTTTGAAAACTCTACTGTTTAATCCACTGTATGAATCTTGGTCACTACCTGACAGCTAACAATGACCTTCCTTCTGTTTCTTATACATGTTGTGTTTGTTCCTGCTGTAAATCTTTGGCATTCACTATTCCTTCTACTTAGAATAAGCTTTTCCCAGATTCTTATATAATGGGCTCTTTATTTGTAGTCAAATCTCAACTCAAATGATATCTCCTCAGAGAGAATTCTTCCTGACCCCCCTATCAGAAGTAGCTAGTTTTGCCAATCACTATCATACTACTTTGTTTTATTTTCTTCACAGCATGAAGTATTATGAAATTATCTTATTTATTTAAGGCCACAAGGCTGTACTCTTCATGAGAAAAGCACCTATCATTTTATTCCCAGTGTCTGTAACAATAGCTGACACATAGCAGATAACTCAAAGCACTACATGGTGAATCAGTATTAATTTTTTGAAAATTACTATTATCTTCTACTTTTTGAAGAAAAGAACTAAGTGATATTTTAATAACCCCCTGACATATTCTGTTAAACATACAACCCAAACCATCACTATAAAAGCAAATACCGGTAAGACTCTAAAAAGAGTTTGTACTAGCTGATAGAAAATATATTTACTCTTTTCACTTGCACGCCTCAAAATATTTTCTTAAAAAAATACTTCTTTAACATTATTATATCTATTATGACTTAGAAGGCTATTCAAGAGCAAAATCAGCACCAACTAAAAGCATTCCACCCATTGATTCCCTAATGCTTAGAAAAAGCAACAATAGTAGAGAGATAAATATCTTCTTCCTTCTACAAATAGTAATTGCAAAAGGTAATGTAAGCTCTTTTTTGGTAACTAAGTAGGGTACAAATTTTAAAAACCTCACACTTCTATGTTTCCAATGAAAAGCAAATTTGTTTTTCAGAAAATATTTAACTTTTTAACTCATTAAAAGCACCTAGCTTACTTAATATTCATTTCAGTTCAAGTATCATATTATATAAATATGTTAAGTATATAATCACATAAAATTTAAATGATCTGTATAAAATAACAGAATATGCATTTACATTCATATACACAGGAAAACAGATTCCCATTAACGTTTCATGTATTAATGCAAGTTCACATTTTTCTGTTTGCAATTCTCAAAAATGTAGGCATCTAAATTAAATATAAATACGAGTTTGAATAGAAGTTTTAATAATTTGTCATTGAACACTAATTTACAGATGGTATGGCAAAAGCACATTGCAACATGAACTAAGTGTTCTCATTCTTAAAAAAATCTCCAATTAGATATTTTCCTTAATTCAAAACATCTGGCTATAACATCATTTTTCCTAATCTTGAACTTTTCCTTAAGGTTTCTTCTTAAAAGAAACATGTAATTTAAGCCATGTTATCCATTGGCATTCTCCAACTTCTTTTTTATAATTCCTACCTCATTATGCTGGGAGGAAAACTGGTTTGATTTTATGTCAAAACTGTGTAATGGTGAAGGGTGGCACCAGGCACAGAAAGGAGAGGCTGGAAGATACGGATCTCTACTCCATGCTCACGTGTTACTCGACACTCTGCCTCATACACTTTCCCTGCCACGTCCTCTCAGCTGCCTCCTTCTTGAAACTCTTCTCCACCTCCCTTCCACCTGATGGAGCATTTTCCTCCAGAGTTGTCAGGCATCACCAGAAGATTTGTAGACACGAGAATCTGATACAAAAAGAGCTTTCCAGAAAACTTTCCAATCACATCCAAAAAGTGCCAATATGATTCTATTTTTCCCACTCATTAAGCAAAATATTCCAAACTATAAATCAAATTTAGGATAATAAGAGAACTAATGGCATGTATCAACAAAGTTTAAATCCTCTTCCTCAATTATACTAAGCCTGACTTCTTCAAGTTAGGATGATACGATGTCTGTGTGATAAGTTTCCAAGTTTCAGAGAATCCTTATTTTTTAAGTCATGAAGGAACAGATTTGAGGAAGCATAAACAACATAAAACTAAAACCAAAAAATATAATCAAAAATTAATTTAACTGCACAAATGAAATTCATTATATGCAAGTTTCTATGCGAGGCATCAATTTAGTCAAGCATATGTTCTTGTCTAATTCAGAATATGTCAACAGTATAATCACTCAGGTGATGATGATAAGAAAATGTGATAAACACTATTCCATACCTACCAGCTGTAATTCAGAGCACAAGTATTAAATTCAAATAGAATCCAATATCACATGCAAATAAAATGCAAGGGGATACAAGGTCATCAATAGTTTACTAATGTCATATTAAATAATAACGATGGGTGTGAATTTAGAAACATAGTGCAGAATTTTAGGAGGGCATATATGTACACCTCAAGTCTGAGTCTTA
The DNA here is from genome assembly GCA_003508835.1 of Eonycteris spelaea. NCBI lineage: Eukaryota > Metazoa > Chordata > Mammalia > Chiroptera > Pteropodidae > Eonycteris > Eonycteris spelaea. Next base: position 431,022 of record PUFA01000368.1, on the reverse strand, counting down.
TCACTGGATACTAAATAAAAATGAGAAAAATTTCCCTTAAAACTACTAAGTTCTGAAAGGAAGTGTGGACCAAAAAAAACAACCAAAAGCCTCCAAAAATAAACAAAACAAACAAACAAAAGGAAAGCAAAGTCATTATTGTGTTAACCCAAAGAAGAAATATTGTTGTATCAACTTCATGTATGCTGTAGAATAAGACTCTCCAATTAGCGTCTGCAGATTGTCTCATTTCAGACAATTAGAGCTAGTTGCACAAAAATTGTCTCATTCAGAACATGCTTTGAAAGGGTTTACAAGATCCCAATGGAGCTTCCAAACTTGCTTGTTTCCTAATTGAAAACTTAGAAGGTAATAACCTCCTCTCAAATCAAAGAAAGCCGGAAACCCTAGGATACAAAGCAGTTTCCAAAGAAATGTAAAATAAAATCATGTATCATTAAAAATTGAACAAAACAAACCAAGCACGTCTTCCAAAGAAGCAAAACATGCCTTTGAAACAAACAGTAAGTCACCACTGTTCATTGCAGAGCAGCATGTCAGTTACAGAGTGGCAGAATGAATGTGCAAGTTGCCAAATTGAACTAATTCATGTTCTGAATTAAAATAAAACACCCTCAATGTTGTAGGCCACTTCTATTCACCAGCATTCCTAGGGTTTGCTGTGATCTATCTTGAGAGACATGGAGGCATTGAGCAGCTGCTTTGGCTCATGCCCCACTCCTGGCAGGCACCCTTCCATGCAGGATTCCTTCATGGAATGACCTACATATGCACACATGTGGCAAAAACTCCAAAGACAAGGAGGAGGCAAAAGCTGCCCAATCCCAGTTACAATAAAGTAACTGAAAAGCTTTCCTTTTGAGCAAAAGAATAAACGCTCCCTCAAGATCCACTTCCCAGAGTAGCTTTGGTGCTTCTGACTTCAGCTATTGCAATCCCAGCGGGGAATATATACAATAATCATGAATTCTCAGGTCATCCTGACAGCTAAAGATAAAACTTAATTCTCTCTTTCCAGAGAAATGTAAACTCCGAAGAAACCATTCATTTCATGTAAGTTAAATTCATCCATTTGCCTGTGTAAGGATTCATCACAGAATGCTATGTGCAAGGATCTGGGTGAGAGCTTATAAAAGTTATGAAGTTAAACTATACAGAGATCATTCCTCAAGGAGCTCCGGGTACCAGAGAAGAGTTACGACACGAACATAAATCGCCACGGGAAAATACAGAGTGTTGTGATGAGATTCTTCAATGTGCTTAAATCCAGCAACCAAATACAAATATGTATTGAGCACCAATTATGCAATGACTCTTTTAAGTGCACTGATTCTAAAAGACATATACATAAACATGCATTTTTTATACTCGATGAGCTTATACTATTTAGTTGGGTAAATAAAACACAGATGTTAAAAAACGCAGCAATTACATATCCTAATCATTTTTGAATCCTTAGCACCTGGCACATAGTGGTTCCTTGGTAAATGTGATTTGTGAATTAATAGTTAACTGTGTGTATTTATGCACATATACATGTGTGTATATAGATGTGCATGGGTATATGCATGTAGAGATGCACATATATGTTACACCATACTTTAGAATCAGCCTAATGCCTTTTAAAATGTCCCTCCCTATATTTGAGGTATTTCACTGAAATTAGCGAAGGAAGACTCACTGATACAATCCTTCGTTACAAGCACAGGTGATAGAAGAAACTTGAAAGATCTCTAAGGAAGAAATATTTTTAGGAAAATGCTCTGTGTGAGAGACCAACAACGAGAGGGATTTAGTTCCAAAACTGAGACTTTTATGTCAGATGTACAGTGGGCCAGTCCTGAACTCAAACCACAAAAGATACAACATATTGAAAACCTAAGTATGTATTTGTCCAAGAAGAATACAGACTGGAAATGGAACATTAGCTATTAATTCAAAACAGATTTTTAAATTTGATAAAAGCAACCAGAATCGCCTTCCACCTCTCCCCCTCTTTCCATTGTACAATCAGTCACTAGTTATCAATTCCATATTGTACTAGAAATCCCATCTCTTTTCTATTCCTAATGCTACTACCTCAATTCATGACTTATCTGCCTGACCTATTGGCCGTATTCCCCACCCTCTCGTCTCAGAGCTCTTTCCAATCTATCTGGTCAGGCTATTCCTGCTACACACTGGCTTAAATTTCCTCAGCAGTTCCTGATTTCCCTACAAGAGAATAGTCATCTTTCTTATTACAGCGTGCAAAGGCCTCTGTGATATGGCTCCCATCTATCTTCTTCCACCTTTTCTCCTGACACATCCCTTCCTCCTGTCACCCATAATGTGCCCAAATGGACATGTATTCCAGCCATATCAGGCTCTTTCATCTAAAGGCTACTCTAGTGTACTTCTGTGATAAATAGAATAATGCCCCCAAAAGAGTTTCCCATCCTAATTCCTGGAACATGTGAATATGCTACCTTACACAGCAAATGGGACTATGCAGATGTGATTACAGATCTTGAACGGGGAGATTATTCTAGATTAACTGTGCGGAGCCCAATGTAATCACAAGGATCCTTATAAGAGGGAAGCAAGAGAGTCAGAATCAGAGATGGAGATGGAACAATGGAAGTAGAGGTCAGAGATTGGGTTTGGAAGATTCTATGTCCCTGGATTTGAGTTCAAGAAAGAGTCACAAGCCAAGGAATGCAGATGGCTTCCAGAAGCTGGAGAAGGCAAGGAAACAGATTCTTCCCTGGAGCCTCCGGAAGATTGAAGCCCTGCTGACACCTTGATTTTAGGACTTCTGACCTCTGAAACTATAAGATAATAAATTTTTGTGGTTTTAAGCTACTAAGTTTGTGGGAATTTTTATAGCAACAATAGGAAATTAATACATTATACTGTATATCTAATATGCCTTTTTTTGCAAGATCTTTAATAGAGATGGTAGATAGTTCATTTTTTAATCCCCTGAATAATTCAGTCCAATTGCTTGTTTATAGTATGTTTTGTTTTAAAAAATGTTTATTAAATATAAAAGAGTAACCAGAACTGACTAGTGCATATGTATGGACAATGCCTAAAGCACCACCAGTTTCAGTTATGACAGACACATGGGTTTTATACTATGAAAGAACATGCAGCTACAAAAATTAGCACTCCATATGTTTCCAAACAATAATTATCAAAACTATGGGGAGACTGTATAACAATTTTCAGAATATATGGATATGGAAAACAAAGAAATGATCAAACCTAACAAAGATAAATCATTTCACTGTTTTTTTTTTCTTTTACTAAAACTTTCTATAATTCTGTTTTTTAAAATAAGGAATCCAAAAGTCAAATCTCTACAAACAAATATCTAAATATTTTAACCTCCTTATACCCAGATATAGCTGATATTGGTCAATGTTATTGAGCACTTAGTACAGTAGGAATTCAATAAATGCTTGTTAATAATTGTATGCAGAATCTATTAATTCATCCTTTGGGAAGATGAAATACGTCTATGTGATGTTAGGTTAGAAGTGCAAAAACCCTGAAAGAAACTAACATAAACAAATATAGCTGTACACATTATATATAAGTACTCATAACTAAAAACAATTGGAGATTCTGTTCAAAGTATAGCAAGACAGTAGTGTATGTATGTGTACACATATATGTGTTTGTGTATGTGTATTATATGCTATTTAGTTGAAAAGATGTTAATAATAGCTAAGGCCCTTTGGAAATTTTTCTTCTTTGAGAAACAAAACATTGCTGACCAAAAACTGCCCTTCAACTTGAACCTCATTCTTCTGGGATATATAGATAAGGGCAATTGCCTTTTCAAGGTAACTTTGCTTGATGACTAGTGTTTTACATTAGCTTGATTATCCCCAGGTCCCTCGCCTCCTAATTACAGGCCCATCCTTTGACTAGCAAGAAAATCTAAATGGTTGCGTACATATCCATCCTCACTTGTTCTTCCCTTCCATGTTTCTACCAGTAGCTTTATATTAGTGAACGAGTGGAAAATCTTTAACAATTTTTTCTCCTATTGATATTTAAACCATTTACAATGACAAGACTTTTAATGGCATTCAAAAGTATTCTTTTAAAAGGAATTCAAATATTTTTATAAAATAAATGGCTTGTCTACATAACTTGAACTCTGATTATACAGGGATACAAGATGCCATGATGATTTATCATGAAGATGTAATATTTTTTAATGTCAGTGATAATTTCTATTGTAAAAATACAAGAAAAACATAAACCTATGCACTAGGACAATAAATTGTAGGAAATAAATGTTTGGAAATATTAGGGTCAATTAAAATAATTTCTGAAAAATAATTCTTTAGAAGTTTTCTTCCCATGCTCATTTTCTCTCTGCTTTCTATATTTATTACTGCACTGTCACCATCTCAGAAAAGCCACCAGATGGCATTGCAAAGTCCAATTCTTTTAGAAAACATATTTCTAGGAAAAACTGGAAGAATCCTCTTTTTCAAGTTAAAGTTGTTCTTTTTTCCTGATATGAAAATATACTAAAGAAAAAATAATCAATATAAAATATAACTCAATAATCAGAATACTGAAACCTTTCCTGATCATTAATAAAAATACTTTCCTTTATCATTCACAACAAATTTTATGTCCTATATGGAATTATAAACTAAATTGAGTATGCTCTTAGAGATCAAGGTAAAATGCCAATGACAGAACTTTACTGAAATCAAGGTAACTAAACGACTTGGGAAATATTTTAGTACAGTAAGTATGGTACAAATGGTAATTGAATAGTATTTTAGATACCCACAAGAAGCTTACTGATATATTTTTAAATGTTTACATATAACCATCAGAGATTTAAAACTTGGCAAAGTTAGCTACTGTTATTGCTTAAGAAAAACATTTTCCATGCAAGGCAACACTCTACATGTCTTAAGAGACTATAACCCTATAAAAGGAAATCCGTCATAAATAAGCAGAAAATGGCTAAAACACAGTTTAGTATTTGGAACTGCTAAATCTAATTTCATTTAGACATTTCCTGCAAGGAAAGCTACCTTATTTTTCACCTTAGCTTTGTAACTAAACAGCACTTTAGTGCTTTTTAACAAGACTAAAAAATCTTATTTCTTTCTTAACCAAACCTCTGTTTGGAACTTAATAACGTCCATGGCTCTCTGGTATTACAACTAACTGTTTCATAAAGTTAAATGTAGTTGACAATGGGCCTCAAGTACTTTATAGCTACAGACCTTAGCCATCTAAATTTGTTTCATCAATTTGCAAATATGTAAAATACGCTACAGAATAAAACTGTCACTTTATGTACTGAGGATGTATTAAAGGTGTTCAATAAATGCTTATGAAATGAACAAAAGGGTAAACTTCTATATCTACTGAAAATGTTTGTAGTCCAAACTTTTTGCTTTATGAAAAAGGCAACTGAGGTCCTGAAAAGATCAGGAACTTGCCCCAATCAACAAGGTTTATGACAGGCTGGACTGAAAACTGAGGTTCTTAATTTCCAAGTCTACAGGTTTCATAATACTCATCAGAACAACCTAAAACACTTCTGTCACAATAACTCCAATCGTGTGTTTTTAGTAATCATCACTGTAGACAAAAGTTGGCATGCCAGTATCAGAATATCCTGCCAACTTCAGATAGTCAACATGAGGATTAACCATGGCAAATTTTAATACACTGTAAACCACCTTTTCCATCTGTTAGGATGAAGGGAACAAAAATTGAATCAGTATCCTATACCTTCAGGAGGTTCGTTTATGGCAAACATTTCAAATCTAGGTAAAAAGAATTTTTGTTGGCAAAAGCTTTATCCTTTCTGTAGTACAATTATTCTCATTATCATGGATGACCAAGAATTTTATATTTGTCTCACCTAAATAGAAAAAAAACAATAAATGTAATAATTTCTAAGAGTTAAGTAAACTTTAAAAGCTAAATGGCCCTTATACTTATTTTGTATAATATGCTTTTAAAATCTGACTTCTTTCAGATCTCCAGATGAGATTATCCTGGATTACCTAAACAGAGCCTAAATCCAATGACAACTGTCCTTATAAGAGAAAGACAGAGGGCAATTAGAAATATAAAGAAGCCCATGTGACGATAAAGACAGAGAATGGAATAATGCAGATACAAACCAATGAACACCTGAAGCCACCAGAAAATGGAAGAGGCAAGAAAGGATTCTCCCACAGAGCCTTCTGAGGAAATGTGGCCTTGCCAACACCTTGATATCAGCACTGTGGCCTCCAGGACTGCGAGAGAGTAGATTTCTATTGTTTTAAGCTATGCAGTTTGTGGTAATTTCTTAAGATACCTACAAGACAGTACCTCAACTCCAGACCAATAAATACATCAGCTCGATATTTCCAGTGATTGCCACAGCTCATATGTTCCAAACAGAACTCATTCCATCTCTCCATGAAAAAAACCATTCACCCTCCTCTCACTATAATTGGTAACGCCATCAATATAATTTCTCAAATTATTTCACAATCCATCTCCAGACAGTCATTCAATCCCAATTATTCTTCTTCAGAAACATTTGTTCATTCTCTTTGAACTACTACTCTGGCCTGTAGTGTAGCTGAATGATTTTTATTGAGTCCCTGACTGGTCCTCTGGAATTCACCAGTCTTTCCTACAGGGAGTATTATCTGTCCAAAAGCAGATCTGACCATGCCACTCTCACATGTGACCCTTTACAGCTTGACTGTGTGTGTCTTTCCTTCTCCATAAAGGCAGCTTTATTTATGGACTGGTACAAAATCTGTGAAGCACTACTGCATATATACCAAGGAGTTTCATCTCTTTGGTGTATAGAAGATACCACAAGGAACAGATCTGCCAAATCAGATGTCCAACCTCACAGACTGAATTTTCTACTACAGAGTTTTGCAAAGTAATTAAATATCTCAGCCAAAACTTTATGTTCTACAGTATCAAATCTAAAATTCCTTGCAAGATATATGAAATCCTCATACTCTGTGCCCAAACTACATTTTGGGCTTTATCTTAGTCACAAAGACCTACCTACTGCTCTCTTTAAATATGTGGTCCTTTGAAGTTTCTCCTTGGGACCTTTAATATGATTGATGGCATCACAATCCTCCTACTACAGAATTCTTTTCTCTACCTCTTTTTTTCAAATATCCCAAGTCTAATCATCAAACTCAATGGATTCTAACTTATAATTGGCCTCTCTTCTGTCTTCCTTGTTCTCACTGCTGTTATTCTGAGTCAGGAAATCATTTTTGTGTCAGACATTTTTGGTTGAAAGGAACACAGACTCCTGTAGGATACCACAAAGAGAATGGAATATTGTTGAATTTGTAGAGTACAGTGTATTTGTAGAGTGCAGATGAATACTAAAATTTATCAAAATTCAAAGCGTCACTAGAATCTCTTTCTCCTCTTTCTCCTCTTTCTCTTTCTCTGTCTCCCTTCCTCTTCTCAGTTCTGGTTTCGTTTCCTTTTTCTTCCTTTTCTCCCCAATTCCTTCTCTCTCTCTCTCTCTTTTTAGATCATAGACCACAGATTGCATGGTCCCTTCAACAAAAATATTCAACATCCTTGTTCTTAACTCCCTCATTCCCATTTAGTTCCTGACTGACCGTTCTTCTCTAATCTCTAGTCCAAATTCAATAATTGTTTGACAACTTAGCTATTACTAGACTGCATTACGTTACATTTAAAGAGTACTCTGCAGATTTAATTAATATAAGAATCTTAAGATGTAGAGATTTTCCTGGATTATCTAGGCAGGTCCAATGTAATCACAGGGACCCTTATAAGGGAAAGAGGGAGGCAGGAGAGTCACAGCCAGAGAAGAAGTGACAAGAAAAGGAGGGGTAGGAGTGATGAGGGACCCTGAGACAAGGAATGCAGTCTGCCACTAGAAGCTGAAAAAGGCACTGAAACAGACAGATTCTCCCCTAGAGCCTGCACCAGAAACACACTCCTACCAACCCATTTCAGACATATCTGACCTCCAGAAGTATAAGGTAAAAATTTGTATTGCTTTAAGCCACTAAATGTTTGGTGTTTTGTTAAAGCATCAATCAGGATACTAATATAACAGTGTACCTAATTTCAACACCACCTCATGGATCGCCCTCAAGATAATAGTAGACTGTCCGCGGATCAGGGATTCATTCTCGGGTCCTGCAGTCGTCATCTCTGTGCTGTCTCTAGAATGAACATCAATTCCTTAACATGACTTTAAATACCCACCATTGACTGACTCCTCACTGCTGCCCTCCAGTCCTTACTCTGCCCTTTAAATATTTAGAAAAACAGACCATGGCCCTGCTACCCTGAACAAGCCCAATTCTGTCTGATCTCAGAAGCTAAGCAGGGTTGGGCCTGGTTAGTACTTGGATGGGAGACTACCTAGGAAGACTAGGTGCTGTAGGTGTAACAAATAAAAAATAAGGGATTGAAAATAAGGGTGCTGTAGGTGTAACAAATAAAAAAAAGCTGACAAAGGCCTTGCAACCAAGGGTTGCCTCACCTAAAAAAGTAAGTAAATAAGTAAGGAAGGAAGGAAGGAAAGAAAGAAAGAAAGAATAAACAAATAAATAAATAAATACATAATGTATCTTTTATTGTCCCCCATGATACTGTGTCACACTGCCATATTTATTAACTTGGAATATTCCCTCCCCATTGAGATCTTATTGAACTTGCAAGATTCATCCATATTGACCTTTATCTTCCCCATGTAAATTTGCCATGAACAAGTTTCAGTCTGCAAAATTAATGCTGATCTATACCAACTCTACATAAAAGTGTACTGACAACTAAAATGGAACAAGTAAACCTATAGTGAAATTCATAAGTATATCAGATGATCACTAAACGAAGATACAGGATAATTTTAATTTATTAGCAGTAAGTTCTATTTGTTAGCCTTATTCTAATTAAAGACATCATTTTGAATGAATATTAAAATTATTCTAGACCTAATTTCAAATTTTATTTTAAAAAAGATAAATAGAAGATGGGAAATTTTTTTCCAAGGAAAATTAAAGGGCATTTTTTAAAAAAAAACTTTATAAAGAAACAAAGCCTCAGAAGTTTGGTCTTATAAGCTATCCCAAAGGGGGGAAAAAAGAGAAATGTTTCATACTTTTTGACATTTTCGACAAACTGGGACTAAGCACAAGGTAACATAATAAAAGGCAGATGCTGAGGGACTAGGTTGTCTCTTAATCATGTGGAATTAAGCACAATGACTTCCAGGAATGCCCAAGAGAGCAGATACACATAAATCACACTGGCATGAGATGGAAACATCCCACCAGACTTTCTCACTCCTATTCAGCTAAATCTCACTTTCTTTACACACTAGCGCAAATTCTTTTATTTAAACAAATGATGATACAGAAATAAACGCAAAGATTAGAACCTAAACTACCCTTATCTTTTTTTGTTGTTGTTTTACTTAAAGAAAACCAAAACTTTTAGTAATGACTTACAAGTGTTTGGCCATAGTATTAGACATGTAATAAACACAAGTGTGTTTAAGAACAACACATTCTTCCTAATAGCTAAACTAAATTATTCTTCTAACAATTCAATTTGTTTGCTTCTAGTTCTATTTTCAGAAATAACAAACACAAAGATGAGAACCTAAACTACCCTTATCTTTTATAAATTATTTGAGTTTGGAGTTACGAGTTTGGGCAAACCTCTTGAGAGACTTGCCTTGCTCTTGCTGTCAGGAAGAACTGCATCTAAATCATTTTACATGAACAGGTGTCTACTGTCAGGTTCTAGAATGAAGAGAATATCAACCCCCTGTGGTAACCCTTTTACTCTCTAATAGCTGGCTGCTTTAGGGGTGGGTGTGTGTGTGTGTGTGTGTGTGTATCTTAAATACCCACTAGAATAAGATGTATTCTTTGATTTTTATAATATAGCCTCTAATTTTTCTCCATATGATGCAATAATTGTGAATACTTTTTCTATACTGAAGTCACTTGCTTTAGTTATTGTGTATCAGTAATCATGAACTACCCCCTTTTCATAGTGATCTGTATTAAACAACATGATTAAAACCAAAATATCTGCATGACAGTACCTCTTTAAAGCAGCAGTAAATGTAGTAAAATTCAAACACAGTAATATTTAAATAATCATTTTTCCTTTCCTTCTAACAAATTATCACGTGCACTTCAAGCTCATGAAAACACTCACGATTTGCAAAGGTTCACTGTCTTCATATTAGCATGCCTTAGATACTGCTTATTCTGACTTTATATATTTTGCTTCAGTAGTCTCATATTATACATTATACTAATTTCTATTCATGAAGAAAAACAGTTTTTCTTGAATGCTTTCTTATTTTTCTAATACTGTGTTGGTCATGTAGCATCCTCACTGATGCAATACAGCTTGAACATTAAAGCCATTATTCATTCATTCATGTAATCATTACTTCATTAAGATATTTCATTGAACCTTGACTCTGAAACACACACCATATCTGGCACTGTAGATGTTATAAGCCTAGATAAATCATGGTCCTTGCACTCACCATCTTATATTCTAGGGATGGATATGAGAGCAAAGAGAAACAGACAAAAAGGTACAGATCCCTTTCTCTTCCCTCATCTCTACATCCGAGTCCCTCTAGCTTCATTTCTCTTCAGTGTCCCAAATCCTTGGGCCAAGTCACAACTCACATTTTAGTTCCCCCAAAATGCTTTATTCATACTTTGTACACAATAGTCCCTCAACAGTTTACGTTATTTCCCTCCCCCTGAATCCTATCCCAAATTCTCTTAGTTACACAAAATAAAAAGAACTATTTAAGAATAGCTGTTACTGAGACAATATTATCTTCTTAGAAAGACCTTGTAAAGACATAGCATTTCATAGACTTTAACCCTTCAAACAAAGTAATGGCAGTATTTTTAGTTTAAAATTTCTACAAAGACACTATGGATATATTCAAAATAGACTAATTTGTATACAAAACACTAATAAAGAAGAAGGAAGAATGGAAGATAGAAGAGAAGAGAAAGAGAGGCAGATAGGAGAAAGAGAAAAGGAGAAAAAGAAAAAAGGAAGGAGGGAGGGAAAGAGAGAAGGAGAGGGCAGAGAGAAAGGAATGGACGGAAGAAGGAAGGGAGAGACAGACACAGACAGACAAGAACATCAAACTAACCTTTCTAAAATAGTTAAGATACAAAGACCTCTCTAAGCAAGAATTCGCTTTACATGTGGTTTTTGTACAGGATTCTACAAATGACAGCAACTGAAATGTTTACTTACTAAATTGCTACAACACTTCACACGCTTGAGGAGGAATGGGTAATGTTAATAGTCTTTGTCTTTTTCTTCAAGTGCTGCTTATGAAAACTAAAAACAATGTATAAAATTGTTCCAAGAGAAAAGGTCCAATATTGCATAACAAATGCTGAATACCTCCTTGCATAGATTAAGGGCCTTGAATCTAAATGTTTGTAAAACTTTAGAACATTACCTGAGAGACAAGATTCACAGATTCAAAGCTTGATTGTTATAATCATATACACACCCAAAGTAACATTTAACACAAAACATTATAAAGTTTAATTTTTAATATTTCAGTCAAGAATGTTATGCTATAACTGTCTCATTATAATTTGTTCATTAAATTAATAGCAATGGAAGTACTGGCCAATATGATTAAAAATTATACATCTACAGCTTATGTATAAAGAGCTCCTATTGCTTTCAAATTAGTTCTGCTGATGAGAAACAAACACCTACTTCTGAACTTTTATGTAATGACCTATGTGTTTATCTAAAATAAACACTGTACACAATTAACATGCCATAAAATTCAACATTACCATGTGCACTATAACCATATTTAATATGTTCTTGGTTATTAAAATATCTAGTTCTGGTTTTCGAGTGGTCACAGTGAATTAATAATATTCTACTAAAAGACGTATGAAAAGCATTGGGTTTTGAACCATGTTTACTGAACTTCCAAAAAGATTTATAAAACTGAAAATAAAAAGAGAATTAAATGATAAGAAGAACAAAGATAAGTAGCTCTCTTAGTTAATATGTGAGATTGAACATCAAAAATTGATTTTTATTCCCTGGCCTTGATGCCTGTAAGTTTTATAGGTTGGGCTGGATGGGAAGACTGAGCCATTAATCTTTTAAGGAAAAAATGCCAAGTGCAGTCTGCTTCTACTTGATCTATGGAATTCAGTAAGCCACACATCTGATTCTCTAAACAGAGGTGAAGGGTAACAGGCACCAGCTGAAATGAGCAAAGTGATATTATTTATTCTGAAACTACACACTTAATATTCAAAAATCAAACAAACCTATTCAGCTGGGTTTTAACATAGATACTGAGGGAAGCTATTTTAATTCACATAATACAGAAAAGTAAAATCAAACACGTCACTAAATCTCAGTACCTGCCTTAATTTTTTAATTTTAAAATAGAAAACACATACGGTTTGAGAGGTTTTAGGTAGCAATATGACAACTATTTCGTAAACAGAACTAGGTCTCAGAACTTCTGCCAAACTTAGGGCAATATTTATTACCACCCTCCTAAAATAATTATGTCATTAAAATAAAAATTGAATCTGAGATAGGTCATTGAGTTTTTTCAGGTCTCTGGAGCAGAAGGAGATATGAATTTTCTAACTGCCCCATATTTCTAGCTCTGTTCCCATGCTTCTTAAACATACAAAGTAAGTCTCAATTTAATATAAGTCTTTTCCTTAGAGTTTATATAGAATGGACCTGTCACCACTATTTGATGATGAAAAAAGTCACATTTGCATTTCAATAAATAATTAGCATAGAGCTGACATACACAAAAACAACTGAAAAAAAAAACAATTTTATGTAATCAAGTATAATCAGAAAAATGAAGTTTCTAAGATTCAATCAATATTTCTATTTCGGATAGCTTCATTTTGTTAAAATACTTATACAGATGAGTGTTTCTCTTCTACGTGGCCAGCATCTAAAACATTCATTTTAAGTACTTTTAATGTAAGTTACTATTTTAGAAAATATCACTGTTGTAGAATTTATCAGCTTTCATCATGATTTACACCCCGTTCCTCCTACTCTCACTCCCGTGGGTATGCCCAAATTCCTTGCAAGTGGCAAAGAAATCAAGATATCTGCTATTTGCTAGTAATCCATTCAAATTACAAAAAAAAAAAAAGCCACAATATTATAATCCTGCTTTACGGTTTTCTCTCATCCAAAAAGATTCACCAAGAAGAAAAGATAAAATAATGTGTAAACATAGCTTTTCACATTGCCTACAATCATATCAATGGCACACACAACAGGTATACAATAACCAAAAAGCTCTAGAGCCAATAGACCCATTAAAATTCCTTTTACTCTCAACCCTGCACCATCCCAAAGTACTCAATTCCTCCCATACTTCCTCCCACTTGCTCTCTATTTCCCTTTCATGCAGTATTTTTCACTACATAATCAATGCGAGTTTGAAGCTTCTTAACTTAAGGGACTGAGAATGTTTGCTGTAGCCCATCTCAGCCCTTTCATTCTCTCTCCTTTACGAATTCCAAAGATACATTTGTTCATGTGATATTATAACATTCTGCAGTTTCTTGTACATTATGTCTTCTTTTACCCAACTGTCTCTCTACAACTAATTAATAATACATCCTAGTTCTATCAACTAAACACAATACATTTCTCCTGCCATTACATCCATAAGCTATAGCCTCAAAAATTCTGTAACCCCACATAAAATGTGAATATGGAAAGTCTTTCTATTATCAGTGACTTACTAGATGAGATACAACTCCACATTGTTAACAACGTTTATTCAATTGCCTTGTATATTTCACTAGCTCTAAGTATCAATAGTCAACTGAAAATCAAGATGTCTGATAACATGTAAAGTTTTCCATAAGTTTCACATTATTTTATTTGTCAACTCCTTTCATATTACCATTCTATTTTACATCTATATTTCCTACTAATACATTAGGAGATCTCTCCCTTTTCTTTTAAGAACTCTGGTGCTTTCTTTAAATATCTGCAAAATAATTCACCAAATTCGTTGAAGTACAACCCTAAAAAAAAAGTCTGCCCTAAGCATAGCTGACACTGAAATGGTAACAGTAAAAGTCAACACGAAAAAAATTCAAAATATTTCCATGCAAAAATCAAAATGACACTCTTTATAAAAGAATTTCTTGAAAATCATGTGATGAAATTAAATCACACTGCAAGGTTTTGATATTGAATCCATTCCAATTCATAGTAACTAACAAAATAAGCCATCTTTTTTTCAACCCATTCCCACTTTTCTAGTTCCCTATGAATATGCTCTACTCATTTAAAGATATAGCTATAATACTTCTGTAATACGAACTCTGGTTAATTCTCAATCTCTCCACAAATGACACATGTGTAAACAAAGCACCATCAGTTCAAGCCATAAAAATGAGAGAAAAGGAACACTGCTTACCAGAGCCTCTTTTGGTCACAACCTTCAAACTCTGAGTGAAAGTAGCATATAAGAGAATCAAGTATGGAATCGGAGCTTTCATCTTCCAGCTCTTAAAGGCTGTTCCCTAAAGCAAAGATAAAAAAGGGAAAAATACATTTTTAAAGATACAGATCAATATTATAAGATTTTTATTAGACTTCTGATCATGCAAGTTTGGAGCAATGAATTCCACAAAAGGAAAGAATATGAACAGGATCTGTGTAGTCTATTTTCCCATATGCCGTGGTTCCTAACTTAAATCAAAACCAGTAATGCCAAAATTTCTCTAGGCTCCCCAAAATGTTTTAAAATCTTATGGTCAATTAAGGTTTAAAACTTCTATTTAGAGAATCTAATTATATTTAGATAAATGGAAACAACTCCTTCTAAAAGACTAACAACTTGTTTTCAATATAAATTGCCAAACACTGACATTTTTAATTTTCTGTACTGCAACAGAATATGGTTTTATTCAGTATCACTCTTTCCAACTGAAAAGAAATCATAAATTCTATGTCTCTAAAGATTTCATTATAATTTTACAATTCTCTTTCAAAAACTCTGAAAGATACTTTGAGAGAATTTAAGACTATGATTCTATGGAAAGAAAGTGCACTGTCTATGAAAGCTACAGGAAGGTACATTATTTCTTCCCATTTACAAGGCTCTCAGAAGGATACTGGAAGGAACAGTAGCCCAGTGTTTGGATTTCAAAAGGGGGAAATATTCCATTTAAAATTAACTGAAATGAACATTGTCTTCCTCAGAAAATCATCCTTCTTTTATTTTTTTATAAGAGTGAAAGCAGAGCTGAAAGACTGAATTTCAAAAAGTAGCAAGTCAGAACACAGTTCAAAGATATTGTCAATCCATGACAGCACAAGTTTCTCTGTAAGACAGTTGAAGACTAATCATATTCAGCTTGCTATCACTATGACTTTATTAAAGATGAGGAAGCTGAAATGGTGATTTGACAGTCACATATTTCTCACTCTCCTAGCACCTCAGATACCTCTGAATATTTTTCAATGACTAATTCATTCACATTAATAAACGTCTGTTAAAACACATTTTAATTCACAAAACAAAATCAAAATCCATTCACTTGCTGTAAGGTGTCACCATCCTTTTAGTCATAAAGTCAGCGATTTTTTTTAAATAAGCATTGTGAATAAGCTATTTTAATTCCAACTCCTTTAAATGATGATAGCCTGTTTCAGTTTTCTAACCAAGGACTTTGAGTTCACATAAAGATATAAATGAAACCTAGTTGAAAAGCCAACTCATCAGCCACATCTGAAGAAATGCCACATTAAAGTGCAAGCCTGAGTCATGCATTCCTAAAGCCCCAATCCCATTTCCCAGCTACCACACTAACTGAAGCTGCAGGAAATCTTCAAGTTGATATCTTTAGCCTTCAGGTTAGCACAGAGAATCAGTTCTTCTCTCAGTGTGAGTTTAATCAGCGCTGTCCAAGAAACTCCAGGATCCAACTATACACTGCAAAACCTTCCTGCTTAACTATCTTATTACTTTACTCTTGTTCAAAATACGATTTCTTTATTCATTTAATTTTTATAAGGCATACAGGCTAGTTTGTGATTCTATTTCTTAAAATTAAATTGCTTTGGAAAGCATCAATTTGGTAGCATCAAGATCCTTAATAATTGAATCTCTTGACACATTGTACATCAGGGAAAACAAAAAAGAATTACACAGCATTTCACAGATTTAAAATCTTGGTCAATCTACAGTAATCTTCATGAACCTCTATATTTTATATTGAAAGGCAGATTAAGTATGTCTACTCACAGACATCCAAGCATTGCTGTAATTGTTGCATAGTTAAAACTCTTACTCACTCAGAAATCACAAAGCAAACTTTAAATAAACATTTACTGAGGTCCTCGTGTGTTTTCTTTTTGTCACATAGTAGCTCATACTATCAACGATCTAATTTCATGAAGCCTTAATTTCTGGGTGGATGGACCTGAAATGATTCACCACTTGGCTTCACATAAACCACTATTAAATCTTAGGCATATCACAGTGGTTATAAGCAATCAGTCTCTCTGGGTTCTTAACCCAGTTTTGCCACTTCTGAGCTGTGTGATTTAGGGCAAATAACTTCTCTGTGACTAGCTCCTTCATTTGTAAAATAGGTATTATGGTACATATAGCATAGTGCCTAGAAATACACTGGTGCGAAGAACAAACTAAATCAATGAAAGCTGTTGCTGTTATTATTTTATTCCCGTTGATTGTTGTTGCTATTATTATTATTATTATATTATTATATTATTATTAACAATGCTATTACAGACTTAACTCACATCATCTCACCAGTGAAACTTTTTGTACATATCAGCTTTCTTTACATCCTACCCTACAGTATTAGCTTATCTCTTTAATTATATGTCTTTCTAGTCTACGAAACTTGAAGTCCCTCCAGGGTAAATGTGTTTTATTTATCTTTTTATAACCAGTGCTCAACAAATGTTAGCTGAAAAAAATGAATGAATTAAAGACTGAATGTGGCTGCTATTATCCACAGTTGAATTTTGGCATTCAAACTCATCACTTGATAAACACTCATTAAGCATATACTAGTTACAAGATGCTGTGCTATGGTGCAGTAGGGACACAAAGACAATGTAATGCACCTAATAAAGAAGGCTCACAACCCAATAAAGGAGACAAATGTTATCTATTTAATTAGACTGGCCCTAATGCCATATGGTAAGTATAATGTGCTGAGGGAGTAGAGGGAGGAATCTATTAATTCTGCTCCAGGTTTGGTCTGGTGAAGTCATAGGAAAGGGCTTTCAGAAGAAGAAACATCTCAGCTAAGTCAGACAAGAGAGACTTTCTAAGGGAAAGAGAATTCCATGTCTAGGGCAAAGGATAAGTGAGATTATCAGTCTGGTAGGCAGAATAATGCCCACCCCCAAATGTACCCATGTTTGAATTCCTGGATCCTATAAAGATGTTACCTTGTATGGCAAAGGGACTTTACAGTTGTGGTTTAAGGATTCTGAAATGGTAGATTATGATTTGGGTAAGGCCAATATAATCCTTATAAAAGGGCAGTAGCAGAATCAGATTCAGAGAGAGAAAATGTAAGGATGAAAACCAAGGTCAGAGATTTGAGTGATGTACTGTGAATGTGGAAGAATGAGGCATGTGTCAAGGAATGTATGTAGCCTCTAGAAGCTGGAAACAAAAAGAAAAGAGACTGTCCCCTAGATCCTCCAGAAGAAACAGAGGAATGCCAACACTTGATTTTAGCCAAGTGAGTCCAATGCACTTTGGACTTCTGACCACCAGAACTGTAAGATTAAAATTTTGCATTGTTTTATGCCACTAAGCAACAATAGGAAACTATTACAGCAAAAATGTGAAATGACAAGTTTTAAGAGTAGTGTAAATAGACCACAGGTTGGGGGCTGTAGTGACAGAAGTTGAAGATGTCCATGTAGGATTATTAATAACAAAATATGCTACGTATGAAGTTAGGACTTTCCCTTCATGCTCCCCACGATGTTTTTCACTCATATTTTAACTTCATCCAATGATATTTCATGCACCTTCACTTTATCAGTTTTTAAATCATGAAAACAATATGTATATTGAATACATTTCCTCAGAATACCCGTGATGGCTCAACTAATATTCTGATCTGCCCCTTTCACACACTCCTAAGATTCTCTGTAGTACATACAATGAAGAATCAATGGATGCTTATGGGTGAATAATCTT
This sequence comes from Eonycteris spelaea, assembly GCA_003508835.1. Taxonomy (NCBI): domain Eukaryota; kingdom Metazoa; phylum Chordata; class Mammalia; order Chiroptera; family Pteropodidae; genus Eonycteris; species Eonycteris spelaea. The sequence continues at coordinate 412,733 of PUFA01000368.1, read as the reverse complement.
AACTGTTTTCAAAAGCAAAGTTTGAAGGTGGAAGAAACTAGTTAGCAGGCAGTGGTATAGGAAGATGAGAAAGAGGGCCCACCTTAATGCAGTATAGGTGAATAATGGGAGAGCAGGATGGGCTCAGGAATAGAGTTTAGTGATATATTTTTTTAAGTGGCATTAAAAGGAAGTTTCAAAAGTGGATCTGATGCATATAGTTTGAGCAACTAGGTCTCTTATGATACTATTCACTAATATATAGAAATAGAGAAGATATTTAGGGCAATGAGGGTGGAGAAATATACAAAATTACATTTGAAGCATGTAGATTTTAAATTGCCTGTGGAACTTCCTGTTAGAATTGTCTTGTAGTTAATTGAAATTATTAGCCAGAAGCTCAGTAGAGACATGGAAGATAACAACATTGTAATTGTAACTGAAGTTAAAGACATGGCTTAGGATAAACAAGGAAGAAAGTACAGATGATAAAGAAGGCTTATGCATCCAACTCTGGAGCCTACCAGTATATATGAGACAGGCAAAAGGAATCAAAGGGGAGAAAAAGAGGAAAAAATAGGCTTTAAAGGGAATGTGAATCAGGCAAGAGTTGGGCCAATGAAGCAAGCAAGGATATTTAAGCACACAATCAACAGAGTTTATGTATTGAAAGCATAAAAAAACAGCTGCTTTAGAATTAAGATGCTTCTGGTGATACTGGCCAGTCTTTTAGTCAGACAAATGGGGGCATAACCAGAAAATTGAAGAAGGAAAATTAGCTTCATTGGCTTGTTTCTGAATGGCAGATAAGTTTGGAAGTAAAATAGAAGGACTCTGTAATCATTTGTTTTACTCTACTTTTATAGTAGAGAATTGGTTTTAGAATAAGAATGAACTGGATTAAGAGTCTTACCTTATGTTAGGTTACAGAAGCTACTTCATCTCTACAAGTCCCGGTTTTATTAGCTACAAAGCATGGGCTTAAGTATGTGCCGGATGTATTTCATTTCGGTTCATTTCATTTCTGATCTACTTTTCCCAACATACTGAGGTAGCAAATAACTATTTCAAAGTTTTACAACCTTTAAATAATTGTCTTCATGGTGACTACCACAATATTTAACAATGACATTTAACTGTAGATATTTTTTAAATGCTAGCTCTTTTCCTATGTCTTCTTTCCATTCCTGGCTAGTATGTAATAATTATGCTAAAAAAATGATCCATTATATTTTATTTAATTCTTAAAAAGTTTTTACATTACCAAATGCAAGATTGTGCCAGTCATTTTCTTCACTCTAATCAAAGTATAATTAAAGTATCCATTTGTGCATGAAACAAAGTATTTTACCAAGTACACCATTTACATAAAGCAATGCATGTTAAAGTTGTGAAATAGATTCCCTATGGAGATGGTAACAGAGGCTCTGAAAGACTCTGCAAATAAAACGTTACCAGAAAAAGACCAGACAAATTGGTGTAGATGATAGAGACTTTATTCATTTCCTCTTGCGACCACATCAAAGTTGTGACAGAAACAAGGCACAAACAGCAAGCAGAGTCGGCTGGGGTCTAGATGAACAGAAGCCTTACAACTAGGGAGAGAAATAAGAAATCACCTTGCAATGGTTGGAAGTAGGAGGAAGTGAAGATGTGAGGCCACTGGAACCCCAGTGGCTGAGTGGGACAGAGACTGTGGCAGCAGCAGCTGCAGATGCCTCTTACAGGGCCCATGTCTGCAACTGGACTTCACGGTGACAGATTCACTCACTATAAGTACCACCTCTGTGTAGGCTGGTCGGGGGTACCAGGGACTTACAGGGGGACACTGAGTTATTGGAGCAAGGGCTGGAGGCAAGGCTCTCTCCTGGGTAGAAGTGCCAGCGGTATCCATTGTTCCTCTCTCGAGCCCTCCCCTACTCCCAGTGTGTGGAATTAGAACCACCATAGCTAAAACGTCAACAAACTGGATAACAGAGGTAGCTCCACCCAAAGGATTCCCTGAAACTCTGCCTCCTCCAACTCACAACCCGACCCAAGCCACATCCAGGTGTGTCCTCAGAGAGTCAGGTGCTCCTTGCTGAACAGCGCCAAGACTCATACTGGTGGCAGCTGGCATCGGTTTCTGATGTGGCCTCTTGAGGCAACTATAAGGACAGCATCTGTGGATTGCTTGCTGAATCTTAACAGGTGGCTCCCAGAGGGGCAAAAAGCTAGGATTAAACTTGACCTGCAGCTGAATCACTTTCAGGATTGTGTCACTAGATAGCTACTACACAAAGCCACACTAATAAAACCAGTAAACTTAGCTTTGCTTAGTACATAGAAACAGACATAGAAAGGCAGCCAAAATGAGAAGACAAAGAAGCAGAACCCATAGGAAAGAATAGAACAGAGATCCAGGAATAATGGGGTCAAGCAATCTAACAGATGCACAGTTCAAAACACTGATTACAAAGATGCTCAATGAACTTAGGAAAAGTGCAGATTAATTCAGTGAGAACTTTAACAAAGAGATAAAACACATAAAAATGGAAATGGAAATTACAAAAGGGAACCAGTCAGAAATGAAGAACACATTATCTGAGATGAAGAGTATATTGAGGGGATCAACAGAATAGATAAAGAAGAGGATCGAACCACCAATACAGAGGATGGAGAAGTGAAGGACACTCAGTTAGAACGGCAAGAAAAAAGAAGCCAAGAATATCATAATAATTTAAGGAGCCTATGGGACAAAATTAAATGTAAAAAAAAAAAAAATCCAGGTCATAGGGGTACCTGAAGGAAAACAAGAAGTTGAAGAGCTATTTGAAGAAATAATGATGGAAAACTTCCCTAACCCAGTTAAGGGAATAGACATAGAATCTCAGGAAACTCAAGAGAGTCCCCAAAAAAGATGAACCCAAAGAGGTCCATACCAAAACACATTATAATTAAAATGCCAAAGTATAAATACAAAGAGAATATTAAAAGCAGCAAGAGAAAAGCAGTTAGTTACCTACAAGGGAGCACACATAAGACTGGCAGTGGATTTCTCACAAGAAACTTTGCAAGACAGAAGGGCTTGGCACAAAGTATTTCATGTGATGAAAACCCAGGATATACAACTGAGAATACTTTAACCAGCAAAGCTATCATTTAGAGTTGACAGATAAAGAGTTTCCCAGACAAAAATAAGCTAAAGGAATTCATCACCACCAATACCAGTATGACAGGAAATGTTGGAGGGACTTCTTTAAGAAGAAAAATACATGTATCAAAAACAGGAATAAAGAATGGTAACAACTACATTCCTATCAATAAGTACCTCAGATGGAAAAGAATTAAGTTCTCCAACCAAAAGATAGGGTGACTGAATGGATAAGGAAACAAGACCTCTACATATGCTGCCTACAAGAGACTCACTTCAGATTAAGAGACACACACAGACTAAAAGGAAGGGGATGGAAAAAGATATTTCCTTGATGAATCTACAGGGTATTGTGCTGAATGAAGTAAGTCAGATAAAGATAAATACCACATGATTTTACATACATGTGGAATCTGAAGAACAAAATAAACAAACGACAACTACAAAAATAGAAACAAATTCAGATATGAAGAATATTTTGAGGGCTACTTGATAGGAGAGGAGTTGAGGGGAATGGTGAAAAGGGCAAAGAGATTAAGAAGCACAAAAGGATATTACAAAAAATCATGGAAGTAAAAAGTGTAGCATAAGGAAAATAGTCAACGATGTTGTAATAAATATGTAAGGGTGAAGAGGGTACTTGATTTAGTGGGGTGATTGCTTTGTGAGTTATATCGATCTCTAATCGCTATGTTATACAACTGAAATGAATACATTATTGTATGCCAACTATAATTGAAAAACTTATTGAATTGTACAATGTAAATATGAGCAACTAGTTTTCTATTATATTTTAATAAAGCTGGAGAAAAGTTACCAAAAAAGCACAATATTTAAAATGAGTCCCAGAGAGACTTATCCCTTATATCATGAACCTTTGATAATTAGCATGAGGAAAATCAACTGTTGACAAATTATGAAGATTTATATACATCTATTCATTTTTTTTTAGTTCCTACCATGTTTCAGATGTTGCCCTAAGTACTGGAGATAGAAAATCATTAATAAATGGTCACTGTGGCGAGGATGACATGGAAATCAACAATTATAGTAAAGAGAGCACTGTTATAAAAATTATCGAGTCTATGGAAAGTGCTCAGTGCTGTCTGGAAAAGTCATGAAAACTTTCTCAGAGGAGGGTAACATTTGGGCTGTCTTTGGACCAGGGTGGAAAGGGTTTAAACAGTGATGGGCAGCAGGTTACAAGTAGAAAAGAACGAAAGAGTACATGGTATATTTGAAAATCCACTAGTGAAAATAAAATTATATACTTGACGATCTATTCAATACAGGTTGGTGGTTAAGAGGAAGTATATGTTTGCATGATTAAAAATAAGTTTTAAGTCACTAGGATTATTTTTTTACAAATTGGCCCAGACACAGTTCTAGTTGTTTTTTTTGTTAACACAATCCTAACCAGAAGATCATTCATTAATTGTAGAGCCTGTCTGGCAATGGAATATTAAGGTTCCAGATCTTATAACCCAGCTTTTATACTGATCTCCAAAAGTTAATTCATAATCTCACTAAAAGGTGACGATAAAATCTTTTAGCCATATGGTCCTTGACAAATTCCTCTATAAGGAAATGAAGAATATAATACTCAACAGTCAAATAATCCTGTCCAAAATGTGAGCTTTCCTTATTTAAATATTGTCCTGAGAATTACACACCAAAGTAGTTTGCACTAGAACGACCTGGCATAAAATGCTAGAATGTCCTGCAAACCAAAAGAGCGGAGTGGTAGCTGCAGTTACTGAGATAATTGACACACCTACTGAGTGGCATTAGTTGAGGCTAAAAACTTGTAGAAGGATCCTGTAAGGAAAGGGCTGGCTTGATTCTCATGAAGTCTGGACCATATCCTTCAGCAGATGGAAAGCCAATGGTGCTTAAGAAACTGAGTGTCATAACAAGAGTTGACTTAACATCTATTTGATCTACCAGGAAGACCAATAAAATAAAATCAAAAGTGAAAAAGAGGTGATACAAAATATACAATGACATTAAACATTTCGATTACTTTCAATTTTACTAAATATGAAAATTTTAGAGAATGGATGGTGTTTTGAGATGATTAATTACCTAAATTTACTAAACAAAAGAAAAAAATGAATCAAAAACATTTTGAAGTTCTAAATAGCATTAAGTATAAACTCCAAATATTTCTGACTACAGAAAATAACACAGATGTGTACTTTCAAACTTTCAAATAATACAGTGTGTTACAAGGAACATAAAACCATGGTTATGGTTGTAAAAACATAGAAAACATTGAAAAACTGGCAAAATAAGTTATTAGAATAGAAATAATTTTTAAAACTTTACAAAACTAGAAAAATACTGGCAAGGGTAGTTAATGTTACCGCTATACTTAGCATTTATCTAGAAATCTTAGGCAGTGAAATGGCCCAGGAAGTAAGAATAACAGCTATAAATATAAATATTAGAAAAGAGAAACAAAATATTATTATTCATAGGTTACAGTTATAAAAATATTTAAAATATTATAAATTATTATCATTATAAATGGAGAAAAAGAATGTACCTCAAGATGAAAATATTGAGCACTTTGTCAATTATGGACAAAAATTATCAAATTTTTCCAAATTGATATTATTCACTTCTAGTCAAAAATCAGATGGAATTTTTGTTTTGTTTCTTGAAAAATTAACTCTAAAATTGGAATGGAAGAATAAACAAGACAGAAATTTAAGAAAAAAGAAGAATTTAAGACTTGCCATGGAAGATACCCAAATGCATTTTAATTTTAGTTGAAGTATACAATACAGCCACAAAGTTTTGATAGACTTAACAATGAAAGGTATATACACTCTGAGCCAGATATCAGAATATATAAAATAAACGATAAGAGAATATAACATTGAACAGACAAATGAAATGTCTGTGGTAGTAAAAATTCTGAGATGGCCTCCATGATTCCCAACCCCTGGTGTTGGGTGAGGCCTATAAATATGATGGGTATCACTCCCATGATTATGGCAAAACTGAAGACGTTTTATAGTTGTGAATTAATCAACTAATCAGTTTTTCTAAAATTAATCAAAAAGGTTACCCTGGGTGGGCCCAGCCTAATTAGGTGACCTTTTAAAAGAGGGTCCAGAGGTCATAGAAAGAAGATGTCAGAGAAACATGAAGCAACAAAGATGCTATTCTACTGGCCTTGAAGGGAAAAACTGCCATATTGTGGAGAGAGCCACAAGTCATGGAATGGTATTCGGCCTCTAGCAGCTGAGGGCCTCAGTCCTATGACCACAAGGAACTGAATTCTGCCAACAACCACATGAACTTGGAAGAGGACTCAAAGTCTCAGATGAGAGTTCAGGCTGGCTGATACCTTGATTTGAGCCTTGTGAGATACTAAGAAGGAACTCAACTGATCTGTGCCCAGACTCTTGACCCATGGAAGCTGTGTGATAATATATTTATGTAGCTTTAAGCTGCTACATGTGTAGTATTTTGTTATCCAGTAACGGGTAATATATTAACTTAAATAATCACAAATTCGGAGACTTATGTGAAGAGATATTTAATAAAGCATTATTAAAGTATATAATTAAAATAAATTATAGGGAATACCTATAGGATAAAATATTATTTAGCCTTCAGAAATATTTTTGAAGTTAATCACTTGGAAAAATAGCCACAAAATGTTGAGATAAAAGCAGAATACAATCCAGTATAGAGAGCATATTTCTTATTATGAATAATATGAATATAGATAACAAAAAATTACATCACAGCATATAACATTGTCTTTGTAATCTTAAGTAATTATACTGATTTTGGTTTTTCTCCATATTGCTATATGTTTGTCCAAGTTAAAAAAATGAACATGAACTGCTTTTTATCAAAATACATGTTTTTCTATCATTTACAAATTTCCTTACAAAAAGTTTTAAGGTTTAAAACATCCATCAACCCATGAATGTATAAAGAAAATGTGAGATGCGCACACACACACACACACACACACACACACAATGGAATAGTATTTAGCCTTAAAAAAAAAAGGAAATCTTTTCATTTTTGACAACATAAATGGACCTTGAGGGTATTTTGCTAAGTGAAATAAGCCAGGCATAGAAAGACAAACACTACGGTGACCTCACTCATGTGTAGAATCTGAAAAAGTCAAACTCACAGAGGCCAAGTAAAATGGTGGTTACCACAGGCCTGGAAGTTAGGGAAATTAGGAGATATTAATCAGAGTACAAAGTTTCAGTTATACAAGAGGAATAAGTTCTAGAGATTTAATGAACTACATAGTGACTATAGTTAATAAAACTGCATTTTACACTGAAAATTTGCCGGAAGAATAAATCTTAAATATTGTCACCATACAAAAAATAATGACAGCTATTGTAGGTGACAGATGGATATGTTAGTTAGCTTGACTATAGTAATCATTTCACAATGTATATGTATATAAAAACATCAAATTGCACACCTTAAATATTTATAATTTTTATTTGTAAACTATGCCTCAATAAAGCTGGAAAAATAAAAAAATAAGTTTTTACAGACTCGAATTATCTCAAATTTTTCAAGAATCTGATTTACTATTATCTTAATTCTACCAGTCAAAACCACATTTCTCAATCTAAGAGTCATCCAGATAAACCCCATTGTGCTATTTGTCACTACAACAATTTCCAATATTCTGTCATAAGATCCACTTTAATGGCTCACTAATAAAAATGCTAGGATAGCAATCAGAATCTAATTAAAATAGATTCTGGGCGCGTGCGCGCACACACACACACACACATACACACACTTTCTGCTCTGTTTACAATACCCATTAAAATTGTTCCAAGCAGATAGTAAGCCTTAAGTATTTACTATATAATTGAAAGAATGAAATGTATACCATAGAAGAGTTATTCCCACAAATACATCTATACATTAGCACTTTAATAAAATACTTGAAACTCTGTAATGCATAATAGAGATTATTGGATATCGTTTTGATGGAAAGTTGGAGTCTTTGGTGCTTATCCGATCCTATATGTACACCTCTGTCTTTAGATGCACTATTTTACAACTCTGAGAAGATAAACTTCTACTGATACAAATAATTCTTGTCTAAAAAATGCAATTTATTGGTATCTGGTGAGATACGCTGATTATTGTCCTATGTATAGAATGGTTATGGTAGATCTATTCCAAAATTCCTCTACTGCACACAAATTTGTGGTTCTTTCAAATTTCTTCTGGACCAGTTGTAACATCTCTTCTAGTTCCTTCATTATCAGTAAATTAAATAAATCTTTAACATGTGTTCATTTTATATCTTTCGGTCATGATTTTTTTAAAAAATTACTTTATAACTACATTCATTTATGATAATAAAGTTAGTCGATGAATGCTTGAGATAAGGAAAGTATTTTTTAAAGTTTCATGAATAAATTACAATAACTACTTTTGGTAAGATTTCCTATTCTAGTAAGTGTTTAGTATCATGGTGCTTTAATCAGAAGCCGCATGATAAAGACACTGTCAGGGCAGTTATATAAGAGATCAGTGGAATTGCAGAGATGTACAGAAAAAGTCTATTTCCATAACATTATCATCAACAAGAACGAAACATATTTTGAGACACTAGGCTTTTTTTTTCTCAGCTTTGGAAAGGCAGAGGAACTACCTACCCATCTGACAGGAAGGTGGCTGGGACACAGCTTCCCAGAAAATGTCTTCAATATCGAGGTCATTTGAAATTTATGCAATCATCCCTTGCAAAGTCTAGAGTCGCTTAGTGTTACCAGCTATAGCTTAGAAAATCCCTAGCACTAGCTGATGTTTGTTTGCACAGACAGACCTGAAGAAATATACAGTGAAGGTGGTTAAGTGCATATAATCAAGACTAAATCTGCCTGTGTTTGAAGCCCAGCTCAACTTCTTACCAGCTGTGCAATCTTAGACAAATTAATAATACTTAATATCTCTAGACATCTGTCCTCTCACCTGTAAATTGGGCAGGGGAAAGTCTTCCCCTCAGAAGATTACTGCAAAAATCAAATACAATAATGCCTGATTAGCAATAAACATTGGTGTACAATTGGTGCATATCACCCTTGATTTTTATAAGCCACAGAACATTTACAGGGCTGTGTGGATAGCTATAGCCTTAAATGAGTAAACTATATGTAGTAATTCCAAATTTAAATTACTGGGAATTATTGGGGAAATGGGAATATTCCATGTACTGCCAGAAAATTCTAAAAAAATTCGATATAACCCATACTTATTTGGTGACAAGAAAAATCCAGTAAATGGATGAACCCGACTAGCTCAAATAGAAAGCGCACTGTGTACCAGAATAGAGAGCATAAATAAAAACACGATACAGTTTCCATCTGCCACCTTTCTAATTCACCTGTCTTAAGTCTTTCGTATTCATCATGTCCTCCACCGTAATTCAGCTGCAAAAGCTCATACCAAAGAAATTTTTGGGTTCCAAAGCCAGCAGATTGGATGAGGCAAGTGACAAAGCCAGGGAGGAAAGCAAATCTATTCCATCATCGCTCTTGTGAGCTGCCAACATGATCCTGGCTGAGTGGATTTGCCCTCCTGAGTTCCTCTCGCCCAATACATTCAACAGAGAATTGGATAAACCTGCCTCTTATCACATTTCTGTATGTTTAAAATTCCACATGTTGAAGAAACTGCAACTCTCAAGAAACATTGGCTTTATGTTCATTAGAATTCCAAAATTTGATGTCTGTCATCAGTGGCAAAAAGTTTTTAAAAGTTCTATTTTTTCCAGTTAGACTCAATATAGATAGCCACAGTTATAACAAGTTCTGAGGAGAGTAGGATAGTGAGAGAAAAGCTAAGGAAGGAAGTGCTCCTCAGCCTTGGTCACTCCTTGGCATCACCTAGGGTGCTATCAAAGAGACTAATGACCCAGGTGATGCTCAAACCACTGTTCCATGGACCACACTTCAAAAAGCAAAGGTCTAAGCAATAGTATTTTTTCAAGTTCCCCACAACAGGGTTTCTCAACACCGCTGTTATTAACTCTGTGGGCCAGGTAATTCTTCATTGTGGGGGCTGCCCTGTGTATTGTAGGATGTTTAGTGACACCTATGGCCTGTACCCACTAGATGCCAGTAGAACCTTCCCCAAGTTGTCGTAAGCAAAAATGTCTCCAGATATTGCCAAATGATCTGCCCTGAAGCACCCCCAGAAAAACCAGCCCTGCTATTTATAGCCCTGTAAGACTCAGTCTATACTTTCAACCTTCACAACTGAAAGAGAATAAATTTGTGTTGCTTTGAACCACAAAGTTTGTGATAAATTGTTACAGCAGTAACAGGAAGCTAGTACAACACTGAAGAAGCCAGAAACTTAAAAGGAATAGTCTACTTTATCACTTGCATTTGTGGATAATTGCAGTAATTATTTATACATTCATATCTGATTTTGCATATATTTTCAATGTTTATCAATAACATTAACCTTTGTTGGCACTTACTTCACGCCAGTCACATATCTAAGTACTTTACACAGACCATTTTGTTAATCCTTACAAATTTTCAATCAGGAAGATGCTACTGCTGTCTATATAAATTATCTTTCCCAGGGTTGCAGAGCTAGAAAATTAGTTTCCTTGTCTCCTGTTGACAATATTTTAAACAGTCAGTAATAAGTAAAAGAGTTAGTTCTGGACTCTGATCTAAATATACCAATAAGCAAAAACACAAATGATCCATATCCAATGATCTACCTTCAGACAGTGCTACTATTTCTTTGGACAGTGTGTGCTTACAGAGTCAGTGCATGAACTGAAATTCTTTCCATGTGACATCTATGTGGTTTTCAACTAGGTATTTGCTATAGTCACTCAACGCAAAGGTTTTCACTATCTGAGGCTCCTGCTTCTTTATCGCAGGAGTTGCACTATCTCCTCAAAGAGAATATAAATTGCTTTTATGCCTGTCTGAGCTGGTTGCTTCTTAACTTCCCAGCACTTAGCATACAGTTTTCCTTGCTTGGAATTCTTCAGCAATTGGAATTCAATTTCTACAAACTGAATTCTTAGATTGACTGTTCTTCCTACCACATCTAGAAATACTACACATAAATTATTGCCTCCGCGAACTCAGAAGGTCAGAGAGGTAAATCAACATTTAGTATCAATTGAATCCCAGAACCTATTTAGCAATTCTGCATATACTCTTCCTCTCTGAGATTTTAATGGGTATATAAACTCATTAACCACATATGCCATGTACTACCTTAGATAACAGGAAACAAGACAGTTCAAGACCTTTCCTTCATCAAGCTTACGTTCTTTCCAGGCAAAACACAGGCAAGCAGTCAAATAAGTAATATATTTCATTTAATGATAAATTTTGTGAGGAAAATTAAATAGAACTGTACAATAGAGAGTTATAGAAATTACTGTTTTAATTTCTCCAAGGTTTTGCCTATTATAATTTAGGACTTAAATCATGAGAAAGAGGCAGTCACATGTAGATATTTGAAGGCGGGAGGGAGAACATCCCAAGAAGAGGAAGAGCATGTGCAAAGGTCATGAGACCAGAACAAGCTTGGCATACTTGTATGACACAAAGGTCAATATGGTTGGAGCAGACTGTAAAAAAGGGAGAGTGGACTTAGGTAAGGTCTGAAGAACAGACTTTGCCAATTTAAGTAGTGACTTGTACCTTATTTTATTTGTTGGAAAAAATCATTCAGAATTTAAAGAAGGGATTGTTGTGGGTTGAACTGTTAACCCAAATATATGTTGAAATCCTAATGCTAGATACCTATATATATATTTGGGAATAGGCTCTTTGCAGATGTTACCAAGTTGAGATCATACTGGATTAGCATAGACTCCCAAATCCAATTATTGGGGTCTTTAAAATGAGAGACAGACACTCACAGGCAGGAAGGCCATGTGACAATGGAGGCAGAGACTGGAGTGATGTATCTACAAACCAAAGAATGCCAAAAATTTCTGATAACCCCAAGAAGCTAGAAAGAGGCAAGGAAGGATCATCCCCCAAGATTTCAGAGACAGCGTGGCCCAGCCAACACCCTGATTTTGGACTTCTGTCTTCCAGAACTGTGAGAATAAATTTCAGTTGTTTTAATCCACCCAGTTTGTAGCAATTTGTTGCTGCAGTCTGAGGAAACTAATACAGGTACTAACAAGATAATATACATTATTTAAAAATTCTCTTTGACTACCACGTGAAGAACAGATTATAATAGAACAATTTTTTTAAAAAAGATACTAATTAGGTTGGAGGCTAATGCAGTAGTTCAGACAAAAATTGATACTAGCTTAGGCTAGAGTTTTAATAAAGGTAATGATGAGTAGTCATCAGGCTTGCATAAAATTTGGACATAATAGCAATAGGAGCTACTAATATATTGGATGTGGTCAGTGAGTAAATATGAAATCAAAGGTCACTCCCAGGTTTGCTCAGAGAATAGAAGTGCATTGTGTTACCATTAACTGAGATGTGGAAGGCTAGAATAGCAAGTTTAAGAACTTGTTAGGAGGACACTATCCTTTTGGGATACTTTAAGTTTGAGATACACATAAAATATCCCTGTTAACATGATAAATTAGGGTGGTAGCCTTCTAATGATCCCTGCCTCTTGTTATTCATCACTTTGCATAACCTTCTCCCTTTGAATGTGGGATGAAGGTATCAACTTGCGAATAAGGCCAAAATGACAGGATATCATGTCTGAGATTAAGCTACAAAAATGATTTCTGATTTGCTGGCATTCCCTTACTACTCACTCACTTTGATAAGCCAGCTGCCATACTATGAGCTACCCAATGGAAAAGGCCATGTAGCCAACAGCTGCAGGAAAACTTGGTCCAACAACTGTTAAGAAACTGAATCCTACCAATAATCACTGATGAACCTGGAAGCCTCAATCACACCTTGAGATTACCGCTGTCCCAGCCAATGCCTTGTGAGAGACCCAGAGCCAAAAGACCCAGCTAAGCCATGCCCAGATTCCTAAACCCTAGAAACCATGAGATAATGTTGCATTTTAAGACATTAAGTTCTGGGTAATTGTTTTATGTAGCAATAGATAACTAATACAGATGAGACAGATGTGGGAGAAATTTGAGCTTCAGATATATATTTAAGAGTTATCAACATGTTGATTTTAAAGAAAGTAGATGTGGTCACCTATGGAGGGGGAATAGAGAAGAGAGTTCGCAAGTGAGACCTTGAACTAACTACAACTTAATGAGGCCAAGCAGTAAAATAGGAATCAGTAAAGTAAACTAGAAATTAGTGACATATGAGAAAAACCAGGAGAAATTGTTTTGAGATGAAGTTATGGCCAACTGGGTCAAATTATGCAAAAGGGTCAGGTGAGAACTGAAAATCAACTGTTGGATTTGGTAACACGACATTCATTAGTAACCTTAACAGAGCCATTTTGTGAGAAATGAAAACTTCATTGGATTGGGCTGAGAATAGAAGGTAAGATGGCAAAGATACTAAATACTGAAAACTCTTTGAGTTTTTCTGTGAAGCCAGTAGAGCCATAGCTCAAGGGAATGTTTTCCTTAAGATGTGTGAATAGAAGCTATATTTGCAGGCTCATGGGAATGATCTATATCAAGAAATAAATTGGTGATGTAGCAGAGCTGACGATTGAAGGAGCAGTCTTTGAAAGAGTTTTGAAAACATAAATGTTGGGGTTGGCTTTAGATAGTAGCAGACAGATTTCATCTACTCTAAGTGGAGGGAAAAGTAGGCTGGTAAATTTAGGGATAGAAATGTGAGCTTGTTTTACTCCAATGCATCATTAAAAAAGAAAGAAAGAAAGAAGAAATTAAGTAGGAGGAAAGGTAAGCCGAGTATTTCGCAGCTAATGTGAAAAGTGTGGAAAGAGAAGTAGGAAGTTTAAAGATAAGGGAGAATGGAAAAAATATCTCAGAGCATGGTAAGGTGAATGTCCTAGAGAAGAAGGATTATACAGCACTGTTGTATGTCCACTGGGGATACATGATTATAAAGATAAAGTCAGAAAGGTGGTAAGATTTACCTTGGCAATGCTCAACAACTTGGACGAAGGCAGGAAGCAGGTGGGTAGTTGGATTTAACTCAGTTTGGAGTTGTTTCCAAGTGAGTGTAATAGAAAAATAGAGAGACAACAGTTTTAAGAGCTTAGCAGGTTTTAATAGTGTTGGACCATGAAACTGCACCAATAATTGTTTATGTATATGATGTCCATGCCAGAGCCATATTTTTCTCTAATAGTTTAGATCTGCCAATATAATGTCATGTTAATTGAAAGCTAACTTTTCAAGCAGTCCCATAGAATGGTTTCATGATCGTGATTAAGAAGTAGACACACATAATTTGACAGATTGAAAAGATACAGCTCCCTGTAGCTGCCTGTGTTTTAACTCCCTAGGTAATATATCCAATGTTTGCACTTACGTAAAATGCTTTCAGGCATGATGGGGGTCTAAATACTCTCCTACTGCCTGCCTGGAAGCTAGTGTACTATTCTCTGTTAACTTCAATGCAAGCTATAGGCTTGATATTGCAATTTAACAGGATTCACAACTTGTTCTTAGAAAAAATAGGGACAAATTTAAACTCCAGTAGATATGATTGCAATCATGCCAGAAGAAAACCTAATTTTGAGAAACCTATGAGCTTCAAGGAAAATAGATCTAAAATAGTTTCTCATCAATAGCATACAGAGAACCCTGTCATCAACTATTTACTAGAAAAAAAAACATGTACCTGAAATGTTATATGGGGTGACATGATGGAAAACCACACTGATATTGTTATCCCAAATAGCAGGATCTCATCTTCTCTACTGAGGGCATTTCTCAGTAGACTCTACCATCCCTCTGTTTTCCATCTAACAATGAAATACTTGGAGCCAAAGAGGTAGAAAGCCCTCTTAATCTGTATTTGTCAGTGCCACTAAAACCATTGCTTTGCTTTTTTTCTTTACCTAGTATTTACCATTTATCTTTGGTAACAGTTCTTTCTAAAAGCTAAACTATGTGTCCTAAGCAATATTCAACCCATGAGAATGGTACCAGCCATTTACCTACATTAATCTGATTATTTAAAAATGGTGTGTGTGTGTGTGTGTGTGTGTGTAAACTATTGCTCTTTAAATCTTATTTATCTAACAGGAAAGCCATTTAAAACATCAAATCTGAATAGGAATGTTTAAAGGTGCCCTTGGAAGGCATTTCCCAAAATTATTCTATCAGCACAGGCCTCGCCTTTGCTCCTTAAAGTTCCTCCATTAAAAAATGGCAAGTTTGGGAGATTTCCAAATATTCTGTACTATGATATGCGTGCTTTGTTCCATCCCATTCTTGTTTTTCAGGCCACTTCACTTAAAAATGTAATTCATGGTGACTGACACTCCCACTGAAATTTGTCTGCAACTAATATATTCTAGCAGCTACTATCATGCATTCCTTCTATTTGCTCACTTGGACTTTCTCCCTTAAAGACACTGCTTGTTAGAAATATGCTGGGTTGACTCTTTTCCTGCCAAAAGCTGCAGATTCTAATTAAATAACTCACAGAAAAGCAGTCATAACAAAATGCTAAATTACAAGGCCTTGGGAATGCAATTTTTTTCCCAAGTGGGAAGGACAGTGGAGATGGCATAAACTTCCACTGGCCTCTAGGAAGAGACAGAGCGACATAATGAAAAGCCTGCTGCCCTTTGTGTCCTAATCCTCGGCTTGAATCCCAGCTATGTTACTTCAGGGAAAATTTCATATCCTAGAACTGATTTTTCTTTACAAAAATAGGCAATATATTAATGACCTTGCCTATCTCGAAACATTCTGTACTGTACAATATTACCCTTATTTCCTCTGTGCCTATCATGCATTCCATGGAAACTGACTGAAAAATACTCTTTTGTATATGCGTCATTTCTCTGAATGCTTCCATTGATCCCACTCATGCCAACCCATTTTTTAACAGACATGAGATGGTATCCTCATTTATCAACATCATATTGTAAATGAAGAAACTGAGGTCAGATAATTTATAATTAGATGATTTTCAAAAATGAGCAGATATTATGTAACAGAATTGCTTTAACATGCCAATTTAATGCACCATTCACAAGTCGTTAGCCTTAATACATCAACAACACTGCTTCCTACCTAAATGTTGATAGCTGAGGTTTTTAAAAAGCAGGACCACATTGTCTAAATCACTATACAAGGAAGTGGTATATTTCTTAGAGCTAGAAAGCATTACCTGAATTTCTTTGCACATGTTCATACATATAAGCAAGAGTGCATTTAAAACCCACCGCAAATGTTGAAAGGGTAGCACTTTAAGTCTAGAAAAAAGATCATCCTTCAGTTGTGCTCAGTAATAATGTTTTGTCTGGAACAGCAACATTTTTTCCAAAAGTCCAATCACGACTCTATTATTTCAATTAAAATAATTGATTCACCACCAGAGGCTGATGAGACATGAGCTTGAGGACCCTTAAACTACAAAGGCCTTTTTTAACGTCTTGTATAGAAAGTTCTCCTTTAGCATTGTCAATGGGTTTGTGGAATTGTGGCAAAACAACATAAAACGAAATCACTTTTACCACGGGCTAATTAATATAAACGAGTTATGGTCCTATGGCATCTCCCCAATGTTATAATATAATGATGTTGAACAAAACGATGTTATTTGAGGACCTGCTGTACTTAATTTGGAAGCTGTCATTTTGCATCCTTTTTTCTTATAGAATGAGATCAAAATTGTATAAGTTTTATGGCCCATCAAATTTAGATTCTCCCTGGCTCACCATATGTACATAAATTACTCACTATCATACTCCTGTTCAAATTGACTAAACATTTTCACATTTCTAGAGACCTCAAAACACTGAAAATATAATTAAATATCAAGCTCTTATTCACCATTTGGTGATGACAGTCCTTCTACATGGATTACCAGATGATAATTTACAGCACAGAATTTGGAAAGGAGCGTTGATGTATGGAATAACAGGAAGAGCAGTAACTTCGCAGTTAAGAAACCTAGATTCAAGTCCAGAGTGTGCCGCACCTCTCACTAACATTACAATCTTTGCAAAGTCACTTAACCTCTCTCAGCTTTAGTATCCTTATCTTTGTGATGAAAGAACTGGACGAGGGTATCACTATCACTTCTTCTTGGAACATTTAAAAGTATACAATCTAATAATATTCTTCAAAAATTATATCATTTTAGACTCAATCTCATATTGTAACAAACAGATACCATGGAAAGAGGGAATCCTCTCTTCCTAAATGCCTACCTATTCTCGGGACCCTCAAACTGGGAAGTGTTTCCCCGGGATAACTTTAGTCAGCCTGCTTCATGAACTTGAAACACAAGAAGACATACTCGCTGTGTCACATGATGTTTCATCAATGGTCAAATACAGCCTCTATAAGTTACTTTATGGGGATAAGGGAGCAAAATTTCACATATAAATTATTTTCGATGTTTCCTTGTTTTCATGATAGTGATATTCAATATATACAAGCATCATTAAATAATATTTACTTCTTGGATAGCTATCTCTAACAAAGCTCATCAGTTTCATCCCTTCCATATGTACATGTCATTCCTCTATTTAGAAGTGGAGTCTATTCCTCCACTTCTCACAAATCTGGGCTGCCCTTGTGGCTCACATGATCAATAGAATGCAACAACAATGACATTCTATGTCCCATGTTATGCAGCAGTACATAACTAGAACATTCTCTATGTGAAACCAAACCTTCTTGGTTTCTTTTTATAAATCTAGCTATATAATATAAATATAGCAGTTGTAATTCAACTCAGATCCTATACGGTCATTTCTTTTCACATCACGTGTAAAGAAAGGGTCTCTGTGGTATTTCACTTCACCCTCAATGACTTCATTTAACATCACAGCATTTTTTTACTAGCTATAACACTCTTTGGATTCTTTCTTTCTTAGTGACTTTTTTTTTTTTTTTGTCTTTTAATATTTCTTAGGGCTACCGTCTCAGTCTTGGGTATCCAACCAACAAGTGAGTATACAATCTTTATACTAAAAAAAAAGACAAACAAACAAAAAAAAACTCTGTATAGTTAGACTGCTATATGTAATAGAGTCAATTCAAAATTTTATTTTAAAATCAATATTATGTTGATTAGGAATTTCAATGAATTGATGATTTGACATATAGGCTACAGTCATGCAATTCCTCATCACAGCATGAAACTGATATTGACACTCCAGAATTGAAGGACTAGACAGAAAAAACAAAGACCACTTGTTTTTCATACAATTTCTCACAAACAATTTTATTCTATATGCTAACATTAAATCAGAACATAGGAGCTTCCTTTGCATAGCTTTTAGAATTCTTCATAAAGTTTATGAACGAGAAGTGTCAGCAGGAGCACACAGTACTAATTCTCAGTGTCATAACTGTGTTTGGAAAGAGTCAGTTCTAAAATAACTATCTAAGCAGCAGATGTGTTTGTAGATCAACATATTGACTTTTGTATAACACAAAATAAAGATCAAAGTGCACAAAATCAATGTAGGCAAGCTGATAGAAATCAGAATTTTGTAGAACTAGACCTGTAGTTAGAATTCCAACTAAACTGAGTTATATTTTCATGAACATAAAATCAGAGATGATAAATAAAAATCTATATCACATGTTTAATATTTTATTAATGAACTATTTAGGACATTCAAGAAATCAGAGCCTACTACATCTTTTTAAATACATTAAAACTGCATCAGGGGATTTATTCAACAACATTATGATCTTCTATGTAACAAATGTATTCTAGGTATGTATATTTGCATGATACTAACACTGAGCCATGCTCTTCAGTTAATTCAAAGTTATTTATAAGGAATCTAAATCCTCAGACTTCCAGAAAAGGAAGAGTTGGCCTATAATCAGTGATCATTTTTTTTAACTTTTTTGCATTGTATTTTAGATAAGTTCTGAGTTGTAAAGACTTTCGTAAGTCATTGCATAAACCCCATGCTTAGCTCTTGAATATATGTACACATGTGCATGCACACACACGCACACACCACATATTCTGGCAAGATCCAGATATGTATATTGCTCCTGAGTTTCTTCCATGGTATACTCCTCAGGTAATTCAACTGAGAAGACACTGAAAAGTTTATAGAATTATTCAATTAGTCACGTATTTTTCCAAATCTCAGTGTCACTTCAAAAAAAGTGTCATATTGGACCATTGATTATGTTGGATTTTTATGATACAGAAAAGGCCATATTACTTACTTATTAGATGGCCAACGTCAAAGATGTTATTATACTAAAGTATAAAATGGATCATTTAAACCTATTTATCCTAAAATAAATTGATTGTAAATGAAGTCTTAGTGATTATATGAGTAATTTCTAACTGGTTTGATTTCTAATATTCTAGAAATTATTAGTATTTTGGTCACACCGACATGCATCTAGAGTCTTGGATTTGGTCTCTCTACAACCCCCTTTTTTTCTAAGTCCTTGCTTAGAAAATTGAGTCTCTTTAGAAACCATAGCTTTCTATAGCTTCTATTTGTTGAGAGATATAATGCATTTTTTCCCTTGCCCCATCAGAAGGTTAATTTAGGAAAGAATTATAAAGAATCATATATCATTAAGAACTTTCATTAAGAAGATGAATCTCCAAGCATGTACTTTTCTACTGGGTACAAACATGGTGCATTAAGGTGGTGAAATCTTCCCTTCCAAAGAAATATGCGGAAACCCTCTCAAATGGGAGTTTTGCCTGCATACCGTCTTGTGATTTTCTTACCAGTTTTAAAGACTTTCCTTTCAATTTTCCTCAGGTATGCCAAAAAGAAAAATTGGGAGAAAGAGAAACTAATAAACTCATCTGCATATTTTTTCAAATTTTAAGTCCACATAAGACTTCTAAAGTATTCAAGTTACATCCTCGTCTTCATCATAGGACTGTATATACTATCCAAAAGCAAATAAAAATACCAGAAAGTGGTACCAATTAAGTATTGTCACCATTTGCTGGGTTTTTTTCCCATTTATTTTCTTATTTCACTGACATTATTTTCTTCTATAACTTGAATCGCTGCATCAAGCTTTTTAAAATTTTCTTTGTAGGGATCACTAAATCATTAATATTTGATTAATCTTACATAATTTATATATTTACAATTATTTTAATTGTAAAAACACTGGAAAGCTATGACTTAGATCAGTGGTCAGCAAATGACAGTCCATGGGCCAAATTTGGCCCACTGTCTTTTTTGTAAGGCTCACAAGCTATAAATGGTTTCTACATTTTTAAATAATTGAGAAAAAAGAATATTTTGTGACATGTGAAAATTATATGAAATTCAAATTTTAGTGTCCCTAAATAAAGTTGTACTGGAACACAGCCAGGCTAAGCATGACGTTCTATTTGTGAATTAAAACAGCATTTCAGTCCTTAGATACTATCTATATTTTCTTCTAGATGAACAATTTTCGGAGAAAATGCAAATCATAAAAACAGCATGTGCAACAGCTAGGGGCTAAGACAACAAGTAAGTTTTTTTGATGGTTCCCCCTCCCCACCCCATACACACACACATATTGGATATCTGAAAATTTAAGTGACTTTTTGAAATGGCATAATCTTTAAGAGAAGGGTTTATTTATGCAATATTAGATAAGTAAATTGTTGAGGACATTTAGCAATTCCTGAAGAGCCTGTATTTGATAACTGATGAGCATGTGGCAAATGTGAGACCTACTAGATAAATCTTTTTTTTTTTTTAACTTGACCACATCTATGGTAGTAACTGAAAGAATAAGGTGACAATTCTGATTTTCAGCCTGACTTCAGATAATATTATTTAGGACATGGTACTGAAAGTCATTCTTTAAATAGATATGATGATTGAGAAGTTGACAGTTTTGTGCCTCAACAGGTTAGATCTTTACAAGAGTACATTTCTCTATTCATGTCAAGCCGCAAATCTATCAGAAAACAAAATTGATATAAATTATAATCCTTACTCTTACATCTATAGAATAGTTCAGAGAACATAGCAGCCACTCAAAACAACACAAAACCAACAATTTCCCTGACCCTCACCATGTCCTTCCTTTCCACCAAAATGAGGTATTTTATTTCCCTCAGTAACAAACTTCAAATTTCAACAACAGTCTCTCCAGTTCTTAAAATACATATTCCTTTCTCAAAAATCCTCCAATGTTCCTTTCTTAAAAATTTATTTATTTATTTATTTATTTAAATTAGTTTCGAGTATGCAGTATGTTGGTTAGACATCTATACAGTTCATGAAACAATCCCCCAATTGCTCCCTCCCTCCCCTGGCCCTTCACCTAGCCATCATATTAAATGCTAGCTGCATTCCCTCTGCCATGCTCCCCATCCTCGTAACCATCCATTAGCTACTAATTTGTACTTCTTTAACTTTTCACCCCATTCTCCCATCCCCCCAACCCCTCTCTGCTCTGTCACCAAATTGTCCACTATATTTGTGAGTCCGTTTTGATTAATTTGTTCTTTTTGTTCCATAGATTTCACATATAAGTGAAATCATATGGTATTTATCTATCTATCTATATATATATATATATAATATATATATATATATATATATATCTGTCTGACTTATTTTACTCGGCACAATAACCTCTAGGTCCTTATTAATCAGAGCAAAAGTTCACTTCTAAAACTCTGGAGTTGTCTTTTTTTTTTTTTCTTTCTGGAGGTAATCTAGTGTCCAGTGGTTACTGAACTATGGATTCATCTTATCTGTGTTTGAATACACTAGTAAATGGTGTGATCTGCTGAAGTCCACTCATCTATAAAAGGAGATAAGAATACAACCTACCTCATAGGGTTGTTGTGAAGAATCGTTTCTGGTGCTTGATAAATACTCAATATATGTTAACTGTTGCTAGTATTTATTATTTTCTAAGAAACCATAAAAAGTCTTCCTGAAATCGAATCACTCATACAATTTACCCAAACCATCTAAGAAAGAAAACTCTATGTTCCTTGTTTTTACACAAGGAGTTGATCCATCTTCTTTCAGTAGAGGCTTTCTTCTTTCCACATTCGCCTCTTAACATATGATCAATCTAACAACTGCATAGCTCTATCTGGCAGGGAACCCTAACACAGTATCATACCATAAAGATAGAATGAACTTCCCTAATTTGGATGATTGTTGAAGGTTTATTTGGAGTTCAGGATAGGAGATGAAGAGGTAGACTGCAGTAGAGGAGAAAATGTTTTCTTCTTTATCTCGTCTCAAAGAAAAACTTTGTCATTTATGTCATTTTGTTTATTTCAGCTTTAATGAACTATGTGCTTTGTTAAAACATCTAATACTTAAAAGAGTAAACCAAAAATTATCATGCCTTACTTTGAAAGGAAATCAGTCCTTGCCTTTATTACTTTAGTATGTTACGGTATTAAATAAAATGAATTATTCATTATGTACTTTTAATGAATTGAATATTCTGCTAAAGCTCACCTTATTTCCAAAAATAATTACACTAACAGAGTCATCTACAAATGAGAAGGATACCCCAATGTTGTACTCTAAATGTTAAGATTTTACTGTGGGTCCTACACAGAATTTGATAGAAGGGCAAACTAACTTACCAACTAGAGAGAGTGGCTACTAAATGCTACTCTAGAATGGACTGATGTATGCAAGGATTTTCATAATGTAACTGATATGCACGTGATTGAAGCATCAATGCTTTACAGAGTCAAATAATTACCTTTCTAAAGTTTATTACAGTTTTAGAAAAAAAAGTTATAGTGGAAAGAAATTTGACTTTGGAAATTAAATTATGCTAAAATTTCTAACACACTAGACGCATCTTGATGAACCTGAGCTAAATTTAGGTGGATTAATATAATACATCAAAGAACAGATATTCTTCTAGATTTTTTAAATCATCCTAGTGTAACACCATAAGATGCTGGAGTATTTCTGAGGATCTGACCTCCATAAAAAATAAGTCAGCTTTGTTGATATCAGGATTCTAGGCTGCCAGTTAAGAACTGGCAATTTTATATTCCCTTTATTTAGAGAAGTTGTGATGTAATGGCAGTCTCACTGCTATATTTCATAAAAAGGAAATGTAACTGGCACACTTTGTATTTGTTAATTATATTAACTAGTTCTTTTTATTTCTCTTAAGTAGATATTTTTCATACTAACTTTTGAGAGCTTCTGCCCTAAATAGAAAAGGATGGAGTGAAATGTGCTTTTATATACCCTCTATTGAGACGATAAATTGGTATAAATTATCTGATAATGATGATTTAGCAATATAGCAGAGTTGCAGGGTAGGCTTTAAAGTTGGTGTGGAAGGTGAAAATCAGGCATACTCAAAATTATCCTTGAGAAACCTTTTAAATTATCAAAAAAGTACAAAATATAGACTTGATAAGTAGAAGTCAGCCAGGTTTTCCTCTAGTGTTGAACAGATTGCTGTTTCTTTTGGTGGTGTACTAGATGTCGTTGCATGTGTTTAGGATCCACGTTGTACAAAAAAAGAAAATCTAACTTTAATCACTACAATGAAACTTAGCTAGGCACAATCTCATACTAGGAGAGGCATGCCAACAATAGGAACTGAAATAACACAGGACCAGAGGATCCTAGATCATGCTGCTCCCTTTCAGGTGTAAGGTCATTCACTTTGAGTAAGTGCAACCCAGCTATCGTTCTAGACTTTACTCTTCTCACTCATTATCTCTTGCTCACTCTCTTTCTCCACTATTGCTTTCTTGATTTCTCATTTCTAATTATTCTAGATTAGACACAGTTGAATTGTAAAAATTAAGTGCATGAAAGATATGATTTCAATCTGTGTACTAAAAACCCTACTGTGACAATTATCACTTGTCTGCCCTATATCCTTCCACTCTTTTTGTCATAACAGACCCTCATAGTTCATCCATGAATTAATACAATTTGGGCTACTTATTATAAACCCCTGACCATATAATTGGTCCAGGAATAAGAAAGTGACCCACCCAACTGTCCAACAGAGGTCTTCCTTGAAATGCCTCTGATTAGAGTTAGAAGGATGGGTCTTTTCTTCCCTCAATATGAAGACATGAGGATGCTGGACTGGACTTATTTGTATCCATGTTACCTCCTAAACCTGGAAAAACCTGTTTATGAATTTGAAGCTGGCATGGCAAGTTAAGTCCAAAAAGAATGACTATTGATGATGCTGAGGTCTATTGTTTCTGTAATTCCTGAGGCCTCTTTCATGTGTTTTTCCTCTGCTTTGGTTACATGTACCAATCTGTACTCGATGTTTTTGAAATCTAGTTCAAGCTGAGTTTCAGAAAACTCAACCAGAAATCTGACTGATACAATAATATTCTATAGAATCAAAAAACAATTTGAAGACTATTCTGAGATCGAAAAAATCCCAGGATAGTGGAAAACAAAGTAAAAAGTAGATAGGATGCAAAGCATGTGCGTATGTGTGTGTGTGTGTACATGTGTATGTGATGTGCATGTGTCTAGAAGAGACTGTATCAAGTTTAAACAGTGGTTATCGGTGAGGACTAAGATTACAGATAACTCTTTTTCTTCTTTGTATTAATCACCTTCTGAATGTTATGTGGTCTTTTGTATTTCTTCTGTCTTGTTCCTTGTGGTTGTGTGCATGTGTGTTATGAAATTCTCCATTCACGCCCTTTTATTTCTATTGTTTTTCATACTGATTTTTAAAAGTTCATCATATAATTAGGATATTAAATATGTCATTTTTCACTCAAATAATATTTCCATTTATTCATTATTTTATTTTATGTTCATAAGTTTTTATTATGCTGTTTTTACTGTCTTCCATCATTTATAACATTCTCTTCTATTCATAAATTAGCAATTGATAACCAAATATTTTTTTAAATTTTGTTAATTTTAATTCTTTATATTAAAATTTTTAAGACATTTGGAATTCATCATGATAGATGCTAATCATAAGTGACTATTTTTTAGGTGTTACAATGTGTTAAGAACTGTGCTAAGCCATTTACATACATTTTTCCATTTATTTTTTCATCTAATTAAGGGTTAGTACTATTATTAGACTCATTTTATAGATGAGGAAATTGAGGCTTAGAGATGTAAAGGACTTGTTAGTAAGTGGCAGAGCCAGGATTCAAACCCAAGTATTACTGACTCCTACAACTACACTGCCTAGCATATGATCCAATTATCTCCTTTTTCAGATTCACAAAACACCTGTTATAAGTTACGAATGGAGACCTGTATTTTTCTGAGCACACTTAAGTATATTTAAACAAAAGAGAGACATTTTTATTTTTATACCATTTATGGTACTTTATAAGAATTATTCCTATAGAGTTAAGCTAAAATTTCCTACATTACTTCTTTTCAGACCCATCTGTATGAGCTGATAAAGGGTTAGTGCCACCTGGGTCTTAAGAAAGCATAGGCACTCTGGCACTTGCCAACCTAAAATGAAGTTTGTTCTTTATTTGGTAGTATAATGTTCTATAGCTGAGACTTTTGGTTGGTTGATCTGCCAGTTTTCAACAAGTCTTAATCCCTATTCGTTTTTCTGTGATTATTTAAGGGTTGTTCTATGATCCAGTAAAAAGAAAAAAAAAAAAGGACAATCGGAGTGAGATAATAAACCTAAGAATTTACATGGCAGTTATTCTGTAAGTTTCCAGTTATTAATCACTTCTGAGTTATATTTAGTTATACTAATATTTAATATATAAACACAGCATTTTGTTTAGTTTCTGACAAAATATTGAGGATCATACTGCCACAAGGCTACAAACTCCACAAAGAAAAAGGCCAAATAGCATTCAGAAGAGGAATAATATAAAAAAAATTATCTGTAATCTTATCTCTTATTAATAATCACTGTTTAAATTCCTCTGATGCTTAAAAAAATGTGAAGCTGGCTTTTTTTCTTCATTATGACCTAAAATTTCCCATTCTGCAAGTCTACAGAGGGAGTGAGTTTAAAAAAAAAAAAAACAATGTAAAAACTTTTTGTGATTTTATCCGAGTCCTAAAATCATAGAAGAGGATTTTTTAAATTTCTGGTGAAAAAGTAGCATAGCTAATGAAGACAGACAAAAAAGATCTAAGGACACTTATCTTCTTAAAAAAGGCAAAACTACTTCCTAGGTGCAAGACCTCATGGGGTTCCCAACTTAGGTCTGCACCACCTTAGAGATGTCAAGAGTTGTCAGTGATGCAGAAGGTTTTGGCCTGATATCTCCAAGCTCAAGCAGCCCATCAATCTTTAATCTTGTTGATTATTTCATTATGGACTGAAAATGGTGATATTCTCTCAGGCCTTCTGCATTTATTAGCTGAAAATTTCTTCAAATATGAGTTTTCCTTATTTCCAATGTGGGTAGTTTGAAATACAGTTGGTACAGAAAAAAGCAGGTCAAATGTGTTTCTTTCCCTTTGTCTCTTTTCAAAATAATGAGTCAGGTTCCTAGTAACCTCCGATGATGACTAACGAGGTTTTCTTTTTTAGTATTTTATGAACTGATGAGTTTTTAAATATTTGATGTGTCCCAATTCATTGTAGTTGTTACTTTTATTGATGCTCAAATTTTCTCAACTTATGCTCTGTCCTCATTTTTAATTGAAGACAGAGAACACTGCATGCAGAGCTCCTTCCCTGCAGGAGATAATGAGGTGCTGATGAATCCATGTGATGCTTTAAAAAAAAAATTCTGCCTTAGTGGATAAGGAGAAAGTAGATTTTTATACCTATGTGGTGTGAAAGGCATTACTTTTAAATCTAACCTCTCTGTTTCATAGAAAGAGGCAGGGTTAGAAAAAGAGGGCATTTGGGAATCTTACAACATCTAAAGAGAGATAAAAAGATGTTTTCAGTAGGCTCTCTTAAAATAAGTTCTTGCGAGGGTTTTAATTAATAGTAAACAGCAGATACAATTTTTAAAAAGTATGACACATCACCAGGGGATGAAAGCAGAACACACTTGTAACAGTCCTCATTTTAATTTATAAGAAAGCATCAGCAATCTTGAACATTCCTTTTTTCCTGAGAACCTCTATCTCTAAATCACGTGCTTGCTCATCAGCCTTCTATTTCTTACCTGCAGGAGTTCCCCAATCTGTAGCATTTTGACAATGCTAGCTTCTTTCTTTGTTCTTTGAGAACTGTACCCCTCTGACATCTTTCAAAAGCATTTCTATTGCGTTACCTGTAATATTTTGTTCTAATTCTAATTTTATCCCCAATTTCCTGTGCTTTCTATTACCTAGAGAAAATTGCTACTAGAAGTTCATGTCTCCCTTCAAATATTTTCTTTTCCTCTGAAATCTGTTTTCGTTTATTTTTTTTTTCAATTTCTCCTGATGACACTATCATCATCCCAGTCATCTAAACTCAGAAACATCATGTCATTTTTGTTCCCTTTGTTCTCTTAAAGTCAACCAACCACAAACTTTTGCAATTAGCTTCCCTGGTGAGCACCTTATATAAACCCGATCATCTCCATTATGAATCTGTGGTACACCAACCCAGGTTTTCATGGTTTCCTGCAATAGCCTGAGTCGCTTTCATCTTTAATCTAGCTATTTCATATTAACAAAGAAGCTCCCTAAATTATATCTTCCCATTAATAATATATCAAGCATCCCATACAGTCTAGAACATAATCACATGCAATGATGGTTATCTGGCTTTTGAACAGTTTTACATGCTTTTTTTTGTCTTCCCAATTAAATTATAAAGTATAAACTTTTCTATATGACAAAAAGAAAAACAAATGGGTTGTTGAGAGGGAAAAGGGTGATAAAAAATAAGAAGATACAAGGAACTGGAAAAAAAAGAAAAGAAAACGGTAATCTGTGTTGCATGGAATGGTAATGAAGAAGAAATTATAAATCAGCCTACGTGTGTTGAGTTTTCAGGATGAGTGAGTGGCACCTCGGGGCAAACTGGAAACAAGAGTCTCTCTCAAGACACTGCTGGAAACCATCTCGATGTATAAATAAACCCATGATGTCTCCAAGGTGGAGGTACCCTTTCAAATGGAAGTCACCACCTGCACAGCCCTGAACACCAGAGTTTTTTACACTCTCACTATTCTATCATTGCTAAGTCATGTTTGTCATTTGGGCCTCAATTTCTGAACTTGTACCAGAGGCACAGAAATTCCTGCTATAGTTGCTTTACTTGGTTATTGCAAAGATAGTAGTAGTCAGTGACCTGAACTAGCATGGAGTACAAGTTGGAAAGAAATCAAGCTGTGACAGAAAGCAAAACGTTAAAAACATTTAGAACTGCGGAAACTAGGAAGTGCTGAGATGTCTGTTGTCATGTTTGTATTTTTAGTTTGTTGTGGTGTTGTGTTGTTTTATGTTAGTGGTAAACTGATTATGAGAAAAATATGTAAAAGCTGTAAAAGCTAAATACATAAAGAAAAGGCAAATGATAAAGAACAGTAAAATAAAGATTAGGAAAAAAGACTAGGAAATTTTTATTGCAAATCTGTCTATCAGAAAGAAGAAAGAACTTTTCTCATGGGAGATATATGATTATAACACTATTAGTAATTGCTAAGATTTACTAAGTACCATGAACCAGGCACCATGCTAAATACCTTCTTTCATTTGTTCTACTCAATGATTCTATAAGATAGATGCTAATACTAGCCCATTGTGTAGATGAAAAAATTAGAAGCAGAGGCAGGATGTGAAAACAGATTTTCTAACTCTAGAGGCCCCTCTTTAACAATACTAGGCTGTATCCTAAAGAGTTGCTTCATGGGGGAGGAGTGTTACAGTTTAGCAAGAAATAAAACTGAGATCTGCTTATTAATTCAATTGGAATGAATCCAGGGTACACATATGCAGTAATTCAAATGCTAGGAAGTAAAAGGCTTGATGTAAGTTCCAATTTGGCACAAAAACAAAAACTTTTTTAGAGACTATACAGTAAGAAAAAGGGTCAAGCTTTAGGAATAAAATAGAGATACTGTGACTTTGTTTTTAAAAGGTGAATGAATGAGTTATGAGCCCTGTCAGTAAAAGTTGGAGACAGTTGGACATTTGGGCTGCAGAACCTAATTGTTAAGGAGAAAGATGACAAAGTGGGGAGAGTGCTAGCCATGTGCCTTCATGAAGTTACAGAGAGATATTATTACTACCATATGAAAGACAGCTAAAGACTTGATACAGCTGTCACTTGCTAGGTGACTTAAATGTAGAACACAGTTAGGAAACATGTTCAAATGATCTGGAGTACAGAGACAGCACAGTGCCTCCCGATAAGAAAACTATTAGTAAAAATAAAAAGTAAATGCCCAAAGACATGTCACAACGAAAGGGAGGAAGGCACAGCTGAGCCACCTTCAAGATCCAGCACGCAAGAGGAAGAAAACGAGAATCATCTGTACCAATGCCAACTTGAAAGTCTCCTGGGGACGCAAGAAAAAAGAGAGAACACAGAGAGGTGTGCAGAGAGACTCGGGTAAAACTTAGGGAGATGGATTTCAAGTTTTGGGGAAGATAAATAATGATTAAAAAAGAAATGGAGGTATGAAGGAATAAGTTATATAGAGAAATACAAAGTATGTGAGGGATATATGAAGAACAGCTATCTGTATACAAAAGTAGGCAGAAGAGAGTAGAAGCCTTCACTAGGCAATGGTTCTCAAGGTGGGCGCCACCAGACCAATTGCACTACCACTACCTGGGAACTTGATAGAAATGCAAATTGTCAGGCCCCATCCCAGTCTTACTGAATCAGAAACTCTGGGGCTGAGGCCCTTCAATCTATGTTATAACAAACCCTCCAAGTGATTTTGATCTGCATTAAAAGTTTGAGAACCAGTGGTCTAAGGAAGAGAAATAAAGGAGAATTCAAGAAAAGGATATTTAACTGTGTTAAATGACAAATGTGGGTGGGGGACACATAATACAAACAGAGAATGACCATTAAAGTTTAGAATTGCAGCCCAGTGGAGTCTGATGAAAGAGAAACCAAATTTACACAATCTTAGTACAAAAAAGAGGGCTTAATGTGATTGGGAGAAATATATTGCAAATGAAGGAACTATGTTAGCAACTATGTAAGAGTATCCAACTGAACTTCCTGCCCTATGGAAATGTTCTCTACCTGCACTGTCCAATGTGGTAGCTGCTAGCCACATGTGGCTACTGAGCACCTGAAATATCATTAGTTCAACTGAAGAACTGAATTTTTAATTTTATTGAATTTTAGTCAACAAAGTTAAATAGTCACATGTGGTTAGTGGCTACCACATTTGACAAAGTAAATTTTAATCTCAGATGGGTCAAGGAGACATAAATAATGCAAATGTGAACTTGTATTTGTGAAGATATTTAATAACGTGAGATCTGCAGTAGAAGACATGTAAGCATGAAAATGAATTACAAAATAGCACATTTATACATGTGGCTACCCTACATCCAAAGAAATATAAATGAAGGAAGCATTTTATATTTTATATATAAGTTCTTCACTAATTCTTATCTTGGAGAGCATTTCCAGTGTTGTCCCAGAGAAAGATAGAGCTGGAAGTAACTGGACGTTATCCTACAAAATAGAATCACTTTTTAAGAATATGGGACTGGAAATTTTATATTTAGATATTTGCTATATAATTTATTCTACTATCAGAATTATGACAAAAACATATAGATAGGGATGGTCTTTGGAATGACTAGATAAATGTGTAGGGAAAATAGACAAAGTAGAATGTAAAGTGGAAGGAAGCTCATGTCTTGCTAATGATTAAATGAATTTGTCAAAAATTAGTAAACTTTTCAAAAGCATGAACAGGGAATAATTCTTGTTGAACAGGGAAAAAAACCTAATAAAAATATATCCATATATTCAAGAGGAAGAATAAACTATTCCCCTTTCAAGATTTTAGATCATCAAGAAGCAAGTTAAAATGGCATAAGAAATATACTCAAGGGAAGGAGACTAAAAATGTCTTCAAGAACAAAATAAATACTTCCATCCATAGAAGCATTAAATGATGAGGAGAAAAGATTTTTTAAAAATAGAGAAGAAACTGTAAGAACTGGAGCAAAAGAAATAGAAATCAAAGAGCAAGTGAGCAGAGTATGTAGAATAAGAGTCAAGGTGATGAGCAAAGGAAGAGGTCATATAAGAATAAAACCCTACTGAGAGACAAGTTATAATGTTTGAGAAGAAAGCATCATGTTTTACAAGATTAAAAAAGATAAGTGAAGATGCTGGAGAAAAAGCTGATAATAGATAAGTAATAATAACTGATAATAGCTGATTTAAAAAAAAGGTGTTTAGGGCTCACACGTGCATGCGCTGCTTGTATTCTCTCTCTCTCTCTCTCTCTCTCTCTCTCTCTCTCTCTCTTTCTCTCTATCTCTCCCCCCACCCCCCTTCCCCTCTCCCTCTCTCCCTCTCATTTTAAACAATGACTTCACAGACAGGAAAAGAACAGAAGACAGAAGAGGAAAGATGCAAGGAATGAAAAGGTTTGACATCATATGTTGTCTTCATGGCTCAAAGGTGACTGGCATAATCAAGTTGCTAGTAAGACTAGAGGCCTAACTACTGGGAGAGAAAAAGATTACTGGCAGATCATAGTTTTTAAAATGTACTAAGGAAGTTAGTTATTAGAAAGCAAAGATCATTGGTACCATTCAACAGTGACTACAAGTTTCGAGAAAGAATGGAGATGCCCTGTGAGTAGTAAAGCATATGAGAACCAAGAGGAATGGTGCTGGGTTTATAAAAACTGAAAGCAATAATAAACGTGGCAAAATAAACAGAGACTCATGGACCAGGGCTGTGGATTGGTGGTTACCAGATGGAAGGAGTAGGGGAGGTAGATAGGGGTAAAAGGGACCAAATATTTAGTGACAGAAGGAAATCTAACTTTGGGTGGTGAACACACAATGCAATATATACATGGCACACTGTTGAATTGTACACTTGACACTTATTTGATTTATTAATCAACATCACCCAATAATTTTTAATAAAATAAAGATAACATGATGCACTACTAGAAACATATTTGGAGAATGTAAGTGAAATGACAATCCCTAGCACAGGAGGAAGTTTTGGAACATATCATCATATGTTTTGGTTTCAGCGAATACTTTTCTGTTGGACAAACAATCCTATTTTTAAGAATGTGGACAGGAGTTCCACACAAGTACCTATAATATGATGACACCATACACCCAAAAAGATAAGAAGGTCCATACTCATTGTATTGATTATTTGAAAGAAATTCAAAAGACAAAATATATAAGAAAAGCCACCCATGGTGGTCCTCTCTTTACATATTATCTAGGCAGTGATTAGCAACATCTTTCTATAAAGGGCTAGAAAGTAAATATTTTAAGTTTGTGATCTCTGCTGCAAATATTCAACAGTGGATGTGAAAGCAGGCACTGGCAATAAGAAAACAAATGGGTGTGATATTTCTCCAACAATTTTTATTTTTTGAAAAATGGTCAGCCAGCAGGTTTGGTCTGTGTGCCATAGTTGCTTCTGATGGTTAGACATTTTTAGAAAAAGAATGAGTTTCTAAGAGAAATGTGATATAAAGATGCCAAAGAGATAGTAGTACACACATCAAACATAAATAAACCACTTTCTTGAAGCTATTATATTACTCAACAATCATTTTTGCAATTACAAGAAGAATGAAGAGCGGAACTAAAATAGAGAACATACCTGAGAAATCAGAATAAAAAATAAAGTAATATACAGAAAAACTGTGTCGTCTTGCTTGTTGGCAACTTAATACCATTCCTCAGCCAGAGACTGGGATAACTATCACATTTTCCAGAATCTTGTAGCAGATTCACAAGCAAGGAGAAGCTAGATTTATTGTGGCTTCCCTGGCAGTGGTGAGCAGAGGTGTGCAATTCTGCAGACATACAATTTTTCAAGCAGCCACTGGGCATTTCCCTACAAATCACCTGCTTTGATGATACAAGCAGTAGTGAAAATTGCTAGTGGTTTCCTGTGGTCTATCAATATTCTGACTCTGAAAGATGTGGTTAAACGAAGAGCTAGTTGCATCTTCCCTGAATTTCATTCCATTACTAGCCTTTCCAAGTGGTTCAGTAAAGCGCTTAATTCTTTGTATCAAATCACTTCATTGCTTGAAGTCTATAGAGCAGCACCCCTTTGTGACCAATACCTGACTGATATGGTATTAGTGTAGAACTGAAGACACAAAATAAGAGGATGAGCAAGGGAAGAGTATCTGCTTATGCCTAAGAGGTGAGGAAGGTGTGTAAAGAACAGATATAGAAATAAAAATAGCACAAACAAAAGAAAATACAGAAAGAATGTAAAAATATATCATTTAGAT
This sequence comes from Eonycteris spelaea, assembly GCA_003508835.1. Lineage (NCBI taxonomy): Eukaryota > Metazoa > Chordata > Mammalia > Chiroptera > Pteropodidae > Eonycteris > Eonycteris spelaea. The sequence goes on along the minus strand of PUFA01000368.1, from coordinate 379,190 downwards.
ATTAAGTCACAATGAACAATTTCTGAGGCCAATATTTTTAAAAATTAGCTACTTTTTTTATTATACGCATGCTGGTTTATGTGGATGATAATTTATTCATAGTATAAAATAAAAAGATAATAAAATACATTGAGCATCTTCTTTGGGCACTGAAATTTTTTCACTACTGTTCAAACCATCCTGCAGGGAAGAGGTTGTTATCCTCTTCTTTACCTATTAAGAAACTTTTGGCTCAGAGAAGTTAAAAGGCTGGCCAAAGTCACATAACTATTAAATGGCAAAGGCCAGGATTTGAATTAAGAACTGCTTGGCTCCAAATGCTGGCATCCTTTCTGCTCTACCATGCCTAAAAGGCCACTTGCACTTTTGCAGCTGGACTCAAAATGGGTTAGGCCTGAAGAGGACAGAAAGAATTTTAGTTAGATATTATTTTAATATATTTTGAAATTGAACTAATGCTTCCACTCATGTATTCATAGAATATAATTATTCAAAACTGATCATGCAGTAAACAAGACAAACATGGTCCCTGCTGTCATGTGGCTTATATCTATATGGCTGTAGCAACACAGATGTTAACGGAGTATCTCCTGATGTGAAACTAAATACACAAGAAAAATTAACGTGTGTGTGAATGCCACATGCATGTACGTTGTGTGTGTGTGTGTGTGTGTGACTTATAAGAAGTGAACAAATATCAAGGACTAAAGAAAGGAGAGACCAAAAATTCTTTCACATGGAAACTTAAAGGAAATATTTAATTCTATGCATAAATTACAAATGCATGACAAAAACCCACACTATTGAAAAGAAAACTCAGAAAATTGGTGGCATGCAAAAGTCCTACTAACGAGCTCTGGTTTGTAATTATTATAGGGTCTGGGGCAGAAAGAGCACCCTATTAAATAGGAGACTCTATAAGCTAATTAACAAATAAACATACCTTGCAAAGATACCATGTATAGACACTTATTAAAAGAAAGGTAAAAAGAAAAGTAGCAAGAGGACACAATAACTTATTGCTAATTGACATCTGAGGTAGTGTAAAATGTCTATAATATTTAAGGATCAAAAGGACCCTAGTAGAATAAAACATACTATAGAAAATATTAAGTAGATTAAAGGTAAAACAATGAAAAATTGAGAATGTCCAAATTTATAAGAAACTGATAGGTCTGTGGAAATAGTGTCTTGCAATATACTATAACAGAATCAAACTGAATTGAGGTCTACAGCCAGAGATGAGAAATCCCCTAGTATATCTAGAGGGAAGAGTTATCTCTAAAATCATCCCCAGTGCTAAGAATCCATTCTCTCACTTATAGACTTGGTAAAGCAAGAACATCAATTTCAATATTTAAAGAGTACAGGTGCAACTTTTTTTTGGGCTCATTTTCAGATAAGTATTTTCACACATACATAGCTACTTCTAAACTTACTTGTCCTAAGGCAATATACATATTCAATCTAAATATACCATAAATATACATAAAAATAATGTAAAGTTTCTGCATTTAGTTATCTGAACCAAAGAGAAATTAATTGGCTTTACCTGTATAAGTACAGAAACAATTGTGTGGATTCTAAAAAAGTTTCAAGTACTAAAAGGTTAATATCGTCTGGCAGCAAAAAAAAAAAGTATGAGTTACATAAAAGACTATAATGAAAGCTAACACTCCAAATATGACATAAATTAAAAATTAATATAGATTTATTAAAATTAATATACTGTATAAAGACCTGTATAAAAGCCTCTCCTATTTAATAAAATAGCTGAGCCATTACATACTGTCAATGGAAAAGCAATACATACATTAAAAGATTAATGGAAAAAACAGTGAACAACAGGGTGTTATTTTTTGTCATTTTAAATAAAGTTTTTAGTTGTTTTAACTTCGAGTGTGTGTTGGTTTTTTTGCTTTCAAGCTTTGTAAATTTGAACATGCTAGGAAAAATCATCATTTGGTGTGTGATCACCTTCCTTAATGACTAATTTTAATGTTTTTAACAAAATGCTGTATCAGTAGTTGTGTTTGAGTTTCCATCACATTTTTCTTAGTCTACTATGTTCTAACCGCAGCAAAGTGTTGAGGGAAGAGTTCTGAGGAGAGTGACCCATGGCCTGCACATGTGCTTTATATTTTTATTATTGTAAGAACACATAAGATCTACCCTCTCCAAACCTTTTAAGTGCACAATAGTCTTGCTAACTACAGGCACAATGTTGCACAGCAGCTCTCTAGGACTTACTCATGTGCAATAAATGGCACTTTTTACCTTCTGAACAGACACTCCCCATGTACCCTTCCCACCCGCACCTGTAACTACCATTCTACTCTGCTTCTAACAATTTTACTATTTTAGATACCTCATATAAATGAAACAGGCAGTACCTGTCCTGTGATTGGCTTATTTCACTTAGTGTAAGGCCCTCTAGATTCATCCATGTTGTCCATATGGCACAATTGCCTTCATTTTTATGGCTAAATACTATCGTGCGTGTGTGTGTGTGTATCAACATTTTCTTTATCCATTCATCTGTCAATGAACATTTAGGCTGTTTTCACATCTTGGTTATTATGAATAATGCTTCAATGAACAGAGAGTGGACATATCTCTTTGAGATCCTGATTTAATCCTTTTGATAAATACCCAGAAGTAGGTTGCTGGATTATGTGGTAGTTCTAGTCTTAATTTTTAGAGGAACCATCGTACTATTTTCCAGAGCAGCTGCACCATTTTGCAGTCCCACCAATAGAGTACTAGGGTTTCAATTTCTCCACATCCTCATATCTATTGTTTTTTTGTAATTGTTTAATACTGGCCACCTCACAGGTGTGAGCTGTTACTTCACTGTGGCTTGATTTGCATGTCTTGATGATTAGTGATGTTGAGCATCTATTCATGTACATGTTGGCCATTTCTACATCCTCTTTGGAGGAATACCTATTCAAGTCCTTTGCTCATTTTTAAATCAGTTTATCTTTTTATGTTTTTATTTTTGGCTACTGAATTATAGGAGTTCTTTATATGTTTTGGATATTAATCTCTTGTCAGATATATAATTTGTATAATATTTTCTTCCATTCCATAGGTTGCCTTTTACTCTGTTGATTATATCCTTTGCTATGCAGAAGGCTTTCAGATACAGTCACATTTGTATCATTTTGTTTTTGTTGTGGAATTAAGGTATATTAGTTTCAGTACTAGCTCTGCAATTTATACCTTACACAATTTATATGTCAATTACATCTCAATAAAAATCCATTTAAAAATTCTTTGAAAATGGCTAACTACATTTTTCATTTCGAATTAGAACTATATTAAGAATTAAATAGCTTTAAAAAATATACTTGAAAGTTTATTTTGTAAATTATATTTTTTTTCAATAATTACAGGTAAGATCATTTTATATCGGTATATATATTCTTTTTGTGAACAAGTTTGTTCCATCAAATTTAAGAACACATTTTGTTGACTAAGGAGTCCTGAGGCAACCTATAGCAGGAATTTCCTCTGCCATACCTCACCTCTTTTTTTCTCTTTCCAAACTCAAAGTTGAACTCATAAAACCAGAAAGTAGAATGGTAGTTGCTAGGGGCTAAACAGTGGGAGAAAAGGGGAGATGTTGGTCAAAGGGTACCAACTTTCAGCTATATAATGAATATGTTCCAGAGAGCTAATGGAGACCATGGTGACTGTAGTTAAATGAACTGTATACTTGAAATGTGTCGAGAGTGTAAATCTTTAAGTGCTCTACCACAAAAAATAAATAAATAAATAACTACAGGAGGTGATGGATGTGTTATTAACATCACCGCAGTAATTTCATTGTGAGTGTTTGTGTGTGTGTGTGTGTGTGTGTGTGTGGTGTGTGTGTAAAATCATCACACTGCACACCTTGAAAAAAATTCACACTGTAAGATTCCGAGGAAGATGATGGATGAGGTAAAAGTAGGTTTCGCTTCCTCCCAGGTCCACATTGAAATTACAGCCAAATTATAAAAATATCAATGTGGAGAATCGTCTTAAGTCCAGCTGATCATACTATCATATATGAAGTATAAAGTAGGACATCAAAGCCGGTAGGAGGGGAAAGTCCTGAGTAGGGCTGAACTCACACCTGCAGGGGGTGGAGGATCATGGGGAGGGAGAGTGAGGCTGCAGAGGCTCCCCTGAAGGAGGTCCTAGCAATCATTAGGGTAGCCCAGCCCAGAATCCCAGCTCAGAAGAAGAGGAGTTTCAAAAAAACTACTAAAAACCAGAGGGGATTCTGGCCATCCTGGGTGAAAATGGAAGGAAACTGAAATTCTAGACGCCCTTTTGAAGACCCATGCACAGAGCTCTTTGATCTGCGGATACCTTCCGAACACCGCAGTGGGTCACAGGCTTACACAGATTTCATACAGGGAAAGTCTGCGTTACTGGGCACTAGAATGAGAGCTGAAGGGCAGCCACCCTTGTGCCTTAGTCCGGCCCCCTTACAGGGCAATCTAACTGTCAGCTCTTTGTGCAGAACCCCTCCCACAGGGCCTTAGGAAGCTCTGGCCTGAGGCAAACAGCCCACCCCACCCAACTTGCAGATCTCCGGGGCTTTAGTTGGTGGATGGCTGCCACACCCTGCACCTATTCAGGGCCAAACATTCACAGCTGGCAGCAAGCTCTGGAGCACACACTTCTAAAACAGTTTTAGGCAGATCCCTGCTGCCAATAGGAACACGGATGGATCTTGGATTTTGGGTGGATCTGGGGATCTGAGGACCAGGCCCAGAAAGCAGCTGGTCTTTGCTGTGATATGGGACTTCTGCAGGAACGTGCAACAAGAAGTTGCAGCAAGACTGAGGCTGGTATTGATCTGACTGCCATTGTGCCCCTGAGACCTGCCCCACCCAACCCACAAAATTGACAAATTGCCTCAGGTAACCCATTTACAATCTACCACCAGCCACCCCCCTACCTCCCACTCCCACCCCACAGACAACAAAACCTTGGCTAGCACATGGGTGGTAACTGGAGGTAAAACAGTGGCAGCAGACCTCTGCTGCCCGCAAGAGATGCAATTGCATAGGGGGATTGCAGGGTTCTGCGGAACCACCCCAGACAGCAGCTGTCTCACTGTGATCTATGACTACTGCAGGAATGTACAGACACAGAAAAGCAGAAACTGAGGGTTATTGGCCTGACGGCCCTTGAACTCCCTGAGATCCTGCCCCATCCAATACACAAAGTACACACCACACATTGACAGGCAGCTGCCCCTGCCTTGGGGTGATACGTGCTGCACAGTCAACAGTTCTCAGCCCGCGAAGTGAGCAAAGTTCAGGGAATACAGTGACAGCATGAGATACAGTAACTCTTGGGCAAACCTCAGGGGTTGTGTGGGCTCATCACAGGTGACCGTAGGTCACACAGTGATATCTGACTTTGATGGGAGCCCACAGTGCCAGAGCCGGCAGCAAAATCTGGTCGGACTGTGTTGGCTTGAAGACCTCATGCCTCAGTGAGATTGACACCCCACCTAACCCACAAATTACCTGTGGCAAGCCTGCTCCAGGTAATCCAGTCCCATCTGGGCTTTCCTTGGTCCACGAATTCAATAGCAAACAACAGTACCCGTTCACAGCGACCCAAGCAAAGCCCATTCGATAAGGGAATTAAGCATTCAGTGGGTGTGCCAACAACAACCTCACATCCACGAGCTTCAGAATTCTTAAACAGAGCTTGGGTGTTTTGCAGGCCTGAGGTGGGCAATAGCGGACCTTGCTATGATTGGAAACTTGTACAGAGAGGCCACAGAGACAGTGCTGGCATGTAAAGTGACAGTGCAGTGGCAGAGGGAGATTTGCTCAATAGAACCAGGAGACTCCCAGGGTCCCTGTGCCACCCAACATGCACATCACCCAGAGGCTCTTCCAATTTTAGAGACTTACAAGGCAACGACAGGCAGTCTCAGACCTGGAGGAGCACTGGTCCTTCTGCTAAACTGCCATAGGTCAGGGATGGGGATAACTGATCACTGCCTCCAAGAATTATCTCTTGCACTTACCTATAGATCCAACATAGGCAACAACCATCTGCGGATTGCACTGTAGCTCCCACCAGGTAGCCTGAACAATCAAAGGCAGCGGCTGACCTTGGCCTACTGGGGAGCCCTCCCAAGGGGCCACAAAACCAATGCAGAGCTGGCACCAGACCACAACAGAGCAACTCCTGACTAGCTCCATTAGCAGTACACAAAGGATGGTTGCAACAAGTCCACAGCCTGCTAGGGCAAATCATACTCAGTGGGTCAGCCAACACGCAACCACCTTATGCCCTATGGGTGCAGCGCCAATTCCCACAATTATCACCCTGAACATTAATCCCATCCACTGCTATACTAACAATAAAGGCTTAACGACAACAGAAGATCACACACAACCCACACAAAGGGCAAATCCAGAAACCCCAGCACAGGGGACCAGGGAGAGTGCACCACTGGGCCACACAGAACACCTTCCACATAAGACCATCTGGCCAAGGCTGGAAAGATGAAACAAATATTCCTAACACATAAGAAACGTAGAGACTAATAAAATGAGAAAACAAAGAAATATGCCACAAATGAAACAGAGAAAACTCCAGAAAATAAGCTAAATGAAAATGGAGGGCAAGTGTTCAAAACAATGGGTTATAAGGACACTCAAGGAACTTAAGGGAGAGTGGATGAGCACAATGAGAATCGCAACAGAGAGACAGTAAGCATAAAAAAGGACTTAGGAATACTATAAAAAAAAATGGAAAATACAATAACTGAAATGAAAATACACTGGAAGGATTGAACAGTAGATTGGATGAAGTAGAAGATCAAATCAGCAAACTGGAAGACAAGGTAGCAGAATACACCCAATCAGAACAACAAAACAAAAAAAGGATGAAAAATGAGGAGAGTTTAAGAGACCTCTGGGACAACATGAAGCATAACAATAGCTAGATCAACAGGAAGTACCTGAAGGAGAAGAGAGAGAGAGCAAGAGATTGAGAATCTATTTGAAGAAATAATGACAGAAACTTCCCTAACCTGGCAAAGGAATTACATGTACAAGTTTAGGAAGTACGAAGAGTCCCAAGCAATTCAAACAGACTCAAACCAAGGTACATCATAATTAAAGTGCCAAAGGTCAAAGACAAAGAGAGAATCTTAAAAGCAGCAAGAGAAGGCAGCTAGTTACTTACAAGGGTACCCTCGTAAGAATATCTGCTGACTTTTCAATGGAAACTCTGCAGGCCAGAGGAATGTCAAGATATATTCAAAGTTATGAAAAATAACAATGTAACAACCACGAATACTCTACTCAGCATGGCTTTTGATTAAAATGGAAGGTGAGATAAGAGCTTTACAGACAGGGAAAAGCTTAAGGAATTCATCACCAACAAGCAGGTATTACAGGAAATGTTAAAGGGATTTCTGTAAAAAGAGAAGGGATAAAAAAGAAAGAGAAAAACAAATACAAATAATAAAATGGCAGTAACTATGTACCTATCAGTAATCACTTTAAATGTAAATAAATTAAATGCTCCAAGCAAAAGACACGGGGCAGCGGAATGCTGTCTATAGGAGACCCACTTCAAATCAAATGACTGAAAGTAAAGGGATGGAAAAAGATATTTCATACAAATGGAAATGAAAAAGAACAAGCCAGGGAGCTGGTATCTATATCAGATAAAATAGTCTTTTAAAAAAGACTATAATAGCGACAAAGAAGAGCATTACATAATGATAAAGGGTCAATAAATCAAGAGGACATAACCCCAGTGAACATACACAACATGGATTACCTACATATACAAAGCAATTATTGACTGACAATAAAAGGAGAGATGAACAGTAATACACTCATAGTAGGAGACTTTAACACCCCATTGACACCAATGGACAGTTCTTCAGACAAAAACTCAACAAGAAAAACAATGGGCCTAAAAGACATGCTAGACCAGATGATTTAATAGATATTATCAGAGCATTTTATCCCAAAGCAGCAAAATATAAATTCTTTTCGAGTGCACATGGAAACATTTTCCAAGGCAGATCACATGTTAAGACAAACAAGTCTTAATAAAATTTAAGAAGACTGAAATCATATCAACCATCTTCTCCTATCACAATGGTATGAAACTAGAAAATAAACTACAAGAAAATAACTGGAAAATACATGAACGTCTTGGAGGCTAAATAACATGCTACTAAACAATGAATGGCTTATCATTGAGATCAAGGAAGAAATCAAGATACCTAGAATACAAATGAAAATGAACACATGACTCGAAATCTATGGGACAAATGGAAGCAGACCTAAGAAGAGAAATTCATAGCAATACAGGCCTACCTCAAGAAAAAGTAAAAGCTCAAATAAAACAATCTAACCTTACACTTTAAAAAACTAGAAAAAGAACAGCAAACAAAGCCCAAAGTGAATAGAAGGAAAAAAATAAAGATCAGAGTGGAAATAAACAAAATACAATCTAGAAAAACAATACAAAAGACTAATGAAACTAAAAGCTGCTTCTTTGATAGATCCTTAAACAGACTCATCAAGGAAAAAACAAGAGGATTCAAATAAATAAAATCAGACATGAAAGAGGAGAAATAACTCTGACTGCACAGAAATACAAAGGATCTTAGGAAAATGCTAAGAGCAATTATACGCGAAACAATTGAACAATCTGGAAGAAATGGATACATTCTAGAACATACAATCTCCCAAGACTGAGTCAAGAAGAAACAAAAATCTGAACTGAACCAACGATTACTACCAATGAAATAGAATCAGTAATCAAAAATCTCCATAAAACAAAAGTCCTGACCAGAGACCTTCACAGGCAAATTTGACCAACATTCAGAAGAAGAATTAACACTAATTCTTCTCAAAACTATTCCAAAAAATTCAAGAAGAGGGAAGGCTCCCTAACTCCTTTTATGAGGCCACCGTTACCTTGATTCTAAAACCAGACAAACATTACAAATAAAGAAAACTATAGGCTGATATCTCTTATGAACATTGATGCAAAAATCTCAACAAAATATTAGCAAACTGAATTCAGCAATACATTAAAAATATCATACACCATGATGAAGTTGGATTTATTCCTGGGATGCAAGGTTGGTACAATATCTCAAATCAATTAATGTGATACACCACATTAACAAATCAAAAGATAAAACCATATGATCATATCAATAGATGCAGAAAAAGCATTCACAAAATCCAGCATCCATTTATGATAAAAACTCTCAGCAAAGTGGGAATAGAGAACATACCTCAACATAATAAAGGCCATATATGACAAACCTACAGCTACATCATACTCAATGGGGAAAGGCTAAAAGCATTTTCCTTAAGATCAGGAACAAGACAAGATGCCCACTTTCACCACTCCTCTTCAACATTGTATTGGAAGTCTTAGCCACAGCAATAAGACAAGAGAAATAAAAGGTATCAGAATTGGAAAGGAAGAATAAAACTCTCATGTATTTGCCAATGACATGATACTATATAGAGAACCCTAAAGATTCCACCAAAAAATGTTAGAACTGATTGATGAATTCAGTAAAGTAGCAGGATACAAAATAAATATTCAGAAGTCAGTGGCATTTTTATACACCAAATGAACTTTCAGAAAGAGAAATTAAGAAAAATCCCATTAAATTTCATCAAAAAACATAAAATACCTGGAAACAAGCTAACCAAGAGACCTGTTCTCAGAAAATTATAAGTCATTAAAAAAATAAATTGAAGAAGATGCAAATAAATGGAAGCATATACATGCTCATGAGTAGGAAGAAACAACATTATAAAATGGCCATACTACCCAAAGCAATCTATAGATTCAGTGCAATCCTATCAAAATACCAATGATTTTTCAAGAGCTAGAGCAAATAATCCTAAAATTTATATGGAACCATAAAGACCCAAATAGCCATGGCAATCTTGAGAAAGAAGAACAAAGTTGGAGGTATCACACTACCTGATATCAAACTATACTACAAGTCTACAGTAATCAAAACAGCATGGTACTGGCATATAAAACAGATACATTGATCAATGGAACAGAATAGAGAGCCCAGAAATAAATCCATGCCTATACTCTCACTTAATATATGACAAAGGAGGCAAGAATATACAATGGGGTAAAGACAGTATCTTCAATAAACGGTGTTGGGTAAATTGGACAGAATATGTGCAAAAAAATGAAACTGGACCATCTTCTTACACTGTATACAAAAACAGACTCAAAATGGATTAAAGACTTAAATTGTAAGACCCAAAGCCATATAACTCTGAAGAAAACATAGGCAGTAAAATCTTTGATATTACTAACAGTATTTCTTTTTGGATATATTCTACCACTCTCTGGGAAAGGGAAACAAAATAAAAAAAAACGAATGGGACTACATCAATCTAAAAAGTTTTTGTACAGCAAAGGAAACCATTAACAAATGAAAAGACAACTGATTGACTGGGAGAAGATATTTGCTTATGATACATCTGATAAGAGGTTAATATCCAAAATATATAAAAATTCATACAACTCAACAAAAAAGCAATCTAATTAAAAATGGATAGAAGACTTGAACAGATATTTCTCCAAAGAGGAAATATAGATTGCCAACAGACATATGAAGGGGTGCTTAAGGTCACTAATCATCAGAGAAATGCAATTTAAAATCACGAAATACCACTCACACCTGTCAGAATGGCTATCATCAATAAAGCAAAGAACAACAAGTGTTAGCGAGGATGTAGAGAAAGGGAACTAACTCTCATACACCGCTGGTAGGATTGTAAATTGGTACAGCCACTATGGAAAACAGTCTGGAGGTTTCTCAAAAAATTCAACATGGATCTACCTTTTAACCCAACAGTTGCACTTCTGAGTATTTAGCCAAAGAAAACCAAAACAATAATCCATAATGATATGTAGCCTCTGTTCATGGCAGCACTATTTACAATAGCCAAGATATGGAAGCAACCTAAGTACCCATCCACAGACGACTGGATAAAGAAGTTGTGGTTCATATATACAAATGAATATTACTCAGCCATTAAAAAATGAAATCCTACCATTCGCAACGGCATGGATGGACCTAGCGGTTATTATGCTGAGTGAAATAAGTCAGTCAGAGAAAGATAATACCATATACTTTCACTTATATGCAGCATCTGGGAAACAAAAAGAACAAACTAACCAAAAACAGACTCACAAATATAGAGGACAATCTGGTGATGGCCAGAGGGGAGAATTGGGGGGGGGGGGCTGAGTAAAAGGAGTGAAGGGTGAAAGAAGGACAAATTAGTAGTTGATAGATAGTCGTGGGGATAGGCAGCATGGCATAGAGAATGAAGTCAGCAGTAATGTAATGACTAGGTGTGGAGCCAAAGGAGAGAAAGAGCAATTAGGGGGATCATTTAATAAACTATATAAATGTCTAACCAATGTACTGTATACTTGAAACTAATAAAATAAAGAAACTAAAAAATAAAGAAAAAGATGGGTTATCTACAAGAGATAAACAATTACAGAAAGAATACACAGGATACAATGCTTGCCTAAACTATTATTCAAGGATAAGAATGAAATACAGAAATTACAAAGGTAATCACTAACATGTGGACTTTAGAAAAGAGGAAATTTGGTCCAGAAGGAAGAATAAGGAATAAGAAGAAAATGGTAAAATAAATATTTTATTACTATTAAAACGTAATAATGACTAATGGGAGCCATAGCAACGTGTAGGATCAAAATAACAGGCAAAAATAATGTGGAATATAAGAGGATGAAATTCAGAATTTAAACATTCAAGTCTACTTACACTGTTTAAAGGAAAATAATGACTTCATTAATTATGAATGGCATAAATTTAAGAATAAGGGCTTGGGGAAAAAAAAAAGTAGAATATATAACTATCCATCCAGAAAAGAGATGAAAAAGAGAATATAGAAAACATGAGTGTTAATGCAGAAGAAGGCATTAGAAGGAAAGAATGGCATTATAAATAAATTAAAGAGCAAAGTGAATAAAATTAGGTGAGTAATTAGGGGAAATTCAAAGAACAAAATTAGACACGAGAAGCAAACAAAGTTTAAGTAGAATAAGAACTTTAAAAAAATACTGAGATTTGATATTACAAAGTACTCTGACCTTATCATATTAAGATCCTCCTATCGTGAATAAATGTGTTCATTAAATTACTTTTTAAAACATGTATAAAGCATTGTTCTTCACACATGTGTATTGCAGTCTATTAGGTATAACAACTGTTTAAGAAAACTATAATTATTGAGAACATTTACTAGTAAAATTTTTGCATAACTGGAAAAAAAGTCATATTCTGTCAGACTTTATCTCCTCTAATCCTGGCTCAAAACAATTTTCTAGAAAAGCTGGTTATGAAAGAAGATATCACAATTAAATAGAGGTATACCACTTATCAAAAGATCTTGATTCCTTAAACTACCTGTTGTATATCTTTTGTCCATGAACTGCACCTTTTCAACCTCTTCTATGACTTGTAGATACCTATTTATCACATGTAAAGAGTTTCATAAGTTTACTACCCACTGGTTAAAATAGAACTTCCTTTCATTTTGTCCTCAGTGTAATTCTTTCAAGCCCCAGGGAGTGTTTCTTAGTTCTAGTATTCTGACTTTCATAATAAGAATGTGTTGACCCTACTCATACAATTTTTGATTTTACAAGCTTTGATCAAACCTTTTCTTAGGCCTCATTTTTTAAAAAGAGGGTGTTATTGTTTTTTTAAGTTTGTCCTAGTATGAAAGTTTCTTCCCCAACATGTTCAGTCCACTTTATTATTTAGATTATTCCTAACTCTAGTTTTTCTTTCAGTTACAGATGTAGAAATGCAGTGGTTTTTATGTAAGCAGTATTTTTTCTAGATTATTTCTAAGATATTTCATGTCAAGAATCCTGTGCCTCCACTATTATTAGTCTGCTCTAAATACCATCCTTATGCTGATGACTCCCAAATTTATATTTCCAAACTAAACTGCCCTCCTAAACTCCAATCTTATATAGTCAACTTAACATCTACATGTAAAAGACTATTAAGTTTCTTAAACTTCATGCATCTTAAAAGGGGGGAAAATCTTTGACTCCCCTCCTTCTACAACCTGCTCATCCCCTGCCTTTTTCCATATCAGTAAGCGGCACCATGAACCAATAAGTAACTCAAGCTCAAAACCTAGGAATCTTCCTTGATTGTTTTCTAACCCACATATTTCAGGCAATGCTATAGATCAGTGGTCCCAAACTTTTTCATGTCATGACACAAAGAAGTAAACTAAGGAGGCTGCTCAAGGCTGGAGGTAACCTACCTGGGACTTCGGGTTGGTCCAGGTCCCACCTAGCCACCCTTAAGACTGCAGATGATTGATATCATGGTACCTCATTAACATGTTTGTTGCCACTAGCTGAGAAACTCTTGTATATACAAAACACTTTACATATAAAATACATACTGAACTTAACCCCCATCTTCATCTCAACTGCTCTTATAATCCAGTTCAAACAGCTCAGGAAGGTGAGGTTAGTTGGGAACTCCAAACATTAGTGGTAAGTGATTTCTTGATGTGCCTGGGTGTCTCCGCCACCACCACCACCTCCCCACCCCGCCCCGGGAATATGGTAGTTGGAGCTCTGATCTTTACTGTGAAACATCCAGGCTTAATTTTCCAGCACTCCTAGCAATGCTGTGAGCCATCTGACTTTAATAAGTTGCCTTTTCCTTAAACTAACTAGAGTTATTTTCTAATACAAAAGCCCCAGCTAAACAGTAACTTATCCAAAAGGTCTTTCCTTACCACCCAAACCAAAGCATAAACTCAAGTCGATCCAATCCAAAGCATGGTTCCTCTTCTTACAGCACTTATCAGTATCTCATATTTTCTAATTTATTTATTTGCTCACTGACTCTCTCCAACTAGCTTCACGTGGGGAGCTATTATGAGACACTGAAGAAGTCATGTAGCTTATAGCCATAAAGCAGTTGCTGAGACAATTCAAACAATGGTTCGAGAAGCAGGGATTTGAGTTAAACATTACTGACCCTGAAGGAGAGGTATGCCTCCTAAAGTAATCCTTATAAGGTAGTGGAATGTTTTACAAATAGCTAGGAAGTTTGTACCCTCAAGGAAGGATGTATAGGAACTTATGTAAACATCAGCATTCCTATGGTAATGCACTCTGTGCCTTGCTATTGTGTTCGAAAAGAAATATAAGGGCTATGCTAAATAAACTCAAGGCTGCAGTATGCCCTCCCGAAGCGCTTTCCTGTCTTCTTCTTTTTTCCTTAGGCTTCACTCCCCCTCTTTTAGGTGCTGTTAAACTTTAGCCGGCTGGCTCTGGCAGCTTCACATGAAGATTTTTTTTCCTGTTGTGTTCATCATTTCATTCCCAGGGCCTAGAACAGTGCCTATGAATCCTTGTTAAATGAATTTATAGTGATCATTATTACCATTTTAGCACAGAAACACATGAGTCTACCTTTTGAAAATAGTACCCAGTATCATAAGCTGCATAAGCATCAGGGTAGCTTAGTGGTTAAGAGCATAACCTCTGATGTGAATATACTTGGGGTCATATACTGCTTATACAATTTACTATCTGTGTGACCTCAAGAAGAAGTTACCAAAGATCTCTGAGCCTTAATTTCTACATCTTATAGGACTGTCATGCACATTAAATTAGTAAATCTAGGTAAAGTTCTTAATTAGAGCCTGGAACATTAAACATATGGTAGCTTCTTTTTTTTATTTTATTTTATTTTTTTAATGGACAGCACAGAGACCATTAACTACTACTGAATTCACTCCTGTCTGTCACAGGTATAGGAGACAATGTAAACTCATTTCACCTTTCAGGAATTTATAGTATAAAGAGAAGATATGCACTTTGAAGGGAAACCTGAAATGAATGAATAAATAAATGACAAAAAGACAGATAGGAATGGGGGGGAGTTGATAAGAATCTAAAAAATGGTTGATAAAAATAGTGCTGAAAGTAGTTGTTTCCCTTTGCAATTGCAAAAAAAAAAAACAGACACCTAGGAATAAACTTAACAAAGCATGTGAACCTATAAACTGAAAACTACAAGATGTTATTAAAATAAATTGAAAAAGACACAAAGAAATGGAAAGATATTCTATATTCATGGGTTGGAAGAATCAACATAGTTAAAATGGCCTTATTGCCCAAAGCAATATACAGATTTAATGTAATCCCCATTAAAATCTCATTTTTAAAACAAATAGAACAAAAAAAAAATCATCAGATTTGTATGGAACCATAAAAGACCCCAAATAGCCAAAGCAATCCTGATAAAAAAAAAGAACAAAGCCATAGGTATCACACTCCCTGACTTCAAATTATACCACAAAGTGACAATAATCAAAACAACATGGCGTTGGCAGAAAAATAGACACACAGACCAATGGAACAGATTTCAGAGCCCAGAAATTAAACCACAGATAGAAAAGCAATTACTTTTCAATGAAGGAGCCGAAAATATACAACAGAGAAAAAATGCTGCTTCAATAAATGGTGCTGGGAAAACTGGAAAGTTACATGCAAAAGAATAAAACTAGACTGCTATTTGGCATTATACATAAAAATTAACTCAAATCGAATCACAGGCCTAAATTTATGAGCTAAAACAATAAAATACATAGAAGAAAACATAGGTACTAAACTTATAGACCTTGGTCCTAGAGATTTTTATGAATTTGACCTCAAAGGCAAGGGAAGTAAAAGCAAAAATAAAATGAATGGGACTACATGAACTAAAAAACTTCTGCATAGCAAAAGAAACCATTAAAAAGATGAAGAGGCAATCACCTAAAGAAGATATTTGCAAACAACGCCTGAGATAAGGGCCTAATATCCAAATATGCAAAGAACTCATAGAACTTAACAAAAAAAACAAACACTCCAATTAAAAAATGAGGAGAGGATCTGAACAGACACTTTTCCCAAGAAGACTTATAAATGCCCAACAAATATATGAAAAGATACTCAACATCGCTAACTATTAGGGGAATGCAAATCTAAACCACAATGAGATACCATCTCACACCTGTTATAATAGCTATAATCAACAGAACGAGTAATAACAAATGTTAGAGTGGGTTGTGGGGAAAAAGCAACCCTCATACACTGCTTGGTGGGAATGTAAATTGGTACAGCCACTATGGAATACAGTATGGAGGTTCCTCAAAAATTAAGAATAACCATATGACACAGCAATTCCTCTTCTGAGTATCTACCCCCAAAATGTGAAAACATTTATTCGTAAAGACATATGTGCCCCTATGTCAATTGCGTTATTCATGGGGCACAAGATATGGAAACGACCAAAGTGTCCTTTGATAAATGACTGAATAAATAAGATGTGTTACATATATACAATGGAATACTGAGCCATAAGAAAAGATGAAATACTGCCATTTGCAACAACATAGATGATTCTAGAGATTATCATGCTAAGCAAAATGTCAGAAAAAGTCAAGAACCACGATTTAACTCATACATGGGATATAAAACTGAAAGCAACATACAAAATAAACAAAAACTCATAGACATAGACTAGTTTAGGGGTTGAGCGAGGAGATAAGAGTAAAGGGGGTCAAATATATAGTGAAAAAAGATTTGACTCTGAATGGTGAACACACAACACAATACAGAGATGATGTATTATTTACTGAATTGTACACTTGAAACCTATATAATTTTATCAACTAATGTCACCTCAACGGAGTTAATTTTTTAAAAAGTTTTCGAGTTTATTTAAAAATGTCAGGAAATAAGACTTGAAGAATTGATAATATTCATAAAATTATAAAGCAAGATATTGTAGTTAACCATGAGAGCAAGTAAATAG
Source organism: Eonycteris spelaea (assembly GCA_003508835.1). Classification (NCBI taxonomy): domain Eukaryota; kingdom Metazoa; phylum Chordata; class Mammalia; order Chiroptera; family Pteropodidae; genus Eonycteris; species Eonycteris spelaea. Next base: position 362,257 of record PUFA01000368.1, on the reverse strand, counting down.
GTGTAGGGATTTCAGAAAAGTAGATAAATAAGATGAAATAAAGGTTTGAGCAGGAAAAGAATCAGAGACAGAAAAGACTAAAAAACTTCTGGAGTATCTGGAATCCCAAAAGAAATTGTGTTTGTATATTATTCCATCAGTGATATGCCACTGAAATTTGTAAAATGAGGCAAGAGTGGGTGGTAGAGGTACAGTTGGAACATTTCTCTAACCCAGGCACTATGCCAATCACAGACTTGTGCATTCTCAACTCAACTGTAGGAGACAGATTCCATTATTCACAGATAAGTAAACTAAAGCTCAATAACTAAGTCACTTGTTCTAGGTCTTACAATTGGTAAGAAATAGGGCTTAACTTTATGCTGACATCTGTATGGGCATCGCAGACACAAATGTTTTCTGCAATATTGTGAAAATGATACTTTTAAAAATCATTTTAAAGATTACGTGCTTAGTGATTTGAAAAGGAGAAATCTACAACAATGAAGGTAATAAGGATACCATTGTAGGATTTAAAAATTGTTGCCTACCTTCTTCTCGCAAGCATAGCTTTGCATTTTGCAAAATCGTATTTTCAGATCATGTCCAAATGAGGTATTCTGCCAGTCTATGTAGAGAACTGAAATTTTCCATTACTATTCCCCAACCTAACTATTCACACACACCAATTTCATTTCAATCTGAATATGCTAATCAGATAGTCTCAGAGTACCCCCATTTTGGAAACAAAGAATACAAATGCCCCATGTAAGAAGGAAAAATAGGAATTCAGAACTATGAGTCTCTCGAGAAGAAAGAATCAGCTTTAACTAAAGAGAGACTATAAAACAGCCACCTGGATCAAAAATTCTTTGTTTATTCAAGAACTGTGTCGCAAAATTTCTTTCATTGTGCTGACAGGAAAGCTAAAGGATACAGAATATTTATAAAGCAGAGCAAAAAAGAAAGAACCTATTTGCTAAGTTGAAGTGAAGAACTCAAGTAAGATTAGATTTGACTGTGTTCTACTTTGTATCACAAATTACATATCTTCATTTTGCTTTCTGCCATTCAACAAAATGAGATAGGGAATCTCTTGGCAAATTGTTTTACTAGAGTCTACTTACCCATCGAAAATATTTGCATAGATTTCAAGGTTTGTGAAGTATGTTTAGATAATTACTTGTAGGCACAAAATATGATTTCTTCCCAGAGAGATCTTCTGTAGCCACTCCAAGGAATTGCAACAATCAACAATCCTACCCAGATACGCTTTTATTACTCTCTTTCCTTCTTTTATTATTATTATTTTTGAACATAGCACTGATCATCCATTAACCTACTACATACTTACTTCTTGTTTAGGTAAGATCCATGAGGTCAGGGCTTTGTTTTGTTCTCTGCTTTATCCCCAAAAGAATGCCTGGCCCACAATAGGTACTTAAGAAAAATATTAGTCAAAAAAGTAAAATAATGTTAACATGGACATTTCTGAAACTGGGTTTTTGGGGCCAAATTTTTATGTCTTCTAAGACATTCTGGATCCCATAATCTAGTTTTTGATGATGTTCTAAGATTTTATAAGTTTGAGTATTTGGAAGAGTTAAATATCTAAAAACATATAAAAGAAATAAGTGATAATTTCCTGGCTGTAAAACATTATCCACAATACTGTTTACTTCTACTTTCTCAATTACTGAATACATTTTTTTTCCTTTCCTTTATCTTTTCCTTTTACTTGGCCTACATGCCTCTTTCCTTCCTTCTTTCCTTTGCATTTTGGCTTAAAAAAATTCTTACTCTTCCATTTGACTGTGAACTATATGAAAACTGGGACATTGTCTGCCTCATTCAATATATATAATCAGTAACTAGCAGAATGCCTGGCATACAGGAGGCATTATATACATTTTTAAATTAGCTGTTTTGTAATGAAGGAGTTGTACATCCAAGTGTCACTATTACATATTTGTTTGATCTCTAAGAACAACAAAAAAAAATTCTCAAGAAGAAATCACATATCTTATCTAAAAATCTCTATTTTAAAACAAAATGTTAAAGTTAAAAAAATATTGTGATACAATCCTTCCTGTAAATAACCGATTGAGTTCGTGCATTATTACTCTTTAACTTTTTTTCTCTCTTAATACTGAGATGATCTCATTAGAGAAATGAAAAGACATCAGAAAAACCCAGGGCTCAGTGAACCCTCCATATCACCTCTATTTCTCTAAACACCCCGATCTCTTTTATTAAATGTTTCATAAAACTCATTCTTCATACCATTCAAAGAAGTAAATGGGATGGAAGAATCCATGACCTTGTTAAAAGAAGAATTAAGAAAATCCTCTGGTGATTATATATCACAAGGTAACATCCATGCAAAACTCATTCCCAAAGGAAAATGTATTGAAAAAATCATATATTCAAAATTTTCTCTCTAATCTAGGAAACAAAATATAACCTGACCTCAGCGCGTGTTGATATGTCAAGCATGTTTTGTCTTTTCTTCCTCCAGAGAATGTCTGCACTCCTGGGATACTGAATAGTGATGGTCATTAAGTACGAAGGGAAAAGGTAAAGGTCCACCATTAGTACAGACTTCATTTAGTTTCATAAGTTTGGGACATAAACTAAGTCATTTTAATGTTTAATGTGCATGTGCTCTATGCAATTGTAGGAAATGAACTGTGTAAATTAACAGATAAGTAGAAGAGTGTCAGAAGACAAGCAAACCTTTTCATGAATTTCCTCTATAAGCCGCCATTTAAATGAACAAGGATTATATACATTCTAATTGGCCATCACTTCTTTCCAGTTTGATCACTTGATTCAGCAAATAAATTAATGTTTTCTTGTCTTATAATGCCTTAAATTTCTTTTAAAAGCATAAAATGGCATATTAGTCTATGGATAACCAATGGCTAATATTCATTGAATACACAAAAAATACTTGATAATCCACATTGCTTACCCATACAGAAGAAGACATGAAATGTCTTTAAATCATTAATTCTATAAAATTTCTTTTGGGATAGTTTCTTATTATGTATTATATTTTGTTTGTGAGACTGTTTAGTTCAGTTTGTTTTGTCTCTTAAGGCAATTTACTCACAAAGAATCTGAGGAATATGCCAGAAAAATTATGTCTAAGTAAAAATACTCTGACAAATAGATTGAAGTATGAATACTTACACTGTTTTTGCCAGAAATGATGATAATATATGATTTTTGCCCTTCAAGACTTAACGAGCTAGTTCAGGAGAATTTATCCATATGAAACAATGAGACAATATAAAATATAAAAAGGATGGCTAAATTATATAGTAGAAGACATAAGTGTTACACCAGTTCTGAGGAACTGAAAATCACTGTGGCAAGAATGGAGAAGGGATATTTTATGGGTGGTGCAGAGCTTGATGGAGAGGCAATGTTAATGAGATTAAGAGAAGCCATTCCAGATAAGGAGAACAGCACTCGATGCTCAGTAAATTTCATGTTGAGCTATGCCTATTAAACTGGCAAATGAAAGTAGTAGATGGTGTTCACTATTATAGCATGTCTATTCTTGCATATTGTCTGCATTTATGGAAATCCCTCTTCCACATATTTGTAGGGGAGAAAAAACCAACAGAATACTCATTCACTCAGTCATCCAACATACATATATATATTACATGCCTACTAGATGACAGATACTAATCTAACCAGTAAATTAAAATGTTCTCTTCCCTAATGGAGCTTACTTTCTAGTGGGAGAACACAGATAAAAAATAACAGACATATATAATAAGTAAACTGCATATGATGATGAAAGACATATTAAACCCTAAAGCAGAGTAGGGGAAATTGGAAGTGCCAGAGGTAAGAGTGGAGGGCTGAAGGGTTATAATTTAAAACTAGAGGGTGACCCACATCAAAAGAGGATATTTAGAGAGAGACCTGAAGAAGGTAAAGGGATTATAGAAATTACATGGGAAAATAGTTTTAAGCAGAGGGAACGGTTAAGTGCAAAAGGTGGGAATTTGCCCAACATGTTTTAGGAATAGTAATGAGGCACCATGGCTATAGTAGCACAAATGATGAAGAAAGTAGTAAGAGATAACATACAAAAAACAATGGTGTGGGGAGGCAGTTCATACAAGGCCATGTAAGCCATTATAAAGACTTTGGTTTTTACTCTGAGTATATCAGGAACCCACTGTAGGATTTCAATGAGAGGACTGACATAATTTTACTGACATTTAGCTTCTGTGTTGAGAATAGATCAGAAGGATAGAAGGACAGAAGAATAGAAGTGAGCACACCATATATCACTATAGTAATCCAGGAGAGAAATGACAGTGGTTTAGAGTGGGGTGAAAGCAGCTGAGGTAGTAAGAAGTAGTCACCATCTGGATCTATTGTGACAGTCAAGCCAACAGAATAAAAGGACTGTTCGATGTGGAGCATGGCTGAACGAGAGGAATGAAGGATGAGTCTGCATTTGTCCTAAGTAACTGGGTGGAACCAGCTTTGAAGAGAATACCAGCTGTACAGCTTTTGGACATTTTAAATTTCAAGTGTCTATGAGTCCTCCAAGTGAGAATACTATGGAATTAGATGTATGAGCCTGAAATTTGGCAGAGAGGTGGAAATGGAGATATCAATTATCCATAAGTCAGCAATAATACAGAATTTAAAACCATAGTACTGGGTGAAACGAGGAAGGAAGTGAGTTGAGAAGAGGACCAAGGAGTGAGTCTGGCTTCTTCCATCATTAAGAAAACTACGAGAAGAGACTAAATCAGCAAAGAAGACTGAAAAGGAGCAACCGATGAGTTTGGAAGGAAACCAAAAGATTGTCGTGGTTTCTGAAAGACAAGTGAGGACAACGTATCAAAGAAGTGGGTAATCAACTGTTGCCAATAGGCCAAGGTAAAATAAAATCTAAGAACTGGATTGGATTTAGCAATGTGAATCACTGTAGTCAATGGCAAGAACAGCTTAGGTGGTATGTTGGTTCTGCAAAACAGATTGGATTAGGTCAAAGAAAAGGGGAGTAGAGCAAATATAGGCAACTTCTGTTTTACTACAAAGGAGAGAAAAGAAGTAGAAGGAACTGAGGGATGGCATGCAAAAGTATTATTAAGATCATTACTAAGATTAGAATTGAATTATGATTATTACTATTATTAGGAGTATTGTCAGTAAACAAAAACATTGTTAGGAATGCTAATAATAAATATTTAATAAGTGGTTTCTCTATTCCTGGTATTGTCCTAAGCATATATGTGTATATGTGAGTATGTATGTGTATGTGTGTGTATAATAACTTGTTACAAACACTTAATGAAATAGGCACTACTGTTAGCCCATCTTATACGTGAAGGCAGTAAGATATGCGTGCAGAGGCCCAGTGCCCTCACACAGGTAGAAAATGGCTGAGCCAGGATTCAGTCCAACTGATTTGGTTCCAGAATTTATGTGTTCAAAACTATACCATCCTGCTGCTGTATTATGAATGAAGTATCAGAAAGGACATTTCAACTACTTGAGATATCAAATTATTCGAATTGCCTGAATTAATAAAACGGGTGTTTATAAACCCATTTTGATATACATTATACTCATCTACCAACGTTTTTCCCAATTAGAAAAAACAACGCAGCTCACTACCAGTGTTCATTTAACATCACGTGTAGGATTGCTACGTTCTCTAGGATTTTACATTTTCAGTGACTGAACTACTAAAAACAGAATGCTATAAACAGAATGATGTCGTTTTTTTTCCAAAGACTATTGATATACTAGAGTGATGCAAAAATAATTTAAAAAGTGAGACATTTCATAGCAAACTTTGGGGGTAAGGTTAGGACTGTAATCTGCGAGTTATCTCAGGGTAAGCATTCTAGCCACAAGCACGGCTGGTGAGTATTCTCAGGGCAAATGGGAGATGGGTTGAAAAGTCCTCTAAGAAATATGCAAAGGAGTTCACACAGTATAAAAGGTTATCTTGAGCCTCTTTATATCTTTACAAGAAGTAAAATTCTGCCCCTTTCAGATGTTCATAGATTTAGAATATTTCCCAAAGTAGTCTAAATGAGGTTGTACTACACACACAGCAACACAAATTAAAATTTTATATATGAAGAACGACTCTCCTAAAAATAAAACTTGGTTTGAAAAAAAAAAAAAACCTCTAAAGAGAAAATGTTCTTACACATGACTACTTAATTTAATGATCTTCTCATAATTCGGTATAATTACAATTTCTTGTTTATTCAGAACAAGTTTCAGTCAGACAAACATAGCCTACTCTTGGGCCTCCTGAGCTTTTTCCCCTCTACTCCAGAGTCTGGCTGTTGAAAAGATCTTTTTCTAAGTAGGTCATCCTCTGCCTTAAACCTCTTAACCAGCCTCGCCTTTTTTCCTGCCTCAGACTGCAGCTCCTTATGATTATCTTCAGGGCCCTCATCCCTCCCTGTAGCGTTGCTTTGATTCTTGCCCCAGTTTTCCGGGTTTAACTTCTAAATAGCGCCTTTATCACCTTCCTCCACTCTGGTCTCATGCTGCCCCTGTACCTCATTCAACAATTTTCTTTGACATCTTTCTTGAAAAGTTCTATTTTCTTTGACATGTTTCTTGAAAAATCTTTTTTATTAGAAGAGTTGTCTGGCGTTAGGAGGTAGGGGGAAGAGGAGGGGGAAAATATAGGCAGCGGACATTTGGAAGGACAAAGGCTCCGTAGTATTCTCAGTTCTGTAACTCCCCACTTAGCAGCCACCTCACACTCTCTTGATCTAGGACTTCACCTGTCTCTTCCTCAGCTGGCAACCCTTCACACGCTGATATGACATGAATATGCCATCACTTTGGCTATTCTCACCATTCAGCTTCATCACATCATCTCAACTTTTAACCCATCGTTCAGAGTATTAGAAGCTCTTCGAAGGAGAAGAAATGTAACGGCATAATAGAAGTGCCTTTCTCCTTTTCTCCCCTCCAGATTTCACCGTCAAAGTAAGCAGTTAACATGGCAACAAAAGCAGACTTCACTGATAGTGGAGAAAATGGAGAAATACTAGGTAGTAGTCAGTCCTTGTCTTTTTAATACTGTCACTTGATTTTCTACAACCAGGCCTACCAACACAGTTAAGAATATTTCAAAGCATAAAGTAAAACAGTTGTATGCTTCCTCTAGGAGGTTTTCCTGTTTTTAATTATGAAAAAAAAATACTAAAATTAAATGGAGGACAAAAGAATGTGACAAATATTCTTTTAAAAGAGTATATCTGACACAGTAATTATATACAATTAAAAGCTTTAAAGTTGGTGATCCTATTTTGAGACCTCTTAATATGGGGATATCATTACTACATCAGCCACCTACTAGTTTATCACTAATACACCAATTAATCTTTCTAGTGAGCATTCTTACATCTGAGTCACTTCCTTTTTGTTGTCATTTTGCCAACCCTTAAATTGATCTCTGTGGCCCTAAGATCAATTATACTTAAACCAATGTGTAAAGCCCAGCACGTTCATTAATTAGAGTCAAATTTACACTTCTGTAATTGAGACTAATTATTTGTTTGGTTTAAGTAAGTCGTTAGGCATTCATTAAAGCCATCGGTCTTAGGCATTGAATGAACATAGTTTCAAAGTCTATATATATACATAAACGTTAAAACATCAGGCCTGAGATTTCACAGAAAAGAAATGTCTCTGGACCGAAATCTATAAATAAATCTTAGGATCTTACTCAAGTTAATGCATGGATGTAAAAAAAAAAAGAAAATTATGGCATGACTTAACATTTCCTTAACATAAACATCGCACCTCACAGTTTGACACATATAATTCATTACCCAAGAAACTGGAAAATATCATTAGTTTTCTTCATTTATTTTACTTATATGGTAGTTTTGTAAATAAGACATACCTATCAAATAAGTATATTTAGTCTATGTGAGATAATATTGTAGAAAATATAGCCAAAAATCTTTTTAAATACTCACTATTCTGAAGTACTTCTTTGAACATATAACAGTTACATGCCCAGTAATGAAAAGGGTAAGGAATTGTAATTTAAAAATAAAAAGGTTTAGAGCACTTTCTAACTATACACAATGCTGTATATGTAAGAGATACCTATGTTCAAGAACTGAAACTTCAGGTCATCTAAATTATTGAGGCCAATATGCGCTGATTAAGTAAAGCAGAAGAATTTCTGATGATAAAAATTGGCATTATTATGCTGCAATCTTAAAGTTCTCAAATGGATGAGCTTTCCAAAACAGCAGTGTTTTACTAGCTTTACAAATGCCACAACAAATATAAAGACAATTTTTTAAATCATAATTGAGAAAAATAGGAAAATCACTTAATAGAACCTATCATGAATCAATTTCAAGTCATGACTGTGTACGTTTTTTTTAAAGATAAATATTAAATTAAATGGAATAATGCCTAAGAATAAAAGTCTGTCACTGGATCTGACCTGTATTAAAGTACCACACTAAAGCACATATATTTAAAATTAATCTATTTTGAAATGAGTAAGATTTTATTCTCACAGAAATACAGGTCTTTATTTTAAATTTAACTTTTCCACTTTTCTTTTCAAAATATGATTTTTTAAAATTATATTCCATAAACTTTTAGACTAAATTTACTCAAGACAACCATTGAAAATATAAAGTGCTAAGATGGTCTACTACTGCAGTCAGTAGTTGACTTTCACGGTTGACTTTCAAACCCATCCTCTTGCACATTATGTAATCTCAACCTAAAATGACCATTCATGTGCCAAATTTAGACTTTCATATATCAGCTGAAGAACAAATATTTCAAGCCATGGCTTGTAAGCCCCACTTACGCACAAATAATTCCACTGCTAGTGTTGCCATTTTTATTTGAAAAGTGATGCTTTCCAATTACTTGAATGTCTTATCTCAGTGGTTTGCAAACTGTGACCTACTGAACACTGGAATTGCCTCTTAGAACATCAATAGGACCCTGCCAGTATGTACTCGCTGATTATCAGCCTTGCTTTCAGTACTTTTATACACAGGAACTTAAGCTTGGTGTATTTTTTCTGAGTCCAGGGTTCAAGATGTTCAAAATTGTGCAGAAAGCTGGTCCCTCACTGCTCTGGTTTATCTGGTTATGCTATACACAGAGCTTGTACACATCTGATAGGCCATCTGGTTCTTTATTCTGATTGGTCAGGTCAAGCCATACCATCCAGTAAATATTCTGAATGTTATTTCTGGTTATATGTTACCAAAACTTAAGAAGAAAAGCCGTATCACACTTAATCAAAGTAAAACAAATCACAAAACCTATCACATTCATTGTATTTATGATTTTAATGTTCTTCAACACAACATCATGAAAGTTTCATTTTGAATTAATATTTCAAGGACCATTATAATATATCTTTACATGGGTCTATTTTCATTCTTAGACTCTAACCTAGAAAATAAGGCATCTTCTAAAATTCAGATGAACTTAACTAGCTTTCCATTTTCAGGTAATTTTCTGTTTCTTTAAGTGGGCAACCATATTTAAAATGTTTAAGCGTTTCCAATCTTCATTAATTGTTAGATAAAACTTCTTTGAACTTAGCCATTTCCTTAGCATCTTGGCATTAGACATATTTCCTGGTTACTCAGCATTTATTAAGTTCGATTTATCATTAATAATACATCATAAATCAATCCCTTTGGTTCCTCAATAATTTGGGTTGTTTCTATGCTTTCCTCTGAATGCTTTTATGCTCCTCTATATTTCATAAGAGCATATATAACCTAATTAATGAACTTTCAAACAGATCTACTATGTCCCCTTCATGCACTAAATCTGGAATCTTACCTAGAAAAGCTATTAAATTTGTACTCAACTGGCACTCCCTTGGCTATTACATAATCATAATGGAACCAAATGGAACCAAACTTTTCCCAATGGACAAACTATACACACACACACACACACACACACACACACACACACACACTCATACACTCACATACATACATACATATGTATATATATACACACATATACATACATGCACAATATATATATATATATGAAATTACAAAAATTGTATATTTCTGATATATAATAAATACAACCTCCCCAAAGAATTTTGGTCAGTCTGAGATACTATTTCCTAAATGCAAAATAAAAGTCAATCATTTTACACTTGCACAAATTAAAGTTTAGAAATGATATAATTATAGTCATTATAGTAGCATGCAAAACATTTCAGATGAGTAAATTAGAATAATAAGGTGGCTAGATTGGGCTGTAAAATTCTATGTCTAAAAATTAAAAAGACAATATGAAAACTTCAATGCCTATTCAAGGATAAAGATTTTTAAGGTAGCAAATAACCAAATATTTATAATAACTATAATATCTACAAGGAAATCAATATAATGCAATATGGAAGGGCATGATTCTTGAGGACTGGAATGACTTTGCTACTTAATTTCTTATAATTTCATTTTCTTCATATATAAAATGGTTTATTCATTATGTGAATTAAACAGTATTCTGATATAAGGCATTGACACAGGAAGGTTCCAATAAATACTCACTATTAACAATATTTTTGGAACAGATGTGGAGATACTGTATATTTTTCTACAAATATTACAGAATACTGATGCTAAGGCTCTTCATATGCTTTGAGGTTTGAGGCTCTTTCATAATGTCTTGGAATAAAACAAAGTCATAAAGTTTCCCTTTCATGAAAGATGTAATAATATTTCTTCTAAAGAAATAAGTTCTTTTAAAAATGTCTTCATTGTAAACACAGTTTGAATTCTCTAAATGAGGAGCCTACATCTCTGAACCACAGATTGGGCTGTGGTTAGGTGAGCAATGGGTATCTGCAGAGAATAAATTCTTCTCCCTCCTTCTCTGAATAAAGGTATTGCCAGAAGGAATGTACAGGACTTCAGATATCAATTCTATAATATATACTTTGTTACTTCAGAATGGTTTAATAAATTATTGAAAGCATAATCTCTCTGCTTACTTTGAAAATAAAGGCCCTTCAAATAATAAAATAGAAATTGATTTGTGGACATTTCTACACATCATAGAATGATATTCAACAATAACAGTAGGGTGTTATCTGAATTTACCAAAATAGTTACTTCTGGTGTACCAAGGAATTTATCATCACAGTCTCATATACACTGTAATGAAGATAATTTTCTTTATTAAAGAACTGGAGGAAATAAAGAAAGAAGAAAGCTTATCGGTCCTATAGACAATTCAGAAAATAAAATTGAGGATATAAGTCTTTCAGTCACATTACCACTGTTTTCACAAGGAGTTGAGATAGGTGTGTTTGCAATTGGAACACTCTGTTTATGAAATATATTTAAGTGAAGAAGCAGTACAGATCAGTGTTTAAGCATGTAGGCTATAGAACTCTGCATCCAAATCATACCTTGTCATTTTCCAATTTCCGAGCTTGGGAAAATTGTTTATTTCCTCTACACCTCGGTTTGCTCATCTGTAAGTAACATTTACTTCACAGGAACACTATGAGGATGACATGAGTTAATTAACATCTGCAGAGCACACTGAACTTTGTCTAGGTGTGGTATCACTAGGTAAACATCACTTATTATCTGTTAGGTGGTAAAATTTGTTTAAAATATTGTTTAAATTTCAATTTCTGGTTCTACTCATTATGAGGTAATTTTATAATAGGCTTTGCCTTAAGGTTTTTAATCTATCACAATGACCTCACATAAAAGGCACTACAAAAAATATTGGTTGAATGAGTGAATACCATCACAAAAAAAGTATATGTTTGAATTTCAAGCATCGCAGTTTCCATCTGAAGTAAATGAGATGTATGAACATTTGTGTGTAGTGATATTAATAATCAAGTAATGCATGATATTAAGTAGAATTAAATTATCCTTGATTCTCCCTCACCCATATTGATTTCTTCAGCATATTATCAATATGTGCATAATGTTAAAATTTTGGAGTCATCTCAGACCCCATTTCACACATGAGAAAAAAATCCATGATAAAACATAATATGGTTCTATCCTCAACAGAACGATCACAAGGTTTTTTTTTTAATTCATTTAAATGCACTCTGCTAATATTCCTAATTTTTTCTTTCCAGTGTTTATAACAGTGAATCAAAATACCTATCTGAAACTATATTAACCATGCTTTTTTCACAAATTATATAAAAAAAGAAATGAGTGAATTGTAATAGTCAGAAGCATTAACTATTATTTTGCTGATATAAATAACTTTTAAAATAACTGTGGACTCTAAAAAAAATTACCGTCTCATACAGGAAGAACATTTCATTTTCTCCTTCCACTTAACTACACAATGCTTTTCTGAATACAACAAAAATGCATAAATGGTCTCAATTGTTTAAATGTGCTTTTAAAATTGTCATAAAGGGGAATGCCAGAGTATTCCCTCAAGAAGCCTAAGGCACCATACAGACTATTTCATAACACCACCATAGCCATCGTAATTTACTTTTGCTCATGATTTATTCTTAGAATAATCTACCCTACTGCTCTATCTTGCTGATTACCCTCATATTAGCATTTTCACTAAGAGATTGGGGATTTTCTGATCCTATGGGTGAGAACGTAATAAAGTTCAGGCTTTTGCAAGATTTTTCAACCTTTTAAAAGGTATGTGAAAATTATTCTCAACAAGAAAGATGTGCAAGAGTGATCCCATCTGGGCAAGGAAGCTTCCAATTCTCCTAATGGTCCTGTCTACTTCAACAACTTCTGGCTTTATGCAGTAGTTCTTTGTAAATGTTTATGTATCAGAATGTATTATTAAAACCAAATCTCATTTTGGATCATCTAAGCAAATTCTGCTTTTCTCAAAACACACAGAGATGGAGCTAGATGACAAATTACGTTCCATTTAGAGAAAGTTGGCAATATGTGCTGGATGGTTCTATACAGAATAATCAGTTTACCCTTTCATAAATATTTTTAATTATTTCATAGAATCAGGGACGAATCGCCAACAATTAGTCATTCTATATTTTTAAATGAGTCGAGTAAATTAAAAGATATTACTTGCATTAACTAGTAGTAGGTTATTTGGTGTGCTTAAAATGCAATAAACTAGAGAAGGACTAGAGGGAAATATGTGATGAAAAGCTCTTACTAAATTCCTCCATTTCTCTCAAATCAGCAAACATGTATAGCTACAGCTATTATGACAGCAGCATCTTTTCCCTGTGTCGTTAATTTCACAAATGGCACTTAATGCTGACTGACACTTCTTGTTGACTGTATAAAAGAAATCAACAGGAACATATAAGAGCAAGTTAGTTATCTTGGAGATAGTCATCAGCAGCTGGGCAGGTTGGACAAGAAAATTCAATTCTGGCCTCTCTTAATTCTTAATTCTTCATAAATATGCATCTTACAATTACATGGCAGGGTGGTTTTAAAAAAGAAAGGAAAAGAAAAGATAATGATTTTTTTATTACAAATGAATACATTTAAAGAGTTTAGGGACGAGGAAAATCACAAATTACCTGGGAATATGCAGAGCTATTATTTGCATTTTTCAAGAATCTCTTTCATCAAATTTTCAAGTAGTATATGTTCACTCAATCGGAAAAAAACTCTTATGATTGAAGTCTCTGAATAAAACTGAAACCAAAAAATACCTCTGATACTACGTTCTCTTTTGATTTTCACAAGCAAAGTAAACTAAAAATTTCTCTCTTTCTCTCTCGCCCCCTCCTTCCTCCTCTCTTCCTCCCTCTCCTTCTCCCTCCCTCTCCCACTCCCTCTCTCTCCTCTGTGCTGGAATGTTCCTATTAGAGAAGCAGATCTGGCATGCTGTCCTGACCTTTAATCCGCTTCACTTGGCAGCAACAAGATGTAACACCTTCCTACTGTTCAAAGAGAAATAAGCTGGCAAAACTGAATTGTCTCTTGTTTTTGTTTCCTCAAGAAGCTAATAATTAATATCAATGTTATTGAAGATCATCTATGACTTTATTTCTACTTAATAAACAGTATAAATGATTAGTATTTATGAAGAAATTTAGATTTTCTTCAGGATCATTTATAATATTTATGTAAAAGGAAATTCAAAGTTTACATGAAATAAAAAAAATGTCTATTCTCACCCATATCACTATTTTTAGTTATTACTTCAAATGTATAGTTCTTAGCTCCCCAGCTAGAGGTTATACTTGAAACCAAAGCCCAATCTAATATTGAGTATTATTCTCAAGCCAAACACATAGCAGGTGCCTAATAAAATAATGACTATTTCCCATTGAATCTTTACCATGAGGCAGGTCCAGTGCTGAGCTGTCTTCATTTTCATTATCTTATTGATTCATAAGAACCCTGTATATTAAATATTTGTATTTTTATGTGATAGATGAGAAAACAGACCCAAAGAGAATAAGTGAAAATAAGGGTGCACAGTAAGTGTATGTGCCTTTGTTAAATCCAGTTCAATCTGATTCAGAGCATCTGTTCAAAGCCATTTTATCAACATTTCTTAAATCCCTGGGAGCATATAGTCCTTTTTAAAATGTCTGAATCCACCTCCAAGCAAAATATAAAAAAGGAAAGAAAATTTTGGTTGATCTTTATGAAACACATACGGCTATTTCTCAGACTATTTTTGCACACAAGAGTGGGAAATGATTCTCATCCTTGGTTCAAGAATCTTCCTGAAACTTAGCATGGAAAACATCTCGAAAAGCCCAACTGCTGGACCAAATAGGAGTCAGATAAAATAATTTTATATCTATATCTATCCATCTATCTGTATGTGTATATTTTCTCTTTGTTTGCAAAGAGCTACTTCCTCATTCACTTAAACCACAAACTGTTCCAAGTCAACCAACCAGCCAGTGAAGATTCTATTTCATGTTTAACCTGATAAAATGGGAGATGCTACATTTATAATATTTATAAAATTCCAATAAATCATACTTTACCAATGTATGATTGTCTAAGTTGTATGAAAATTTTCTCTCTTAAATATATTTCAGAATTTGCTATACCTTTTCCATGGCAAGTGGTCTTCCCAAAGAACTATATGAAAAGGATTTTGCTTGCAAAGAAATTTTTATGTGTGGACTGGCCATTTCCTTGTTGTGATACTCTTTTAACTCAAATGGATTGAAAAATCTCCGTTGTTCACATAATTCATTCACAAAAAAAAAAAAACTTTTTAAAAGATAACGAAATAAATCCTATAAAAAATGATCATGACTTAATTTATTTTTAACTTCATAGAGTGACTTAGACCTGTTTAATTAATTTAATCCATTTATGTTTTATGAAGGATGAATACATGAAAACATTATAATGTAAGTTAAAACAGAAACCAACAACCATCAAATAAAGGTCATTTATAAGTGCTGCAGATTTAAAGTGAGGCATTAACTCATTTCACTAAGTATCTCAAGTACCTACAACGGTACCAGGCACCTAATAGGGGCTCAAAAATATTTATTGAACAAATTAAAGTAACGCATGACTCCTCATTCTCCTTGGCACTCCTGATTCCATTCCATTTTTAAGGAAAAAAACATTGCATAAGAGTAATGACTATTTAAATTCACTTAGTGATTTTCTCGCATGCACTTTTTATTATATTTTGAAATAAATATATGAAATGTCCTTAACATTGATTTATTTATCATATGAGTTTATAAAAACTGTCAGAGAACACCAGCATTTCAGGGAATTCATTTTGAAAAATGCTGCATTAGATTATTTGCCCATAGATATAATAAAACACAACTTGAAAATTCTTGAGAGAAAATATTTTAAAGATCAGTGAGTCCCTGAATATCACCAAAGAGAGGGAGGGAGGAAACATGTACTTTCTTTCAAAGTTCCAGCTGCTTTCTTACAACTCTGAAAAAAGTCTTCCACCTCCCACCCTTCATTTTTCTCAAACCTGAGGCTCAGGTATCAAGATTTAGTGAAGCTCCATGAATAATTTTAATAAGATCTAATGTTTACAGCTGGCAGGACCATGGACAACAACATGAGGCACGTTTGCAAAATATGCCCTTCTTTCCTGAAAATCTCAGGCGTTTACACATTTTAGTGTCTGCATGGATTTGGGTCTTGGTCTGAGTATCTGATTTTTGTTTTGAAATATACTACATACATTATAAAGATATGAAACACTGAAGTTTCATTCAGAGTTAAAGGTAGAATTTCCTTCCTTCTTTCCTCCCTTTTTAAAAATTTATAAGTCTAAACTTTACCCAGCTTTCTGCATGTTCTGGGCATATAAAGACATACGAGACTAAATCTGTTCTTGAATTCCACAATTAAATAATCAAATATGGAAAAAGAAAATAGTGCCCAAAATGTTAGAAAGTGCATGGCCCCAGAAGGTGTCTGGGCTCTAAAGAAAGGGAGATAATGATGCAGAGTGTAAGCTGGAAAAAGGAGACTTGTTTTAAAATAGTTAAGTAGGGAGAGAAGTTAAGACTTCTCAAGTAACACAAGAATAAGAAAGAATATAAAATCATTGGGAGTCTTCTGTGTATCTTTAGTGAAGCGTTTGTAAGATAATCATGAAAATATAGCACTAAAGCAATAAAATTGTATATGAATGATAACATTGACCTACTTACTTAAAATGTGTGATAGTACTATTCAGAAATCTGTGCAAGCTCATTGAAATTCACATTTACAAGATTTGTCTATTGGCAAGACGATATTGGCATTTCCTGCTGTGTATGTTACTCATCTTTTTGGAAGATGAAACTTTACATCTCAATCAAGGTTCATCTTCAAATGAGTAGAAATTCTTAAGGAAAAGATCTTGAAACTCTCACAGACATCTTTTGTTTTGGGAGGGGGAGTCACATTTAATCTATTATCTGATGCAACTGACTGTCTTCCTTCTACTTTTATGCAAAGATTGTCCTCAAGATTCATTTGTTTATTAATCAAAGTATTATATTTGAATTTGGGAACGGGATAACTTTGACTCATAACTCTCAAAACAGTCATAGCTCAGGAAAAAGGGCATTTGTTAGAAAATGAAAAATCTGAGGCAAGATAAGGAAATTCCAGACCCAATCTTTCTTGCTCTGGGTTGCCATGATTCATGATCCAACATATATAACATTTCAGGACTTCGGATTTTTTTTCTTCCACAGGAAAAAAATATATTACACACAGTATTTTTTTTTAATTTTTACTATGGTGCCATTGATTAATGAAATCCAGTAAGTTTCAGGTGTATAATTCAACAGTAAGGCATATATATATATGCCTTATATATATACATTTACACTGTGTATTCACCTCCTATAGTTAGATTTCTTTCTGTCACCATATATTTGACCACTTTTACCACATCTACCTCCATCCTCCCCCTTACCTCTTCTCCGGTAACCACTTGTCTATTGTCCATGTCCATGGGACTGTTTGTTTAGACACAGTATTAGGTTGCTTTTTCAAAGATATATGGAGCATGCATCAAAATTATTTCTGAAACCAGTCCTTTTTTTATAAAGTAAAATTTCTAGATCCTTACTTAATTAAAGGCCAGTAAGACTAGATATATATTCCTATTTTTAAAAGCATTATGGAAAAAGCAATTTTTACCCTCTTTGGATAGCAGCCAATAATAGAGAACCATACTCTTAGATAAATACTTTTTAATGACAGGCATTTAATTATAAAATAGATGTATTACTCAATATGAATATTCTTATGCTATTTTGCAGGAAATGATATAAAGCATTAAAATACTATTAAAATTCTAAAACTTATAAACATGCTTTTAAAAAAAATAGTCTCAAGATTGCATACAGCTAACTCTATTATCTAATACTATGAACGGGATTCTGGTGATTATCATTTAATTTGGGTTCTTATTACTGTTCCTATTAACTTTAGACACATATTGGAGCCAAGGGTGAGAATTAGTTCAGAGAGCAAAGCATCTTTGCTGCACATTGCTACTGGAATAACAGACAAAGAGTGTGTTTTCATTGGATAAATCAAATTACTCTTCTCAAAAACACCCAATAGTTCCCCAACTTCTGTGTAACATAAAATAACAAATTTTATCAGGCTGGCTTACAAGAATCACCATGATTGCACTGCTAACTTTTTGTTTCTCTGTTTTTGCTAAATCAAACAAAGCTTACTTCTTACTCACACTGCATGTCCATCACAGGCTGGCAAGATGCTGTGCTCTTCATAGTCACTCAGGGGCTTAGGTGAAGTTAAAAAAAACTGCCAACACAGAATCCTACATCCAGAGAAAATATCCTTTACCAACTTCTACAATCACCAGAGCAGAGAGAAAGGGGTGGGTGGCTTCTCTGAATTATCCCTAATCTTCCCAATGATTGCCTAGTCAGAGAAGCCTGAAAAAGTGTGAAGCTCCACTCAACCATGAATGCAACCCCAAGTTGCAGCACACACTCATGCTAGTCCACACTCAGCCTCCACCAATTCATTAAAATTGTTATTTTAATGTTCCGTACAGGCATATATGGCCTCTGGAGGCTTCTGTCTCAGGTAAGTAAATGCCTCAGTCTGTGTCTCCCTGGAGGCATCTCCTTCTCCAGGTTTTGGGATAGAAGTTTGCCCTGCAATCTCAGTTCTCTGATGGGTCCAAGAAAGTCACTGATGTTCAGTTTGTCAAGTTTTTCCTGGTAAGGACGGGAGTGATGACTCCTCAGCTTCTTTATATACCCCAGCTAAAACAGGGAGTTCTCTCTGGACTGCCAGCATATTTTAAATCATAAAACTACTACACATTTGTTATAAAAACAATACACATTTAGATATGGAAATTTCCCCTTCTTTGACAGGCCCTTGAAGCTCTTCTACTTAGTAATAAAGATGATTATCAATATGGTGTAAATTCATCCATACTAGTCTTGGGCCTCGTACTATTGGAGGATTCCAAAGCTCATCCCTCAAACCTCTTCTCCACCTACTCTCACTCCCTTGAGGAGCTTATCCAGTCCTATAGCTTTAAGTATTTTGATTTATGCTGACAGCTCTCAAATTTATATTTTCAGTCTAGCCTTCTCTCCCAAATTCAGATTCGTATATACAACTGCCAAGTCGAGCCTCCACTTGAAGGTCTAACAGAAACCTCAGACTTTAAGTTTTCCCACCCAAACCCGCCTCACCTACAGATTCGCCCTTTCAGTTCAAACCCCATCTTTCCACTTACACTAAACACCTTGATATTATCCTTGACACTTCCCTTTCCTTTACACTCTACATTCAATCTGTCAGAAAATCATGCTGGCTCTACCTCCGAAAGACATCTAGAATCTAATGTCACTTCTCCCAATTTCTAGTGCTAACACCCAAGTCTGAGCTACCATTATCTCTTCCCTGGACTAGCACGACAGTCTCTTAATAGGTCTTTGTGCTTCTATCCATGTTTCCCCTCTCTTTCCCCAACTTGGGTGTTTCTCAACACACCAATCAGAGTGAGTGATCCATTTAAAATATAAGATAGATCGAGTTACTCGATCTGCTCAAACTTCTGCAATGACTATTTCATTCCATGTAGAATCCAAATCCTAACAATTATCTGCAATACCCTATCTCTATGGCATCCGATATACTGTAGATGTGAAAAATGGATCATGTTGCAAAGTCTTCTCACAATAAAATAGAAAATAGCACATTAATATTTTATATTGATTACATGTTAAAATGATAACATTTTAGATATATTGCCTTAAATATACATTACCATTAGTTTCACTTTTTTTTTCATTCTTTTTTCTTCAATGTGGCTAGTGAAAATTTTAAATTACATATGTGGCTTACATTGTATTAACATTCCTGCTCTAGATAATCTAGACAAGTTAACTCTCCAACCTCCTTTCATCTATTCTTCCCTTCACCTCCCCCTCACCAGCTTTGGCAGCTTTCTTGGTGTTCTCTGAACACCAAGCATGTTCCCACCTATAGGCCTGTGTTTGAACTGCTGCTGTTCCCTCTACCCAGAGTACACTTTCCTTTTGATGTTTCAGTTTTTCAGGTCTTTGCTTATTTCTCACCTTCTTGATGAGACTTACCCGGACTGTCCCATTTAAGATTGTCTCTACCCACCTTGTGAGTACATCCAATCCCTGCTCGTCTTTCCTTTTCTCTTTTTTTTCCATGAACTCATCGCCTCCTAATATATTGTATTATTTACTTATTTATGCTGCTTATTTCTGGTTGTCTGTCTCCCCTCCAGAATGTAAGCTTTGTGAGGGCAGGGATCTTTGTTTGGTTCATTACTGTATCCCATGTACCTGATGCCCAGTCCATAGTGAAGGTTCCATAAGTTTTTCTTGACTTGATAATACCTAATTTTTAAATTAAATCATACTATACATAAATTCAATACATCGTCTTTTCACTGCACAATAAATCAAAACCATCTCCAAAGCATCGATAAAAATAGATGAGCCTCAATGTTTTTTTTTTTAAATACTTCGTGGTGTGATAAACTGCAATTTAACAATTTTCCTTTTAAAGGTCATTTATGTCATTGTCATTTTTTTTTTTTACTTTTACAAACAATATAGTATAAGCAATTCTGTATAATGCATTCCTAGATGTGAAAAAGCTGGCTCAAAAGCCATGTACATTTTAAATTTTAAGGTGCTGAAAGAATGCTTGCCTAAAAACTTGTACCAATCTTTGTTCTTAAATACCATCAACTAATCTCCTACTCAAAATCGCCTAAATTAGAATAGCTACTCATTCTTCTACCCATATATATACCTAATATGCCATTTTAATTACCACCTTCAAGCTGCTGCTTGAATCATGATCACTTTTCACCATCTCCCAATAGTCCCACCCCTAGATACACACACTCCCAAGAACCCATCCCATTCCCTTCTCATTCAACTACATCACATCCCTCCTTCTAGACTAGGAAAATTCCTTCCCCTTCTGAGAAAACTGGGAATCCTCTTCTGTATCAATACAAATTAATGTTTTAGGCACACAGACTCTGGAGTCAGATTACCTGGGTTCAAATTTCTCCTCTACTGTCAAACTCAGTGATCGTGTATTTATAAGTTAATTTCTTTATGCTCCCATTTTCCTCATTAGTAATAGTAATCAAGACTACTTTCCACTGAATTTGTAATAATGATTAACTGAATTATCACATGTGAAGCATCTGGGGCTATTTCCTTTATGTGCATCCTAAATGCGCTCATTTTTATTACAACACACTTGATGCTTACATATTATCAATTTCATTCACAGATTTTTTTTAAACTGCTCAGATAATTGCAAACTCCTCAAGGATAGAGATTATGCCTTTTAATTAAATGCCCGACAACACCTAACACTGTTCATCATACATAGAAGGCAATTAATACATATCTGGTGGTTGAGTGACTGACTTATATTATCTTTATTTTTGAGTCTTGCCATAATGACATGTAAAAGACAATGCCTTAAGGACTTTTGTTAGGTAGGGAAAACTGACACCTTTTCACACCTGATCAAGTCCCTAAATAATCAAGGCCTTTTTCTATGTCCTGTGACTAAATGTGGAAATCTGGGAATTCTGAGGTTTTATCCAGCATAAAAGCAACACACTAGAAAATTCTTCACTGCCCACACCTTTCCCATTCTCTCGCAGTATAATTACCCTTGCGATCATTTGTCAATGCCTACAAACTCCACAGCAACTTGCCTTGGTTCATTAGTGTCTCAGGATATGATGCCACTCCTGCTGAAACTCGTAGGACCTTGTGTGTGCTTCCTGGGTCAACAGGCTTTCTGAACAACGCTACTTTTATTTTCCTGCTCCATTTCAAATATCCACTGAGACTTTAGGCTAAATCTTGATGCTTTGAAAAAAGACATTCTGCCAACTGCACTAACACATTTAGCCACACACATCTCATTAAAGTCAATGAAAAATGTGCTGCATAAATCTCTATTCATGGCACCACATTCTCCTCTCACTTGTGTGCATGTCATTCCTATTTATACTGAATCAATGGAGAGGAGGAAAGACCTTTAAATATTTCTCTTTTAGTCATCAGCTCAGATTAGTAGTTTTATAAAAAGACTTCTCCTTGATTTTAGATTAAATATGAAGCAATATACTGTAGTTAACATCATTCAGGTCGAGCTCATTCACAGCAATGTCACCATTTCTCCTTGGCTGCATTGCCACCAAAGTCGATTTTCAGGTGTTTGCCCTCTGAAATCATAACAGTTGAAAAAAGACCAGTCAGTGGTATGTTCTCTTTGAAGTTGGAAGAGGTACCCTTAAAAATGGTAAAAGATGTTTCTTGACTATTAACCTATATAACAATCATGTGGATGATATGCAAGCTTATTAAGCAACTGTATAGTGTATACTATTTGCACTGACTCTATCTAAGACATACAAACATTATATAGGCCTTGAGATCATATTGTTTATAATTTAAATGGGAAGAAAGAATACACATGCTAGAAAAGATAACCCTACAGGAAACTGTCTTAATTACCAGAGAAGTCAAAAAAGCAGCACGTGCTGTAAGAGTCCAGATGAAGAGGCTGATTTGGTCTGAATTGTTTGGGCGAACTATCAGCAAGGAAGAAGATAATCCCCTTGCTGGAAATTGAGGACTGGTGGGGGAAACAAAATTAAAAGGACAGAAGCCACAACCAGGGTAGTATCAGTGGCTCTATATAAAAGCGATAGTAGGGGAAAAATGAAATAGTGTCATTTGTTTTTTGATTAGCTGTAGAGACAAAATTAAAGATTGCAAAAGTGAAAAGGTAGAAAAAACCTGACTGCCCAGTTGATCCAGAGGAGGAAGAGATGAAGGGGAGGTAGAGGTATTTTGAAGGGTCGAGAAAAGCTTGGTGTGAAACATGCTAAACCATAAAAGAAAGTGAACTTTTCGTTTTCTTGATGTTCAATTTTTCAATCTGTTTGCAATTAATAATTGCTTTTGTTGCTAAGCAAAGCCAATCCTCTCTCCCTCTCCTTGCTTTCAGCAGACTTTGAGGTATTACTCCATTAATGTGTATCCTTTAGATGTCCACTGACATCACCCTAGCCTAAGATTTCTTACTCAAGAGACATTCAGCAATGCCTGGTGACACGTTAGGTTATCACAAATGCGGGGAGCAATGTTACTAGCATCTAGTGTACAGAACTCGGGGATGCTGTGTAATGTCCTACAACACCCAAGATAATCCCACACGACAAAGAATTATTTAGCCCAATATGTCGATATTGCCAAGGTTGAAAAATTCTGCACTAGTTTAAGCTACCACTGTCTTTCGCTTGCTCCATTGCAAATGATTCCATGTGGGCTGCCCTCCCTGTCCCATTCCAATCTGCTCTCCATAAGACACCCAAAGTGATCTTTTTAAAAGGTAAATCTGATAAGTCTTCCCTTTGCTTAAAAGTCTCTTTTGGTTTGCCATTGCTCTTTGGATAATGACCTAAGGTTTCAACACACTTAAGCATATTGTTGTTTTTAACAATACTTAAGTTCCCTATCCCTGAACCAAATTTGTCAGTGGCACTGTGATTAGATTTATCGAATATAATTAGAGTAATTATATTGGATTATAAATAGAACTATCGGCTAGTCCCATTGGCTCTGTCACCAAAATAGATCCTGGACTTGTCGATTTCTCTCTTATTAACTATGTCATCTTAGCCCAATCCAAAAGAATTGTAATAACCTTCCATCACATCTAACTGTACCCACTCTGGATCGCTACTAAACATTTTCAAAAAGAAATCAAAGTGACCTTTTAAAGGACAAATCAAATCATGCCACACATACTACTTACGATCTTCCAATGAATTCTCATTATATTTAAGCCAAAATGTAACCTTATTGCCACTATATCTTCCTTTGTCTGGCTGTTATTCAGGTCTAGGTTCACATTTGACCTCCCCAGAAAACCCTTTCCTATTTAACTGCCCTCTATTACACTGCCATATTTAATGATAATCTCCTTGTAACGTTTAATTTTAGCCCTTATCACTAGTTTTACCTTTGCATGAATCACCTCCTTAAATGCAAGTTCCGTAAGAGAAGTGACCATTTTGTTGGATTTGCTGCTGAATCTGCAGCATCTCCAAGAGTACCCATGATATGATATACACATATATATATCTTTTTTTTCGCCTACAGCACCCAGTCTTAAGTGGTCTACCAACCAAGTACTAACCAAGCCTGACCCTGCTTAGCTTCTGAGTAGAGTCCCATGACATATTAAGAGGCTGTGTGTGTGTGTGTGTGTGTGTGAATGATATAAACAAAAGTGGAAGTCATACTATCCTGAGATTTGGAATAGAAAGAGAAAAAAAGGGAATTATGATTGCTGAAGGTTTCATTAATTGGGTGGAGAGAAATGAATGGCAAAAAGGGGAAGATATAATTAGACACATAATCCCCTGACGGAAAGAAATGTACAGGTAATATTACTTTCTATAACTTAGTAGATTGAAAAAGGCTTAGAGCCATCTCAAGATACGTCAGTAAGGGTTAAGCAATATGCAAGAATTTATGTGTGGAATATTTGACACTACAATACTTTTCACTTGAGTACTACCTATCATTTCATTGAAAGAAAGAATTGGTTACAATAACCTTTTTGGGATATCTGATTATAGACTCTAATTCCCCCATTTCTGCTATTAAATCTCCATAAGCTCCACTACTCACTACTAAGAGTCCCTGAAGCATGTGGAAGCTTGAATAGACAGAAAAGTAGGCAAGCTAAGTAGGGAAGATGGAAGAGAGAGAGATCACAGGGGAAAAAAAACTTAGAGAAAAGCTAGCGGTCCTGACATTTACTGATAGTAGTAGACACAGACAATAGTTCAGAAGTTCCCCACCTTTTCTTATGAAAAGATTTGCAAAATTGCTTTACTTTAGAGCAGACACATAAGGTGATTTTGATATTTTCTCTAATTACTGAGGAAGCTATGGTTTGCTAATAACAGAAAATAGTGATGACAAAGGCATTGTAATTGATCAGCCATGGTTATGACCCACTTTAGGGTGATAGCTGCTCTGATCTCTTAAAAATCATATATTCTTGGGGGGAGGGATTAAGAAAAGAACTTCATGTCCCCTATATAAGCCTCCACTATAAATCTCCTATTTTAATCTATATTTGAACAGTAATCTTGAAAAACCTATGCTTTTTCAAGAGAAGTTAATGATTACCCCCCAAAGATTGCAGAGATAAGATTTTCTCTGAAACTATCATCTTTACCACCACCACCATCATCAACAACATCATCATCATCATGGCTAACATTTATCGAACACTTACTATACACCAGGTGGTAGGCTAACAATTTTCACATAGATTGTCTCCTGAAATATTCACATTAACTTTACGAGGTAAGTACTATAAGCCTACTGAGAAAAACTGTTTTTAAAACCTGGTAACTTGCTTAAGGGCACACAGGTACAAAGTATGACTCCCTGACAGGTTTTCATAAGAGCTCCAGCTTCCTAATTCCTTGACAATTTAACCAACTGAACCTAGATTTGTATGAGTATCCAAAATTCAGTTTGTCTGATACAGGAGTAGCGAGCCGGGCACAAAGAGGAGACTCTAGACTGATCAATTACAATCTGTAATCCTGGGCAGTCTCAGGATGATAAAAACTAAAAAAAGTTACTAAAATAATTCAGATCAAATAGTAGCCTTGAGTCTCAATAATTATGTAGAATATTGTTTAAGTTTCAGTCCCATTTTGAATGTTTGAAACTATAGTCTTTATTTCAGGTAAGAAAACCACAATACAAAAGTAAAGCATTTGAAGAAATATATGTCTAATGTGAAATAATTGTGTGGAATGCCATTAAATAGGTGAATAGCACATATCTATGACCACTTCACTTTCATCAATAATATAAGTGGGAAAAATACTTGTTTATAACTCTGCTGAAATATAACACATTTCAACATCAAGTTAAAAGCATTCTGACTATTTTTCATTAACAATAACTTAGTAAGGCAACAATGTTCTAAAAACTACACAATGAGATTACCCCATTTTAAATAAGTTTTTGTTAATGCAGCTACCATGACAATGATCACTTGGAAAAGGCCAGTGGTTTCTTGATATAGTGGAGTTTCTTCCTTTTGAAAACCTGTCAGCTATATTGAAAGTTTTCTCAAAGTGTAAGATACCAATTAGAGTATTTCTAGTTTGTGCAACTGTGCCATAATTTTGCAAATTACCTTTTGAATAAACATTTTAAATAGTTTTCAATTGTTTAATTTTTATAATTATATTTTACTTTGTTATGTATAATCTAGAATCCGTTCTTTAATTAAAAGGAGTTAAGTAAATATTTAAAGTTCCCAACATTCCTGAATCATAGGATTTTAGAGCATTAAAAACAACAAAACAAAACAAAACAAAATGGAGAGATTGTGGAGTCCAAACCGCCATTACAAAGAAAGACTATCTAAAGCTTAACATTTTACATTATGTGCCAAGTATCACAAAGCAACTTACTATGTTAAAAGCAAATCCAACACCATAATCTCAAAACTCTCAATCCAAGACTTAACTCTGTAAGCACCATTTCACTGTCAGATAATGGGGCCTCATTAAGCTCCTCTAACATTGGCAGGAGAAGTATAGAATGATTGTTTAAAAATAAACATGTTCTGTTTTATAAAGGTATTTTACATCTAATACATGTTTTGAATTGTACTTTCATTTTTTAATTAAAACATTAGATTATTTCCTTTAATTATCTTCTTTTCAACCCTATTTAAATTCCCCTACCACACTTTCTGCTGTACATCTTTTCTGTAGAAAAGTAACCCAATACAATCATAAGCCTTTAACACATAGTTCTGATCCCAAAAGAGACAGACAGAGCCACAGGAAGGATGTAGTGGAAGTAGCTAGGTGCTGAGCCTCTCCACACATAGGCTGTAAGCAGAATGACCAAGTGTCATAATTTCTAACTCCTGCATAAATCCAAGGGCTTGTCTCTTTAATTTTGCAGATGTTTTATTTCCAAAATAAGAATCAGACAAAATAAAACTCATTTATATAGCAATTTTCTTATGAGGTCAAGACATTTAATATATTTTGCTTCACAGACGTTCCAAAGCAGCCAGACAGCATTCTTATACTTGACTGCATCTTACAAATATTAAAATTAATATCTCATCACTACCATGTACAAAAAAGAACTGCCTCCTGTGGTATACAGTGATGCTTCCTTACACAGAGATTTCACACATACATATTTCAGTCATTCTTGTATCAAACAATAATTTAGCAAGCATATACCATGTTCCATGATTGTTACATGGATAGCTAGTCCAACCTTTTAAACTATTCATACTGGGTTTAGTGCATAGTTTAGGAACCAAACTGGAGTCAAAATACCCATCTTTGTAACCTTGAGTAAGTGTCTTAGTTTCTTTGGGCTTCAGTTTCCTTGTCTATCATAGAAGAGGGTGATACCTACTTCATTAGAATGATGAGAGGATGAAGGGAGTAATATATGTGAAGTATGCGGCAACTATATTGATAATTATCAATATTTAAGAGTATGAAGGTTAGATATAAGCTTTAGATCAGTTCTCTATAAATTAAGTAGCTATTTTTCCCTATCTCAACTTGTAGAACATTATATTCTTATTAGGTAGTAAAAGGTATCCCATAGAGTCAAATGGTTAAAAAAATTTTTAAGTTTTCCCATACTCTTCATTTCATATCTAATTTCTTCTACCCATGCAACCAAATTAAGAAGCCTGTCCTTATCTTAAATAATACTGTTATTTTTTCGAAATAGTTGGGTTTAGCAATTAATTGCCTTTTCATTAATAAAAGTGAAAAACCAGGTATCTGTGGGGAATACAGCCTTCCATGTCAGGTTTCTTAACATCTAAGAAAGCAAAGTTTCTCTTGGCACATCTGTTTCACACTCCTAAAGAGAGTAACAAAGGGTGACTGGAGTAAAGGTATGAGGACTGTGACATAGTTTTAACAATCTATTTTTAACTACCCTTTCTTAAAATAATTGTAAGGTTCTGACTCCTGGTCCAGCAAGGAAGGCCTTTTGTTGCCTTCTACATATTCATCTGTCTGTCACTCTGTTCACCACTTACATATGGTTCATCGACAGTTGATGGCAACTTTTCCCATCATTGCATATGGTACATTAGCAGCTGACAGCTGTCAGTAAGACAAGACTGTTCAAGCCCTTGTCTATCCATGAGACTTCAACGAATGGAGGGGAGAAAGAGTCTGAACCAACCACCTGCTGAGGCCATCCTAATCTGGCACTAATTAACTTCGTTGGCCAGAGTCCTCCTTTGCTATAAGAGAGAGGATGCAGTTCAAAGGAAGTGTTTGGCTGAAATGTCTGCCTGAGTCAATCCAGTTATGCTTTTAAGAAATATCACCCACATCCATATGTATCAGTTTATCCATTTCAAAATATGTTTTCACTACTCGGTAGATATGCTCTTACTGTGGTAACAACTTAGAAACAACCTCTTATTTTGGTGAAGCTTAGGAAACCTAATACTCAAATTTAAAATGGCAGCTGACACACCTACTGAACACCTTACTTTGTGTCCGGCACTCAGCTGAATGTGTAAAAGGTGTATCTTATACAATTAGAGAAACAAAAGACATGCTTTTTCGAGAGATTAAACAGAATACAGGGAATACTACCAAGTTAGGTTTCAGTCAGCTGTGAGGCAGGTAATTTCTAATGGAATCCAAATAGGAACCCATTCTCCAGTTCAGGGGATTATATGATCTAACATGGACTACCTGTTGTCTATGAAATTATGAATATTAAATGAAAAAGATAGGAGAATGACTCAGTGGGTTATACTAAAGAGACACTAGACAATAAAAATGGGAGTGAGAAAGAATTTGGTCAATGCTTTAAAACTGGTACACTCAATGAAAGAGATTGACAACAGATTTTGTATTCTGAGATTCCCATGAAGTGTAATTTATTTGCCTGAATTTATTTCTGTGTGATAGTCTGTGGTTTTGCATAACAGGGAAGGCCTTTATATACTTGGCTACTTTAGTTTCTGTTTTCTTAATTTGAATATATGAAACTCCCACAGTCATTTATATAAACTTGAACTTATTTCTGTATGGTATTTTAATAATTTTGTATGACAAAGTTCTTTGCATGATGGGATCTTTTATCTCACTGGTTAACTCCATTTCCAATATATGTCTATGCCAGACATATATACCTGTAAAGGACTGTACACTTAATTTGTGACATTAAAATAGGCAGAATGTCTTTTAAATTGTTTTTTAGATGGTAAATTTTTTTCATATTTTTGCATAACACAAAAAGAAGCATTAAAATGAATCATGCTGATTCATTTTATTAAAATTGATTTTTACTAAAGTGATTTGATCCCAAATAATATAGTAAATTATTATTAAATCAAGAATGGCAGTTAAAAACTCAACCCACACATGATGTATATATTGTGATTAAACTCAATACTTTTTGTGAAGTCAAGGTGATTGCTAAGGAGAGGTTAATGTTTACTTGTTTACCTGCAAAATGGCATGGTGTCCACTTTCTTAAGTAATTTGGTATCTGTTTTCAGCTACAAAGTGATTCATCTTTTTAATTAAAATGAATTTTTAAATCTCTGCCCCATTGCCGTCAATCAGAGATGTCAGTAAGAAAGTTAAAGCAGGAATGCCAATCACAAAAAGACAAATATAACTCAGATTCTTCAATTAGTGAGATAGTGATGAGTATATTATGACCACATGGAGGTTGATCAACACTCCTTCACCTTTATTCCAGATTGGCTAAATTCTGTCTACCCAATTATTCATATTCATTTTCTCTTTCTCTCTTTATAAGCTATGAGTTTTTGTTTGTTTTGGCAGAAGATAACTTGAAATAGCTGGGTAGTGCAAGAGATCAGACAACCTGTTGTCATCTTTGATGACTAGACAGGGCTTTGGAGATCACTGGGTTTAACTTCCATATGTGATATCTGAGGAAACTGAACCCCATCATACTATTATGACACAGCCATCAGCAGACTTGAGGCTTTTGTGATTTCTGATCCCTATGCCATCACCACAATTGAAGACTACATCTCTAAATAGCAGTGACCATGTCAAAATTGTGCCCCCTCTCCCCCCACCACATACACACTCCTTTCAGAACTTCAGGAGAACAGGAAGCACTTTATTTGCTAAATGTATGACAACCTGACCAAATATTTATATGGAGATATTTTGTATCTGTAATGGAGAGATCATTTTTAATAAACACCCTTAGTTTAATTCTGTGGGAAAATGAAGAATTACGTTTTAAATCTACCTACCACAACTATCCCTTCATCTGGAAGAAACTAAAAGGTATCTCCATTTTAAATCACATTTTTAAAAATCCTAATCTAGGAAATATTTTAAATTTTAAAAAAATATTAAAAGATTACATATCTTATAAAAAGTCTAGAAGGCAAGATATAAAATCTAAGGGAAAAGAAAGATCTTCTTAAACAAGACTGTAGATCTAGAAAAAGACATTTACTATACAAAAATTTTTAATGTTATTTTATAGGAAACGATATTATACACAATTTCAAAGCAAATGTCAGATTTGAAAAAGCTTTTCAAAGGCAGAAGACACAAATGCACTTTCAACTTGACAACGCAAAAGGAAAAAAATGGACAAAAGATCTGAATTAGATAATTTACAGAAGGGAAAATCTAAAAGGCCAATAGACTTATAAAAAGAAGTTCAAATGCACTAATCAGGCAAATTCAAAGTAATAACAACTAATTACACTATAACTATCTCACTAGTATAAATTTAAACAAGTCCCTCACACCTGTTACTTGTGGAAATGTAAGGAAATGTTCATATACAAAACAATCTGTCAACATCTATTCAAAATTTTTAAAGACTCAGATCCTTTAACTAATCATTCCCAGTCTTTGGAATCTATTCCACTGATATAGAATTATTTAAGGACATATATTCAAGGATGTTCACCACAGTGACATTTGTAGTGCCAAAGCCTGGAAGCAATGTGCCTACAAAAAACAGAGCAAAAACAAAATAAACTGTGCCACTTCACCACAGAATATCATGCACCTATTGGCAAGACCAAAAAAAAAAAATTGGGCTATATCTATTGACTTAGATTCCCAAGAGTTATTGAGTGAGAAAAACAAGATACAGGAAAGCCAATATGGTATAATCCAAGTTTTCTAAAAAGTGATAAAACTCTCTGTTTGTGGATGTGTGCTTCCTTAATAGAAATATAAGAACATAGAGGGAAAAAATTGAAATACACATACTCGGTTATTAATATAGTGTGATTTTGTTGGGGACAGTGGCTGATTTGCATCAAGGGAGAAGAAATGGAGAGGGAGAAGCCCAGCAGGAAATAAGGAAAAGGAAAAAGAATGTTATGATTAAAGTTATGTATTTACATAAAATTATATATCCATAAAGAAATAAAACAAAATATTATACTATCATTTTGTGTCCCAGCCTCTGTTTTAAATTATTTTATTTCTGGCTAAACTCTTTAGAATATATAATCAAATTATCTATACTTTATTTGTAAAGCTACCATTTATTGAGGGCCACAGAATGAATTACACATTAAATGTTCTCTATATATATTCCTAGTTTGTTTTTAACAGAGTTTAATTTGAGGATCAATAATTTCCCACAAGTTACATGTTACTTCATAGTTAAGCCAATTTACAATTTATATATGTAAGCTCTATGAAACAAGACTCCTTTTAGTTCGTTATTGAATACCCAGAGCCTTCCATCATTGCTGGCACAAATAGATAGCAAATAGTTGCTGAACTTGTGGAATGAATGAATATATATGATTATTTTTATATGTCATTAGGAATCAGTCTTCTGAAGATGATTGTTACATAAGGTTTAGTTCAAACTTTCCTATTATCCTATTTTTATACTCCTAGACCAAAATGAACAATAAAAAAAGAGAAAACAAAAACCTAGAAAATTCTAAAAATTTTGAGATCCTAACTTACAGGGCATGGTTAACACTCTGCAAGTCTGAGAATGTAGAGTTTGACATATTTAAGAATAGATGCATGTGGTGTAATTTAGTGTGGGGCAGTGTCAAGGATAAAAATATGGGCTAGGCGATCAGACTACCAGGATCCAAATTCTTGTCCCCCACTTAATAACTGTGTGATCTTGGGGAAATAACATAGCCTCTCTGTGCCCCCTCTGTAAAATGCTGGGATATGTATATGAAGCACAACATATAGAACTCCAAACACAGAGTATAGCATGTGGCAGAAGTTTAATAAAATGTTTTCTAATACTTTTAATAATGAGATGAAAAGTTAAAATAATAACAGAGTCCTTTTTGCCAAATGACAATGGCTTTTGTGTTTTGAGTAGTTACCCTGCTAGGGTCTATAGGGAATACCTCATTACTCGACACTCCTCTTAGTGGCAGAACTGAAGACTGGGTCAGAACTGAATCCAAGTTAAAACCATGCAAGAAGTCAAGAGACACACAATTGGAGGTCAAGTTAAAAAAAACTATTAAAGAAATGAGTAGACAAGCAGACACAAAAGGTCAGGGTGAAACAGTGGTTAAAAACCAGGCATATCAAAAGCAGAATCCAGGAAGTTGGATACCCAGAGAACCTAGTATAGCAGAACAGGAAAATCAGGATGGGGAGTTCCAACATCTCAGAGAACTTACTCTTGATAGAAAACTGGAATCATTTAGATAAGTTCCTAGCCAGCAAGACAATCTTAATCTGAATCAGTTGAGAAGTACAGAAATTAAATTAGATGAATTAAAAATGGTCATAATATTAGTAACAACTCCTTTATTTATTGCTTACCTATTTTATGTTAATGTTGTTTTTTAATTGACCTAAGAAAGGTACAGCAGCACCTTCCATTTGTCTTAGATAACAAGCACAATTGTCATTAACTGTAGTGAATTCTTTAGAGCCCAGTTAGTATGCTAAAAGCTCCCCAGTTCCCACTGCCTATATGTCAACTTGTGAAATCTCCAAATTTTTTAAATTAGAAGGTGTCTTAGGAAACAATAACTTCATGCTTGCCTGGTAGATTGGGCCAGAATGAGTAATGTGTTAAGTCTATTCTCAGTGGAAGAAAACAGGAGTGATCCTTAATTTATGAAATTAAAATAACTAGTCAGCCCCATTGAAAAGGGATGTGATCCAAACTCCCCAACGCTTAGGGAGAAAGGACGAAGTCCACTATAAGCATAAACTACAGGACAGAAACAAAGCAGAAGTTTGCTGGTGTCCTCTATGAGAAGGCAGGAAAGCAAAGTGTAGCCAGGGAAAAGTCTCTAGTTTCCTGGGTAACAGGAGGCAAAGACTGCAAGGAATGGAGCTGAGAAAGGTATTTCCAGAGGAAAAGTAAGAAACATGCCACCACAGGAGACTCTCTGCAAGAAGGTAATAGCGCATCTTCAACAAGTGTAACTGGGCAGGTATTCAACCAGAGATGAGAAAGATGAACTAACCCAGAAGCCCTGATGAATTCTTTTCGGAAATACATTTCCTTGGCAGGTAGACAGTTACTTAACCAGAATTCCTTGCCTTGCATAATTGAATATTGATTTCAAAGATGCATTTAGTGTCTTCAAAGTAAAATAGGTGGGTGCTATATACAGAAAAGGACTCAATAGTCAGATCACAGAGCAGGGCTTCCTGCTGACAAATGAAGGGTCTGAAGCAACCCTTCGTCGATAACACCGGCCCTGCTGGTTCCTTCTGTAAATTATCATTGTTATTCCAGACACAAGACACCCTAATAATCCTATCAAATTCACTTGAACTCAATTCTGTAGAAGAAAATTAAAAAGATTCATCCAATTTGATACTTGAAATACCTGCAAATGGGCAAAATGTGTATTAGTGCCATTCTAAAGCAGAGCTTCGTTAAAATGTTAGGTTCCGTTTGGGCCTTGAGACGATATTCCTTGCAGTTAATTGCTACATGAAATAGAGTAATTTTATGACAAAAGCATAATGAGATAATCATAACGATTTTAAAAAAACAATTTAACCCTGGCAATTTGAATGGACAGCACGTTGGCAGATGGCTCAAGGAATAACACATCATTAAAGGCATATACATTTTTTTAAGTAAAAAGAAAGGACTGTCCTGTTGATTTCCTGTTGGATGGCAAAACATTGCTTTGGCAGTGCTGCCTTGTGAAGGGTTGTTTACCACTTGGAAATGGGTTTCCTATTAGGCATGTACTGAATATGTTGCAATGTCACAGAACAGTGTCAGCTGTGTCACTGCCAAAAATGACATCAATTCTCACCCTCACAAAGACAGGCATTGTTAGGGGCACCATTAATGAGGTACACACTTTTTCTTTCCTCTACTTCTCCTCTATAGAGTGAGAGATCAAGGCATTCTAGTGGAATTATCTTTCCAGAGGGGAAAAACCTTCAATTTATTTTTGAATCACAAAGTTTTGAAGCAATACAAAGATATAAAAATTAACAGCAATGAAGGCAACTATAAAATTTTCACATAAAAAAATACAAGTAGAAATACATGCAGACACACAAACTTGTGTATATACACACAGATACACTGTTCTCACAATTTACTAAATGAACTGTCTTTTAACCCTCTAAATTGTACACTGCATTTATTATCCATGTTTTATGTTTCACTGTCTGTTTTAAATGTTATATATGAACTATGTACACTCAGTAAAGTTTTTTCTATCCTACAGGCTGCTTAATAGTCATTAATAAAAACTGCCATCGCTTAAATTATTTTTGAACAAAAGCCAAAATGACTATAATTTTTTGAGTAGCTTCTATATACCAGGTTCTTTCATTACATATATAATTACTACAATGAAATGCCTACAAGCTAGGTATAATTATCTTATGTTACCAAGGTGAATACTGAGTTCAGAGAGATTACTGAAGTAGATGAGAGCCACACAGCAAGCAAGTAGCAAAGCTGGACTGAAAATCTATTCTGATTTCAAAACTTTCACTCACCCTCTGCTATGACTGCCCATCACTGCTGTGGAAAAGATACTGTTCCATGATATGACTGCTGCCTCGCCTCTGCCAAACCCTCATGGTAGATCCAGCTAGATCCAAGCCAGAACGGGGATGGGTTCCCTTAAACCAGGGGTCCTCAGCCCCTGGACCATGGACCGGTACCAGCCCATGGTGTGTTAGGAACCAGGCCACACAATAGGAGGTGAGTGGCGGGCAGGTGAGCAAAGCTTCATCTGTATTTGCAGCTGCTCCCCAGCACTAACATCACTGCCTCAGCTCCATCTCTGATCATGAGGTATTGGATTCTCATAGGAGCACTGGTCCCTGGTGCCAAAAAGTCTGGGGACCTCTGCCTTAAAGCCCCTCAGACTGTTCAACTCCTCACGTGTGCCCCAGGCATGCTGGTTCCTGAAAGAGACCCTTGCCCTTCCTTGAGCAAGTATATAAGGTGTTTTCCCATTATCTGGGGTGGGTCACACCTCAGCACCCCTATCTCTCCTGTCCTGTCCTATATAAACCCCCAGTGCCTGCCTGCCATGCAGCATGGAGGATGTCCTTTTGTCTTGCTGCCACCCAAGATGAGCCTCATATGTAAGTACCCTTAATAGACTTTGTGTTTTTTAAATTTATTGGGGTGACATTGGTTAATAAAATTACATAAGTTTCAAGTGTACAATTCAATAAAATGTCATATGTATATCACTACACCAATGGCAGTGTGTGTTTACCACCCAAAGTTAAATTTCCTTCCATCACCATATATTTGACCCCCTTCACCTTCATCTACCTCTCTATTCCCCACTTTCTAACGTAATACTGGAGTTGGCAGCCTTTTTCTCCAGTCACTCAGTCCCAGGAAATTTTATGTTAACAGCCATTAATAACCTATCTGAGTAATTCCAACACCAACAAAAAGGAATTGTGATGAGGCATTGTTAATTATAGCCTAGGAATTAACTGTTAAAGGAGTATTTGACCTATAATCCCCCATAGCAGAGACATGATGAAAAAGGCTGAAAGAAAAGGAGGGAGGGAGAAAGGAAATGAGGGAAAAAAGGAAGGGAGGGAAGAGGTGAGAAGTGAAGTGCTTTCATTCATTAACTTATCAAATATTTATTGAGTGCTAATTATGTCCCGGCCTCTGATAGGAGCTAGAGATAAAATGGTTAGCAAAATCATTCACTGTCTCTCACCTCACAAAGTTTATAGAGAAGTGTGGGAGATTTTTATTCATCAAATAATCACACAATGAAATATAAACCACCACTTTGTTAATGCTCCCTAGCAGAGGTACGTGGCACTACTGAAAGTATGTAACCAGGTATGTGACACAATCAGGGTAGTCAAGGAAGATTTGCCTAAGGATATAACAACAAAGGAAAAAACCTCACTAAATAGACGTTAACATGAAGGGGACGGAAAGTGTTCCAGACAATGATAACGGCACATTCAAAAGCCTGAGCTGAGAAGGACTGCCAAGTGTAAAAGATTTAAAGCAGCTGGGGAGGCTGGACTATAGAGAGTGAAATGCAGTATGGGGGGGAGATAAAGCAGGAGACATAGTTGGTTCTAGGTCTCCTAAGATTGTCAAGAAGTACTGTATTTCTGCTAAGAGCAACTGGAAGCCATTGAAGGTCACTGAATATCTGAAGGTCTTTGAAGATGATTGACTTTAATTGTGAGAATATGACATTCGGAGCAAGGTTATGATGCTCCTGCAATCGTTAGTTGAGGGTAGGAACCTGCATTAAGGTGACAGCAGTGGAAACTTAGAGCAGAAAATAGAATTGAAAGATATTTAGTACATCATAGCAATGGTTATGGTTGTGGGTACCATTATGGTTATGGTTATAGTTAGGTTAACAGTATGGTTACACAGACTAAAGGAGAGTAAGGTTTCAAGAATAACTCAGAATTTTTGCCTGACTAATGAAACACATGAGGCTATTACTCATTAAAGGAGGGAATGGAAAGGATGAGGTTTGCTGAAAGCTAATCGTGTGTTGTGACTCTGACATGTTGAGTTTCCTGTGTCTCTGAAACATTCAAAAGGAGGTATCAGCTAGGTGGTTGTTTGGCTATACAGTCTGGAGCTCAGAGGAGAGTTCTGGCTAGCAAGAGGAAGATTGCAAGTCATATGTAAATAGGTAACACGGCAGGCATGAGAGCTGTTCACCAAATATTTCCAGCTTTGTTCTCTGGGCATGTGGTAGGGTTGAGTATCTTTACCTGGATTTATCAGGCAGGGGCTCATCAAAAATAGACACTATAACATGTCAACACAGGGAATTTAATGCAGGGGACTGTTCATGCAGGTGTTGAAGAAGTGGAGATGCTAAATAGAGGACAGAGAGCAAAGAGGAAGAGTCTGTTACATTCTAAGAAGAGGAGAGTCAAAGAGAAAGGTAGTTTTACCAGACCCCAGAAGCCACCTGTGGAAGCTGGAACTACATTATGCCTGTCTTCTGGGAGCTGAAATTATACAGAAGCCATTGTTGCTGGCGATGCCCTCCAAAACTGAGAGAGGAACAGGATGAAAGAATGTAGTTTCTCCATGCCTTCTGCCCTCCATTCTTCCATCACTATACCCCAATGGCTGCAACTACCTGGAAGCCAGAAAGCAAAAGAACCTGGGAAATGCAGTCTTTTGCAAACCAGAGCAAGGTCGAGAAGGGAGAAAACGGACTCAGGGTAAAAACACAAGAGACTGGCACAATGTGGTCATTCGTTAGATCTGATCAATGAGTTGTGAGAGTTAGCAACATGGCGCTTTTGGACAGAACATTTAATTTCCAATGGGAGACTCTCTAATATTCTCTTTCTTCTGTCATAACAATCAGATAACATTCCAGATGATCAATGTTCCACCAAGATTCAAGAGTGAGGACAATATGTAGCAGAGGCCCCAGTTGACCCAAAAAGAAAGTGTAGCAGATAACCTGAGTGACAAATAAATCTTTTAAGCCACTAAAATTTGTGAGATTTGAAGTGTTTGCTACTCACAGAATAACCTGGCTTGCCCTAGGAGATACAAAAATTAGAACTGATATGTGGGGTGATGTCCCTCTTAACTTTAAAGGGTTAGTTAGCAGTCACTGATGAAACAGATATTGAAAGCTGGGAGGATTATAATCTAAATTATGCAGCGGTAACATAGTAGGTAAACCAGTTGTCAACAGCAGTTTAAAATGCAGATAATACACCTTAGAAATATGTAACTTTTCTAGATATAATCCTCAATTCGCCATATGGCCTTGCTTCTCTATCTCACACTTCTCTTTCTTCCAGTTAGCTGAAGGTACCAAAGATCTCTCAGTTCTAAGGATCAGTGTCTGCTCCTCAGGCAGTAACTATCATACATTATCTAGAGATTTTGAATTTTGGATAGGATTTATGAATTCTCCCTTGGGAACTAAGTTTATTTTTGCCATCAGGCCAAATAGGCAAAAGCCAGAAAAGCCAATGGTCATAATTACCATATGTTTCCAATCTCTGCATTCTGGCTCCATGATAGAATTGCATTTTAGTGGAGTCATATTAGTTTGGTCCACAGAGTTCTAAGTTAAAGTGACATGTGTTACTTACACATGGGATCATGGAATAGCTACTGTGAAAAATCTAGAACTTTCTTTCTCTGTGACACAGAGACCAGCAACATTTCAGATAAAAGCTGATCCATTAACCTAAGTCTCATAGGACAATATGATGTAGAGCTCCCAGCTGACCCACTAGGACATGTAGCATGAATAAGAAATAACATTTATTGTTTTAATCCATTGAGATTTGTGGTTGTCTTTTAGGATTATAACCTAGTCCATCCCAATTTATATAAGTGGTAATTAAAACCAGACATGTAAAGTGAATGAGAATGCCTAGAAAGAAAATACACTGTGTTCTAGAAGAAGATATCTTCAACAGAAGCAGAGACTGAAAAAAGAGAGAGGGAAAAAACCCAGGAAAATTTTCTGCGTCAGAAGCACTCAGAAGAGAGTGCTTCAAGAAGAGAATGGTCAAGTGTCCATTACTGTTAAGTGATCAAGTTGCAAAGAGGAATGAAAATTTCCACTGGATTTAGCAATGAGATGTTCTTGATGATCTCAGCAAGAAGTCTTTCATCAAATGAAGATGACAAAAGCCAAAATAGAACGGCCTAAGGATTGAGTGGGAGTTGGAGGAAATGGAGAGAATATAAACAACTCCACTGGCAAGTTGGATGGAGAGATTGAGTACAATAAGTAGCTGCCCAAAAACAAGCATCTTGAAAACAGGTTTTTCCAGACTCATGCCCAACACACCTCATTCTAATAGTATTAATATCATATAAAGTACAGTTACTTGGAATTCTAGTTGCTGAGGTGGAATAACAATCATCTTTAATGCAAAATCTAAAGCATTTTATATTTGTTATTCTCGAAAAATCCTGCTCTGTATTTCACTATTTTTTTAATAAAGTGAAATATATACACCTGCAAGTTTACAGCTAAATTTAACTGCAAGAGATATTTGCAGATTGTAACATTATTAGACTTCCATATGCTTGCATCATGATCACATTTGTTTTTATGTGGCAGAAATGTGTTTATAGATGGAACACGTAGTTTAATACCAAAAAGACTATACTGGTCCCATGTTGCAAAAATAATTGTTACTACATAAAAGCATTTTTTTAGTCTTTTCACCT
Organism: Eonycteris spelaea; assembly: GCA_003508835.1. Classification (NCBI taxonomy): domain Eukaryota; kingdom Metazoa; phylum Chordata; class Mammalia; order Chiroptera; family Pteropodidae; genus Eonycteris; species Eonycteris spelaea. Next base: position 322,533 of record PUFA01000368.1, on the reverse strand, counting down.
ATATATTCCCAGTGTCTAACGCAGTGCCTAGAATATCCATTGCACGTCTTTTCACTATTTTCTGGTGACATCCTTCTAGTCAAAAAGTATAACTGCCGATGAGCTAATTAGCAGTCTCTTAGTTACCAATGAAATGGTTAATCCTTAAAACTTCAGATTTCTTATTCAAATAATCTTTTAGCATCCCTACACTATCCAAATGAACCATGTAGTCTGCATGTAAAGCTTTTAAATACTGTTATGCCTCTATATACTCATGTTCATTTAAAGGCAGCAAAGTAATGCTTAAATTGATGATGGTGATGATGATGATGACGATGATGATGATAACTTTTCATGAAATGCCTCAAATGTGCCAAGTCAGTGCTGTATGGATTAAATATATTAGCTCAAATCCTTTCATTAAAATGAAGTGATAGGTGTACAATCACACTTTTACATACAAATAAAGTGTACCAGTTTAAGTCCACACAGGTAGCAGGTGACCAAACCAGGACACTTACCAAGCTGCTGTGTCACCAAAGTATTGCACACAAAATTGTGGATATTTTTAATTACAGACACAAATATTCAATCTCCAGACTGCCAAGCAAATAGGCATAGAATTTCATTCAGCTTTGTGAAAATTGTGGCATATTTTAGGAATATTTTACCTCTATCTAGAAGGTAGAAATTCCTTTTAGAATCTGATAAAGATTGTTATTGAGGTCCTAAAGTAGAGCTTGATTATACAGCATTGGCAAAAGAACCTCTACAAGTGAAAAATCTTATTTTCTGAAATATATTACCTATTACCTATTTATTTTAAAGGACCTTCTGAGTAGGTAAAATAACAATATTTTAAACAATTCTTACAGTGAGATAAATTAATGGAGGTGGAAAATCCTTCCTCATTCTATTAATATTTATTCTTATCCTTCCATTAAATGCTTTCAAATTTACCATTTGCTGAGTGAACTTAAAGGTGAGATGATTGGTCTCAAGTTTGTACATAGAACGTATAAAAATTTAAAGGCTCCTATTTATTCCCCATCCCAAATAATACAAATGATAATTTAAAAATAGTTCATGCCTAGAATGTAGTTCACATTCCAGTTTTATCAATAACTCTTTCTCAACAGAGGTAGAACTGTTGAAAATTTACAGATGTTATATTTCTAAAGACAGCTAATGGAGACACTTCCTCCGAAATTCCAAAATTTGAAGTGCTGTCGAAATGGCTATACAATGTTATTGTTACATGGATTCTATTCACTGTCATTCTTTTTTGTAGAGATTATATATAGTTGATAGTCCACAATTCCAAGCATGAACCAAATAAGCAGCTTAATGTGAGGAAAATAGAAGCACTTTTAAAATCAGAAAATGTGGATTTAAAGTACACATAATGTACAAATACAATTGTTTTTGACAAGCCATAGAGCCCCCTCTAGGCCCTATTTTCCTATTTTCCCAAAGTAAATAATGGTATCTAATTCAAAGAATCATGACAAGAATAAAATAAAAAAGCACCTTTCAAGCTGTAATGTCAACTTTGATAAATATGTGATGTACTATACAATAAATATTGTGTAAAGGGTAGTTCCTGTAATGGGTAGTTGTTACTATATTTTGTTGAAGTAGTTGTTTGCTGGCCAAAGAAAATATTATTTTTTTCCTCCATGCTAAAGCTGATGTTATTCTATAAAATATGAAGAAAAAGTATAATAGAATCTCAAACTTTTCAAATAAAGGGAACACAAAGCACAAATCCAGAGTTTAAATTTACTTTTGACATAACCTAAATTGTAATTCAGTATTAAATAACTTTAATACTGTTATTGTTATCATTTCTATAAATATACATTGAATGAGGATGTTCTTGGAGGATATGCAAAATGATACTGAGAAGAAAAAGCAAAAAGTGTATGGGATTTATAGACACTAGGGGAATAATTATGCTGGAATGCAGAGGTATCAGAAGTTGAATTCAATAAAGGGAATATCTGACCTTAGTATCTCAAGATAAAGATACTTTGAAATACAGGACTGTGAAGCCTAAGGAGTATTAGTAATTACCTTAAAAGCCCACATATAAAATTGTTGCCTTATAAAATTTTAAAGATTCTTTCAAAGAAAATCATTTTGTTATTTGAGAATATGGGATCCTGGCCTATCATTAGCTGTTTTACAATTCTCAGACTTTCCCAAATTCTAAATATAAATGCACAATGTAAATAAAAATCAGTATTATATCATTCTTTAATTATCCAGTTTTGTCCATAATATCCTTTACTGCCCCTTGCTAGGCCATTCAGATAATATAGACTGTAAAAGGGAGGGGATAAAGATGCAGAGAAAATCCTCAGAGTCAAAAGTATTCCTTAATACTTTTGGATAATAAATGGATAATTCCTGAATATTTAAATGGCCACCCTGAATGTGCCCGATCTTGTCTGATCTAGGAAGTTAAGCAGGGTCAGGCCTGGTTAGTACTTGGATGAGAGACCACCTAAGAAGACCAGGTGCTGTAGGCATTAAATAAATAAATAGCATGGATAACTCCAGTTTCATTAGATAATTAAGGTGATATAATTATATTTTAAAAAAACAAATGGAGTAATATATCTAATTTCTCTAAGGCTACTGAGGTCTCTATTAAAAGCTGAAAATAATTCTGATCATTTTTTCCTATAGTAAACAGCATTAATTGTGGGTGTGGTCTGGGACAAGGGGGAAGGTTCTGCCACTAACCAAATGTCCACGTGCATTGTGCATTTTCTTTCCCAAGTGTTCACACTGTACTTTTAGTGTGGTAATCCCAGATGCACCAATATTTCCAGTTCAACCTCAGTTACAAATCTCACTAGAGAAAATTGGATAGAGTTGGAAGTAAAGTGCTGCCTCTTTGGGGGTCAAGAGGAAAGTTATACCAATTTCATGAAAATCAATTCTAACAGCTTTCCTATATTGTTGATCATTAATTAAAATAAAATTTATGTTTGAAATATCTCCAATACAATTCTGAGATAAAACTTTAAGTCTTTTGTTTACTTAAATTCAATGTTACAGACTTACTGGGGATGTATGAACAAGGCAGAGTTGTGATATAGATAGAAATAACAGTGGGCAAGACATGCCTAGCTTCTGATGCCACAGAACTTTTGGACCATGTAGTATCAGTAATTTGCTCAATTCAGCCTAAAAACATCAACTGGTGCAGGATAACTGAAGTTCACCAAAGAAAACGCAAACTATATAAGAGAAATCCCCATTATTGTTAGTGTCAAGATCCCATTGAATCTATTCACTTGTTAAATGCATTCCTTGAACTATGTCATATAAGTAAGTTCATTTGCATCTTAGTTTTATTTGTATATAACCAATAATACTTTAAAAATGAAAGTTCATCAATGCAGAAAATTTTAAGTTAGGAAAAGTTATAAATCCTATTTTGTAAACATTTCTAAAGAAGAATTATGCATATCAGAATGGAAAATGCTACTGCTTAGTACGGAAATGATGAGATTTCATGAAAAATAAGTTACCAGTGAAGAAAAAACACCATCTCCTGTATACCAGTAAGAGAAAAAAAAATACTGCTAATTAAAAATGACTCTCCATAGATTTTCAGATTAAATCTTGATTTCAGAAATGTTACATGTGTGGTTACAAACAATGAAATGTGGTAGTTTTTTCTTTGAGCACCCTCTTCATTTAGAACATCGAAAACCTGACCCAACAGAAGTTCACAAGTTCATTCAGTAATTTAAATTTAGCCTCATTCCATAAATTAGAAAATGATTAGGCAATTATTAATCTACCTATAAAATCCCAGAGAAGAGACTATTGGTAGTATAACCACAATTGTGTTATGATTTAATAATTCTAAATAAATATCAGCCTAAATAGCTAAATGAAACATGGTCATTGATGTAATTGAGTGCTTAAATAAAATATTCAGAAATAAAGATGGCTCAAGAAAGTGGGCCACACCAGATTGGCTACTAGGGCTAAGAAGCTGGTGGGGTTTCACCACAGAAGTGAAGTAGTCAATGTTATGATTAAAGGGAGAAAGACTGTTGATCCAGTCATAGAAGCCAATTTTTGTCAACCAGTAACAGTATTATAAAAGCCAATTATTCCAACAGTATATTGGTCAGTCTGGTGAAAAGTTAACTAGTTTGATATTTGAAATCATAACTTCTTTATTCCAAACAACTCCCCAGCTTCTCAAAGTAAAAAGCTTTGCTATTATCTGTGATTGTTGTTTAGTTTTGTTTTGTTGCTCATTTTAGAGACAAAGGAAAAGCCTTTAGGGACATAAAATGTCTCATTTTAAAATACTACAGATAATCATTAATGTTTATCAATGAGCGATTAATACAGAAATTAAATTAAAACCACAAATTTAAAACTTTCAGTTCTTTTCAAAGTTTAAGATTTAGTCAGTATTCAATAATTAAATCATTACAAATTTATTAAAACCCTACTAAAATCCTATGGACTGTTAGCTATGGAGCTTATAGCTGAGGACCATGAAGTAAATGAAATATGAATCCTATCCTCAAGAATAATCTCAAATTTATGTACTGGTTATCAACCACATATCTGGCATTACATACCATTTATACCAATAACTGGCTTCTAATAACTCATGATACACAGAAAAAGAAATTGGTTTCCTTGCTGTTTCTAGATAGACTAGAAAGTGTTAGAATTCAATTTAGTTTATGACAGAACAGTACAGGTACAGTTGTAACACAGTAAAAGACATCAGGAGTTTTATAGTATCTTACAACATAAATCCAGAAGAAGCCATGCTATTTTGTGCCTTTTAAAAGACATTGGGTATGTTTAACATGATGAAGAATGTCCATAAATCAACCTATGTATGAAACCTTATCCTTCCATTTCTTCAAAGTCTGAAGGAATTAAGAAAGTGTTGAAAATCACTTTCATCACATAGTGGGTAGAATGCTGTGAACATGAATTTAAACTTAAATATGTAGGACCAATATCCCAGAGCTACCATTTCTTTAGAAAATTCACTTAATTTTCAAGTCTTAGTTGCCCCTAAGAAAAGGGTGACAATGAAATATTATATGCAAATGTAGTTTGTAAATATAAAAAGTATATATATAAGGTACCATTTTTCCATGAGTAAAAGTATGTGCTAATAATCTACAAGGTCCTCAGGAGAGGGGTATATATTTTGTTTCTTTCTGCATTTTTTTCCTTAAAGGAGTTGTTATACTGTGGTAGACAGAATGATGGGCCCCAAAGATGCCCATGTCCAAATCCCAGAGCCTAAGAAAGTGTTACATTACATGGCAAGAACTCTGCAGCTGTGATTAAGGATCTTCAGATTATCCTGGATTCTCTGACTGAGCCCACAAGGATCCTTATAAGTAAAAAGAAAAGCAAGAGAGTCAGAGAAGGAGATGTGAGGAGGAAAACAGAAGGCAGCAATGAAATTGCTGGCTCTGAAAATGGAAGGCAGGCCACAAACTAAGGAATGTTGGCAGCCTCTTGAAGCTGGAAAAGGAAACATTCTTCCTTAGAACCTAATGCAGCCCTACCAACGCCTTGATTTTAGCACAGTGAAACCTGTGTCAGACTTCTGCCTTCTAGAATGGTAAAATAATAAATGTGTGTTGTTTGGTACGGCAGCCCTAGAAAACTAAAACACATGCCATGGGAGACTGCACAGTTGGAGTCTAGCCCACTGGGCTGTAACCACAACTTTAAGCCAGTCCTCATTTCAAATAGGGAAGTGGCATTAAGGTAATCTCTTAGGTGTCCTCCATCTCAAAATGCCATAATTTAACTCTAGGTGGTGAACACACTAGACAGTATACATATGACGTATTATTGAATTATACCGCTTAAAACCTATATAATTTTATTAACCAATGTCACCCAATAGACTTAATTTAAAAAATACTACAATTAAACTCACTATCTTCTCCTCTCTCTTTTCCTGTCTTTTGTGTTTCCTCCCCACCTTGGATTAAAAGAACTATATCCTTTCTGTTGTATTTTATGCTAGCTGGTCTTGTAGAAACTGCTGAGGGATAATGATAATAAGGCTCACTTACCCTGACAAGTCATGTCAGCTGCTTTCCATCACTGACAAAAAGTAGGGAACTTCTCTCGCCTACTCGAATTTTCCCTGAATCTATTTTCCAGGTTTCAAAATACCCAGGCAGAAGTCACATAGGAACCCAATATGAATGAACTCAAGGTCCCTAGAGAGTAGTTAGATTCCTGGGCGACTGTACATAAAAATGTCCTCATCAAGATGATTCCTTTAAAGACTGTCTTTGGCACTAAGATTTTTAAAATTCATGATTTGTCATCCCCAATTATAATCAGGGAATTTATAAGGAGCTATGGTTTTTTCTGGATAAAGCCATTCACAAACACCACACTTGACCATAAACCAGAGGGTCAACTGAAACATATATAACACTAGCCAGCAACTAAAAAGTACCTTTCCTCTTTGTGCTTTCTTCACCCTTAAATTGTAACGATGTTAACAGGAATTTCAAATTCCAGGATTAAGATGCCTGGAGTGTTAAGACTTCAATTCTTTTAAACTTCAAACTTTGTAATAATAATAGACTGGATGATTATTCAATATTTTAAAATAATAACAAAGTTGCCGTTTTTAAATAGTAAAGAAAACATTATATTACCATACAAGTACTCATACCCTGGTGAAAGAAGGCTGCAGAAGTTCTGTCTTTAAGATGATCCAGCAACTCCACTGCAAGGTATTTTACCCAAAAGAATTGAAAATGAGTGTTTGAATACTTGTACATGAACGTACATAACATCACTATTCACAATAGCCAAAAAGTGGAAACAACTTAAATGTCTATCAACAGATGAATGGATAAACAAAATGTGAAATATCCACATAACGGAATATTCAGCCATAGAAATTATGATGTACAGATACATACTACATATAGATGAACCTCGAAAACATGCTAAGAATCCATACACAGAAAGTCACGTATCATGTGATTCAATTTAAATAAAATATATAGCAGGTAAATCTATAGAGACAGAAAGCAGATTAGTGGTTATCAGAGACTGGAGGGAGGGAAGATTGTAATGACAATGCATACAGGTTTTCCTTTGTGGATGATAATGTTTTGGAACTAAAGTTGTGGATGCATAACACTGTAAATATTCTAAATGATACTAAATTTTACATTTTTAAAGTATTAATTTTATATTATGTGAATTTCACTTTAATTTTTAAACAAAGTTCTGGGGTTAGACAGAACCGAATTCCCTTTTGTCTCTGCCACTTATAATGAAGCCTTTGGCAAGTGACTTAAACTCTCCATCATGAAGACTAATGGACAGAAATCTCATTTAAATTGGAGTTGGGAGGGCCTGTTTGGGAGCTCTCACATCCTACCACTCATCCTAAATTACTCCAAACAGAAGCGAGTACTTTCTATCTCCAACAACAAGATTTTTTTTCTACTTTACAAGGAAGATCTTCTCCTTGCCCAGAAACCACTCAGCCAATGAGGCTATTACAACTCAGCCAATGAAAAGCCACTACACTTTGAACTCCCAATTTCCTCCAATGGACTCTTTGTTAACAATAACCCCTCTGAACATTCCCTTTTATTTATTTATTTTTTTAAAAAGGGAGTTCCTATCCTTCCTTCTCTGGACCAATGTGTGGTTTGCCATTAGACCACATGTCCCAAATTGCAATTCTTTATTTTTCCTAAATAAATCCATTTTGCTAGAGAAATATCTGGCTATTTGTTTAAGGTCGACACCACTAATCTTTCGGGGTTAACATGAAGATCAAATGAAATGCTGTATTTACAGTATCTGATGCATGGCAGATTATTAGAAAAATGAAACTTCCCTTCTCTGTACCTTTGTTTTCTCTACAAACTACTGAGACTTAGAATACCAATTCAGAAACATAAGAAAGCAGTAAACAAAAGAAAGAAAAAACATGACATCGCTATTCAAGTTCTAGAAATTTATCCTGAGGAAGTAATCAGATGAAAGGATAATCTTTGAATCTGTGAAAGTATGCAGCGCACACACTCTCACAGACATTATAGACATCTCAGTGTTGTTGATACCAGAAAAAAAATGTGAAAACCAAATGTTCATCAATAAGAGATTGGTTAAGTAAATGAAGACACATCAATTCAATAGACTACTTTGCAGCCATTCTAATCAGGATGTAGATCTGTATTTAATGACACTGAAAGACAACCATACCATAAAGAGGGAGGCAGAAAAGACGGTTTTGAAATTTTATACATCGCATCACCCCTTTGATATCACATACAAACACACAGAAAAAAAGACTAAGAATATACTTACACAATGTAAACAGGTTTAAATGCTGGTATTAAGGATGACATTTGTACTACTTTTTAATAAGTCAATAAAATATATCTAGTTTGAATAAAATGTAATGTATTGCATATCTTTTTAATTATCAAATACAGTATAAAATTAGTTGGCTTATAAATATACTCCCCTCTATTTCTGATGTATAAGATTATATAACTCTTGTAGAGAAGAATTTTCCTTTGTAAGAAATAAATATACCATTTATTAGCTGTGTGCCTTCTGAAAAATCACTTAACCTCTGCACATCAAAATGATGAAAAGCTAAGTTATATAATTGGTATAGGAATATCAGTCTGTCACTATGTGTAAGAGAGAAAAAAAACATGGTCAGGATCCAAGCCCTCAGACCTAGAGAATGCTAATAAAATCCTCTAAAAACTTTACTAGCCCTCGAGAAAAGTCAAAATCATAAAGTAAGTGTTCTTGATATGCACACAGAAAATAAAGAGATCTTGCATAGTGCAGCACATCCATGTGAACTTTTAAACCCTCTCCTTCTCTGGGTGTTTAATTTGTGATGAAGCTGACATCCTCTAAAAGACCAGGAAAGTATATAGAGATGAATGCAGATGTGAATTCTTCCTAATGTCAAACCCTGATTTTTAGATATTTTTTAAGAATTAAAGGATGCTTTCAAATCATTTTAGTGACTAAATTTAGGGATAGAACAATGAAATTAAAATGTGGAGCATAAAAAATTAAGCGTGGTGGGAAAATATTAAGTATGGCAGGGACATTATCGAGGTATTTCAGCAGTCAAAATTTCGCATTAACAATCATGAAAGTGAGTTGTAATCAATCTTTTCTACCAAAGTACTGCGTTTAAAAATGATGATTAATGATTCAAAAAGTAGCATGTTACACAAAGTCAGCTAGCTACACTCATGCAACAGATGAATGGAATGTAGTTACCAATTAAACTTCCACAAGGCCTTGGGACTTGGAGCTGCCCAGATACATATCCTGCATCATGAAGAGTTTAAACAACACAATCGAAGCCCATTGTCTATGTATCTGTTTTTATATACTTTCTAATTATTTTTGTATATGGCTGCTGTCCTCAACAACAGGTCCCGTTTTTTATCTTCTACTTATTGTCCTCCTATCTGATACTGACTCCCCTATCCCACCCCATATTCTCCACAGTACTTAGCAAAATGCTGGACATCTTGTAGATGTTCAAATAGATGTATTGGCTTTGGTTAAAACAGTGAGACAATATAAGCAGCAAATAGGTCTTATAATGTAGCTTGTCTCTCAGCCTAACAGCAATGCTTGTTAACACCAACACACTGGGGCTTGGCAAACACACACAGAATGGCTGACATGCTCAACCGTTATATGACACATTAGAGAAGCAGTGAGGGTTAAAAAAGATGCTTTGAAGATACCTTGAAATGCACCTTTGAACATTATTATGAAATTTGGAAAGATTAACTGCAATAAATAGTCAGTGTAGGCTACAGAAAGGAGAAATGGGGTGATCCATTTTAAACATTTAAAGCCCAAAAGTGTAAGAGGAAGAAACACCAAGAAGACAATTGCTCACTGATGCTATTGTAGGTCCAGAATTTTTTTTACCAAATGATGGCATATATTATGATTGGATGTCCAGCAATTTCAACCATATTCTATTTATATCCAGTTCAAAAAAATACGTCCATCTTCTCATCACTTTCAATCATTACTTATGACTTTCCCTATATATAACCAGACTTTTTTTAAATATGTTTGTGCATTAAGATTAAATGAGGAAATATTTGTTTCTTACCTTTTAAAACCCATATTGCCAGAAGAAAATTTTCCTTTACTCTTATAGGTTCTTTCAGCTGGCCTAATAATCAAATTAACATGGGACAGATTAACAAGACAAAATAACCAAATTTTATCACATATGTACATATGGGAACCCCGTATACATAAGAGGTTAAGAGAGAGAAAAGTAAAGTGAAGTATATATGACATTTTAGCTAAGGATGAGGTAAGATGCCTGAGGATTCAGAAGGAAGGAAGATCATTCAAGGGATGATAAGAAGAGTAGATGTTCAGTAATTAGAAATTTGCCCTGCCCTATCGATCATAAAACGTTACCTCTGGTAATATTCTTATTATATGCAATGCCCCCAATTTGAATTTTTTAAGGGAGAGTTAAAATTTTTCCATGAGTCCACAGAGTGTTGATTGTCTTTAGCTCAAAATAAGCTACATGGCAAAGTAGCACATCTTGGGGAGGCCTGTTCTGAATCCCTTTACCAGGCACACTGATGCAGGAATTTAAATGTATAAAATGTGTATGCATAATGTAAAAAAAAAGAGAGCTGGACATTTTCAAGTTCATTGAGTTAATTTTGCTCGAAAAAATCAAATTTTTAATAGATCATGCATACCACGTACTTGTATATCCTCCCATTTTAAAAAGGCTTGAGTTTTGAATTTTTTCAAGCTATTAAAAAATAAATTTACTTTGACACAAGAGAAGTAAAATTATGAAGTGATTATTTTTTCCAAAATAAAAATATCTCCAACAGGACCATATTTTCCCAAGGCAAAATTAGGACACATAGCTTGAAATGTAGGTAGATAATTCGGAGTATTTGAAAATCAGGCCAGTTAAAACAAATCTAGGATAAATGGCCACTGCACCTGTTTAAACTGAGATCATAAAAACCATTGATATATAAATATTCCTCCCTCAAAATCTTTTGTTGGCACAGAGTCAATAATAAACAAAAGAATCATAATAGTTGTTTTCCTCCCTATACCCAGAGTCTACCTCTACACCTGACAGAAAACAGACTATTTATACCATTTATTAGAGTAAATGTGGAAGGTGGGAAGTGTGGGGGGAGGGAGAAGGAGATTTTTTTTCATGACACAAAAGTATCTTGACCAAAAAAAGAGACATTTAAATGTTTCTTTTTCAATCTTATTGAGATCCAAAATAATGAAGCAAATACAGCCAGTAGAAAAGAAAATATGTGACTAGAAAAATATCACGTGACTCAAGTGTTAAGCTAAGTAAGCTTATTAAATCTACTTATTTGAGGAGTAAATACAATTTTTAAGTAATTATTTTAAAAAAAAAAAAACTACATTATGTGATTTCAAAATGAAATTCAACAGATAATGGTTTGGTTCAGTGCTATTCTAATACAATGCACCTTCAATAGACTGAAAGAAAACCTGTGCTTCTCTATTATGTCTCTGAAAATGAAGTTTCTTATTAGATTATACAGACCCAGCTAAAGATGCAGATTTGTCACAAATTTTAAAAACTGTGACCGTACCCAGGGCTTTTACAGTTTACAATTGAAGTTAGTAGGCCAGTGAAATAAATAATATCCTTCCTTACAGTCAGTGTCAGTCTTATGAAAGAGGTACATTCACTCATTCATGTATTCAACACTGCAGATCTACAAGGTCAAAGACACTCCTAAGTGCAGGGAGGACAATGGTCAGCAAGTCAGGGATCATGCCCTCATTGGCATTACAAACTCAGTTGATCACGTCCCACCTCACCTCTTCCCCTACCAGAGTCCCAGTGCTCATGTAGTGCTCAGCTACCTCTATCCCCATAAGATAGTCATCAGAGGAAAGCCCTTTTATACTAAGATATACAAACTGCATGTGCTATCCACACAGAGTACTGGCCTTTAAAGAGAGTACCTTGGAAATGAGCAGGTAAAAAGCACACAAGCATGAATAATTTTCAAAAGGACTGAAGCAAGACTGTCTAAGCAGGGCAGTGGAATTAAGGGACTCCTTTCAAGTAGGACGGTGAGACTGGCAGGTAGCTGTAACTATTGTACTACCACTAGAAAGTGTGTGTGGTGGGGGGAGGGTAGATATGTGGATCATGACCCAGAGTCAAGAAGTTAGATAGGGTGCCAGAGCCCTGTTCCAGAATGAAAACTGCACAGAAGGCAGGTGAAACTAGGGGTGAGCATCAGTGGTGACCTGAACTGTGAAGGACATGAAAGAGAAAGAGTAACCAGGGTTCCGTATACATCATGGCTCCTAGTAGGTGGTAATTAAATCTTTGCTAGAGCAAAATGTTTCCTCAAGAGGAAGGTATCAGTCCCCTTCAGCTTTTATCTTTTCATTTATTCATTTAACAGTTTTTAATCGAACGATCAATAAAGTTAGAACTCTCCTGGTAACAAGATGCCCTTTATCTTTCATGTTTAGTAGTCATATAAAAACCAATCCTTAATTTTTTAACATTCTTTCCTTGCTCCACTAGAGAAAACACATGGGAATATGTCTGGTTTACAAAGTTCAGTTCTAAGGTCTGAGGGATAAACTCGGTATCATGAACATTCAAAAGTGTAATTTGTCTTTGGAACTGTTCTTAATACCTATACAGCTACAAATGTTGATATTTAAGCCTTTAGAGATTATGCTCTGTGCAGAAACAAAAACACTAGTGAATATAAATTATTTTCAGTAAGAAAAAAGGGCCATAATTTTTCTTAGTTATAATAGAACATGTCAGAAGATGAAAATAGAGAAAAGCTAATCAAATTGCTTACAATTTTCATCCTGAGAAAGGTGAATCAATTTAACACTATGCTCTGAATACTATAAAACTCGTTTAGGAAAGCACTGGAAAATAAATAAATAACAGTGCGGACTTACTGGTTTTAATCATATTTTGTATTAAATTGGTTAAACAGAGAAAACAGATCAGCGGCTCCAATGCTCCTTCAATCTGCTTTTGAAAAAGTCCCACATGTTAAGGATCTGTAAGATAGCCCCCAGATTCTGATCTAGTACCTCTGGTAGAGTAAGCTTATTGGAAAGAGAGGTTTTTAATTTCTCTGACCAAAATAAATTTCTTTGCTGACCAGATGTGTTAAGCTTCTATGGTTTGTTCATGAGATATCCCTCTTATTTAATAAATTTAGCCCAGACAGTGGTTCTGAATGATTCCTATTACCCTCCTGCTCAACTGGACAGGAAATCCAGACTTGTCACCAGTTTTTCTTTTTTGGTAGACATTACAGATATTTAAGGAAAATTAATAATTTTAATAAAGCTGTTAAGTAACACGAGAACTGGACTACCAAACTCAGTCTCTGTTAACAACAGAAAGATTGCAAAAGACAAAACAGCACTGAATGCAATCAATAGTATTTTTACTATTAAAGATGTTTATATCTTTTCGGCCAGAAAGTCTGTTGGAACGAATTTTATAATTTATGTTTGGCTTAGATACAAAAGTATAACTAGGATACTCCATTTAGCAGTTAGGAAATATGTAGGGCCCCTGAGATTAAATTTCCATGAAAATTTCAAGGCATAAATTGAACTGAGCATGTCCCTTTGTCCTTATTTGTTAATGCATTTCTGGTTTTTAAAAGAGCCCTTCTGAGGGATGTAAGGAGAAAAAAGGTAGTTGTAATTCATGAGCAATTGAGCCCTCTGTGAGCACTTAAGAAGGCCAAAGACCTAAACTCCAGGAAAATTGAATTATAATTGGTGCTTTTGCCAGGAATTTTGACCAGAGGTGTGCTGTCCATATGAGACAGCATAGGGACTTGGGCCTGGGGAGGAAGGAATGCCAACACGCCATCACTCCCCATGCAAAAATACAGCAGTACTTGATTTTATCTGCCTCCTAACTGTTTACTTCCATAGATGTCGAAACCGCTATTCCACAGGTGATCAAGGTTTCTATGCTATTGTCGACCTTCCTGGAGCAGCGATAATGAGCAGGCCATCATCTTGCCCCATGGCGCAAGTGCGAACATGGTTACCAGGCAAAGTGACCAGTAAAGGAAGCCAGCCGCTTTCAAAAAAGGCCACCCTTTCCGCAAGCCTGCTTTGTCCCCAGCTTATAAAAACAGCCAAGCAGAGCCAGCCCCAGGAGCCAGTTCAAGGACCTTCCTTTCCTCTATGCTTTCACCCTTGTGCTCGAGCATAATAAGCTTAATAAAATCCACCTGGAAATTTTTCATGGGTTTCCTCTCGATTTCTATCTTGCGGAACCCAAGAACCCCAATAGATATAGATATATAATTATCTTTTAAGTGTACACATGAAAAAATTTAACTTTTGTAGTTTAGTTCTCAATATCACACCTCGATATAATGATTTGATTTCAACCAGCATATAACTATCATTACATTACTGGTAATTACATTAGAATGTAACTCATCCATTAATTTATTGAATCTATTTTATAAAAGTTACATGGAGCTGTTTACTATAAGGAAGCTATTGTTATACATTCGCTTTTGATTGAGGGCAATAAAGCTTTGAAAGTTTAAGTGACTTACTCAATTTATGGTAGAGCTGGATTCAGTTATTCTGATTCCAACTCCTGATTTCTTTACATCGCATGCTTCTTCATAATTGAGTGCAAGAGACAATTCTGCTATAGTGTGAAAACTCACCAAGTCCAAATAAACCTTTAGGGGAAATCATTTCTCCTCTCCTACAAACTCTTCAATGCACCAGAAACTACAAGATTCTGGAATACATAAAGATTAAGACACAACCTAATTCTTGCTTTTAAGAGTAGGGCGATCAATTTGTCCCAGTTTGCCTGAGACATTCCCAATTTTAGCAATGTAAGTCCTGCTTTCCGGAAACCACTCAAGTTTTGGGCAAATGCGATGGTTGAGCACCCTACTTTGAAGGAGTTTTTGGTCTAGATAGGAGTCATGCCTGTAAATATTCAACTGGATAGCATCAAAGTGTTAAATGGTGACATATTAAAAGTATAGTGAAAACAAAGGACAGATCCTCTACATATGCCTGGGAAATTTTACATTTATCCATCAGGTCCATATTAGTACAAGTCTCTCAAAATCATGGCTTTTCTAGCCTCGACAATGTCCCCAAGCTCATTTTTTTAATGTCCTGCTCTGAAATTAACTCATTGCTATTATTTCTCCAACATTTAAACCTTCTGGGCTACATTTTTAGTTGTGTTGCTCTACCTGCAACCATCCCTTGCCTCTACTAGCCATCCTTAACTCTTAACATGTCATATTCCCTAGTATTGTTTCTAATAAATTTCTGAGCCAGATCGCTTTACCAGAGGCCGGGAATAAAGTAGTACTTAAGAAACAGTTTGTTGAAAGAATGACTCAGCATTCTGAATATCTATATTTATCTACAACATAGATAAGTGTGTTGGACAAAGTCCATCTTTGTTCAACATAATAGACAAGGGTAATTTTTATGAGTGTTTCTTGATTGTCAAGTATGTGTCAAGCACTTAAGTTTCCTCACTTAATCCTCTTAACCACTGTGTGAGAGAATGAATATTATGATTATCCTCATTTTATAAAAATGCAAAAGAGGCACAGAAGTAACCAGAACACTGGTGTAAAAAAGAAATTCAATTCTAGGTCTGTTTTACAACAAATCTGAATACACCATAATGTCCCTAGCCCTCAGTATATTCAATGCCTTGGTAACCAGAGATTCCATAATAGGTAATAAGTAGTTTCCACAGCCAATAATTTGCCAACAGAGGCCTTCAACTAGGTGAAATAGGGTACTGCAAGAGTTGGACGGTCATGGCTATGAGGAATCTAAGACTAGGAATTTCTGACATTAAGTCAACCATCCAAGATACACTTATTGACTACAGCTATTGCAATTCGTATACAAAGCTGGAAACACAAAACTGAATAACAAAAAAGTTATTTTGGATACCCAGTGGAATCCAATATTACTACCAAGGAATGGCAAAAAGAACCCACCTCTAAGAATTTCTGTAACTGCCCTCAAGCCTTTCCAAATAAATCTGCAATTTAAGAACAGAGTGCTTGCAATACAAACACAGCTTCAAGGCAAATTGCTCTTCCCTACGCATTCAAACAGCTCCCCAAGCACCATCTACATACAAATTGTAAGGCTGCCACTGCTTAAGGCTCAGGTCAGAATATCAATCACAGAGAGTGGTTGGGTCAGATCTGCAGTCACTAGAAAGATGTTCAGAACCAGAGGTATGGGAGAACCAGAAATGGATGGAGCTATTAGCATGGGGGAACAAAGATTTGTTCTCAGTAACAAGAAGAAAGAACAGTTACTAAGATTAGGGCACAAGGCCCAAGTCAAGCAGACATCTGTGGATGAGGACTTAGGCAAAAGACATAAGTGAGGCAGTTGAATGAATACACACATATAAAACCTAATTGGGATTTTAAAAGTTATTTCTTTTGGTCTTGTTGCTTTAAGTTTGTTTTAAAAAGATGCCCAGTTGTCCATGCTGTATTATTTTCCTTTGACAAGTTTTGTTTTAGAGTTGCAGTACGAACCCATGAAACATGAGATTTATGCTTAAAATTCAAGCAGACCCAGTTTGTGACCTATTTTCCAAAGATTATTTTACAGGGCAACCGTATTGTAAATCTAGGTAAGAAGCTAATTAGTCACCATAACTATCTTGGGTAGTAGGCACAGTATATTTCCCAAATGTATTTTTTAAAAAGTAATTTGGTATGTATCATAGCCCAAGAATGATTCCATTCACCTGCTTAGAATTAAAAAAAAAAAGACCATCTTTAAAATAGATACATTTCCTTCAATAGAAATGCTTTTAAGTGAATTTAAAATTATACCTAAAAGTGAAGTTGGATCAACATGCCACTAGAAGTAATAAATACCCTTATACTATAATAAAGCTGTGTAATTCAAGATGCAAATTGTTAATAGCACACTTAGGAAACCCCTGTTAGATAAATAAGTAGTAGTATTGGTAAAATTTAGCCCCAAAATGTGGTGGAATTAAATCTACTTTCTTTTAAAAAGGCCTATTGACTGGAGAAAGTCACAAACATATTTACCAAAATCAGTTAACAATTTGTTACAGTTATATGGCAAACAAAGCTAGGTGGCAGAAAAATCAGTATCACCTGTTTGATAGAAAGTTTTCATTCAGAACAGTTGATTTTTCAACTGAGCGCCTTTTTAAAACAAACCTGAAGCAACAGGACCAAAAGAAATAACTTTTTAAATTCTAATTAGAAAGGTTTTATATGTGTGTATTCATTCATACTTTGCTTCTCTTTTTGACCTTAATATAGTCCTAAGTACAGAACAGTAGGTTCGGTTTGTGAAACAACATAATATTTATTTAAAAACTACTCGCCAAAAAACTTTCTTTTGTACTTTGATAGTAAGACATGAATTACCTTCTTAGAAATCCGATTCAACTCTTCTTTGTCGAAGTTTCTTTCCTCTTCGACAGTCTCGTAAGATGCAAAAAAGCTCTTCATCGGCTTATCCCCATATCTCGTATATTTAGCAGACTGTTTAAAGTCTTTCCATCAGCCTAATTCACAAATAACTGGGTTTACTGTTTCTTCTTAGCAAATTTAAAATCCATACAGGCAAAGATCGGGCTATTCGGATGTAACTTTACAGAACTTTTTCACTGGGTAGCCTAACTCATCATGGAGGAAGCATTTCTTAGTGTGTAACTCCGCCTTCCAACTTCTGAGGTACCGGAGCCTAGAGTGAAGCAGGAACTCGGGCTCACATCAAGACGCCAGACCTACAGAGAAAAACCAGAGGCCTGGCCGAAGCTCTAATCCCGCGAGTACTCGCGAGCCTGGGAAAGCGCCCGCGAGTGTAGGAAAGGGCAGGGAGCGTGACCCCGCGTGGGCCTGCGCAGGTGAGCGTGGACTAGGATGGAGAGCGCATGCGTGCTCCACAGCTTCCATCAGTCGTAAGTCTTTTTTTCATATCCGTCTCACTTCTATGACATTTCGGGATATGGAATAATCTTATTAATCACCAACCTCAGAAAGTGTACATTTTCAAATGATCTCTGCTACTTATAAAGTATCATTTATGAATAGAGTTGCCAGATTCAGTAAATAACAATACAGGACCCCCAGTGTAATTAGTTTTAGGTAACCAGAGAAAAATTTATTTATATAAGCATGCTCTCTGTAATATTTGGGGCATACTTAAACTAAAAAATTATTTCTTGTTTTTTCGTTGTGTGGTGTTTTTTTTTTTTTAATCTGAGCGTCCTGTATTTTATCTGGCAATTCTATTTATCAAGTAAGGGTCTTGTTAAAAAGTATAGCTTTCAAAACCAAAAAGTCTTGCTTGGGAACAGCATCTCAGTGTCTTGGTTGCCCCACTCCCTTGCAATCCCAGTTGTCTGATTGTCAGTCAGTTATGCCCTGCCACAAGACTGCATTTGGGGAACAGACTTGGACAGTGAGGTAATGTACCTATTCTTAAAATTTATTTTAATAAATGTTTAACTGTGTCTAATTCAGTGACTCCAACAGATACTTTATCCTCAAATTAAATGTCTAAAAAGCAAATGGAAATAGGTACATATTTGTGCCTTATAGCTTTACCTGCATAAATGAAACCATCTGAAGACCTGATTTAGAGTCTAACAAGTACCCTGCAGCTCTGCTCATCCTTCCCCTGTATACAGGAGGTCCCTGGGAGTTACCTGGCTCACCTTCTGGTAGCTACAACCTTGTGTCAAGGCAGCAAGCAAACCTGAAAAGTACAGTTCTTTGAGTTCTTTTCATAAATTCATTTAATCTTCCTGATTCAGTATTGAATCAGAACAGAACACAGCTTAACATATGACAAGCATGTGGGGAGAAGAGAGTTTGAGTCAGGGACAGTATACGGTCTTGTAAGAACTCCACAGAAAGGGCAGAAAATCCAAGGAAAGGCAAAAACAAATAGTATCATTGTTAACACTTAAAAGATTAAGTGTCAGGAACAACTGACTGGACAAAATCAGCAATATGGAATCACCTTGGGGGAGATCAAAAAGGAAATTCAGTAGAGCTAAAAGAGACATGTAACCACATGTCACCAATGCAAGCCAAGGATGGCTAGACAGAAATAGCCCCCTACAGATATTTTTGACAGTCGCTTCAAATAAAATCTTATTCTCTGAATCCACAATACAGTCTTTACTCATCATATTTTCCCAAATCACAGTACTTACATAGATATAAATATAGAAATTGAAAGTGTTTTCTTTCATGTTCAAAAATTTTAAAAGATAAGTTTTTAGATGGATGACAGTTCAGCTCAAATCACAATTGAATTTGAGGGACAGTTACAATGCAAAAATCGAGGTGTTCCGTATGGATTTTTACTTTTTAAAAAGTTACATTTGAACGCATTTGATTTGTTGTCTTTGCTATTGATGTAGAAGAAACAGGAAAATGCATATAATTATGCATACTTTGCAATGATTATGTATTTAATATGCAATAAGATATTTGCTAGGGAAGTATGTCTATGGTTAGAACAGAGAACAGGCTCCAGGGTTATGTCAGGCTGCAAAGTGATATGTATGCGAATGAATTCTCAGGCTCATTAATCATTTTTATACTTGAAGTGCTAAACTGCTAATGTTACACTGAGAGTGAAAATGAAGTAATTAAGGAGTTTAATAGCTATAGTCTTTTGAGGAGAAAACAAGTTGATAATGCTTCTTATAATATGTTATATAAATTGGATTTTTTGTTAAATTACAAAAAAAAGGTTCATCTATTGTGCGGCTTCAAATGACGCCAATCATTTGATTTTATTTGTATATGAATTCAATAGATGGCTATGTGAAGACAGTTCACTAAGCCATCACATTTATAAGAAAAAGTCTGTGTTACCAAGAGCACAAAAACACCTATCAGGTTCTCACCTTTTTCCTTTTGATGTTCTAAAAAGCACTACTTCTCAAATTATCTGTGGTGAAGGGCCAGTTTTTGCTCCTTTGTTCCCAATGCATCACAGATAAATTCTTTTATAAGATGTAATACCGATTACTTGAAAACGGAAACAAAAATATATATAAAATATTAGCCTGTTTTTAAATTGCTGGATTCAACAAACATAGCATTACTCAGTCACGTTTCTATGAAAGTTTCTTTTTTTATTAAATTTATTGGAGTAACACTGGTTAATAAAACTATGTAGGTTTCAAGTGTATAATTCAATAAGATGCCATATCTATATTGCTTTGTGTGTTCACCACCCAAAGTCAAATCTCCTTCCATCACCATATATTTGCCCCCCTTCACCCTTACCTACCTCTCCCCTCAATGAAAGTTTCTAATGGCCTAACCTTGATTGCCCTACAGATGGGAAAGAGTGTGAAGCCTCCCAGCACCCTGCATTGAGATTCACTACTCTAAAAGCAGAAGTCTGGGGAGCATTGGTTTGGTGTCATACACTGCTTCCTTTGCAAAGGATTGTGAACTTGACTAGACAGGGGTAAGAACATCTCACAGATAAGCATCTCTGTTCAGACCCTTTCATTGGAATTTGCTTCTTTCTAGTAACTCTGAATACATTTTTCCCTTCTCTTCCCCTTCCTTTCCTTCCATTCTTTTTTCTTCTTCCCATTTTGGAGGCATTTTTCCTGCAGTGAAAAAACCGTGACCTTGGAGATAGGCAGAACTGGGTTCAAATTGTGACACCGTTAAGTCAGGATTTCTCATCTGCAAAATGGCAACAATATTACCCCTCACACTGTATAAAATTCTCAAGTTAGATAAAAGAGCATAGTAGCTGTTCATCAAATGCTTCTCACCTCCTCATTTCCTTCCGTTTCCTTGTGATTTGGCGGTATCTAAGACAGAGAGCAGAAATGCTATGTGTTTAAATTAATGTATTAACACTTATGCTTGCAGCTTATAAACATGACTTTTTTTCCAGAAAATTTATTTAATAAAGCCAATCAATCAACCAACAAACCAGATAAACAAACAATGGACACTACTTCACCTTTCTTCCTCTCCCAGGTAATGGCACTATCCTCCAATGTGGCCCAAGCTAGAATCCTGGGAATCAAACTCACACCTACCCCAATTCCGGATGTCACCCAAATGGTCATCACATCCATTTCTTCATTTTTGCCCCCTAGCCACTACTTGAATTCTTTTCTAAGGTTTTGAAATGTATCCCCTGTATCATTTCTCAAAACCATGCAATCGATCATCCAGCTTTGCTGTCAGAAGGTTCTTTCAGAAATAAAAAGCTCAAGTCAGTCTCTTGCTTGAAACCTTCCCAAGGTTCACTGTCTGTGACCTCTGGGGAAAAGTTCAGAGGCCTAACCTTTGGACTGATACAGCTGTCACAGTTCTTAGGTAATTAAACTTTTTCGAAATTAGTTGGTAAATAACAGCTTCCCTAGACCCAGGCCATGCGGGCCACACCCAAGACACCTCCCCCAGATCCTGCCATCATCTAGCATCTCAAGGGTTAACATCTGGTAGAGTGTAAAAGGGGACCCCCACCCACCTACTGAGCTGTCCTGAAAGGTGATATCCAGCCTTACAGGTTGGCAATTATATTGAATATCTCTCCTGCTTATAAGTCCTTCACTCTCTTGCCTTGAAGTATTTCTCCCCTTTCCAAGCAGGAAAACTAATTTATGGTTCTTGTCCCTTTTCTTTGGGCACATGCTGTACAATTTGGCTATACCATGAATTGAATGTTTGCAGATAAGGTCAGGCTTGTCATTCACAAAACTCAGAAGTGCACAGGTATCACAGATAACAACATTATAGAATAGAGGATATTCTTTGATCATCACAATGCTTTATTCTAATATGTCCAATGGGTATCACATGTGAATTGGTTTTTCTTTATTATGATGAACTCTTTTTGCATATTAACATTTGTTATTATATTTTCATGGTAGAAATAATTGTTTTATATCCCATCTCCTAGATTCAGTACCACTTATAAAAAGTACCAGTATTTTTACATATAAACACAGAATATTATAATTATAAAAATCTAGGCTATTTAAAAGATTTCGTTGTGATTAATTTTGTATAAAATATATTACTAAGCTTCCTCAGTGATCCATTTAATTTCAAGATTACTTAATATAACAAATCCCCACCATGAAAATATTTAGAATCGAATTTGACCTCGATTAATAAATCCATCAGCATTTCCTTGTTGATGCACAAGTATATGAACTTTTGTATGATTAACTAGACTTTGTTACAGAAACGCTAATTTTCTGTTTTCTTTTGAATGACACAATAGTTACTCTCAACTGAATTTCATTTTCATGCATCAGTTGCATATTAATCTCGGACATGTAGATGGCGCTCTATGTAATTAGCTAGACTTCGTCAAAGAAATGCTAGTATATTTAATGTTTTAAAGAAAAATATGCCTTCCTCAATTGAATTTTATTTTTATACATCAATTTCATATTTGACTTAAGATCTAGGTGACTGGTTTTCCTGCAAGAAAGAAGCAATTTAAACACAGGAGACCTAAACCAGTCTAGACTTTGAGCTGAGTATAAATCATAGCACTTTTTTTGGTAATATAGAACATTTTAGGATGGAAAGAGTTCAAGGTGTACATTTAGGTCTGGCTCATCTTTGAGTTATAAATATTATTATAGCCTACTCTGCTTTCTCCCCAACCTCTTCTTGCCAAAACTATTTTTAAATTATACTTGTAATACTTTCTTCTTGTGCTGGCCTTGCTGACTTATTCTATGTTATCTGTTCCCAGTATGATGAATCTCTATATCTTTTTGTTACTTTTTTTTGATATGAGGTAGTGCTGTCTGCTGGCAATTGATATTTGCTGAAATAGTTAGGATTGCTCACCATCTCTATTTCCCAAGAACTGTGCAGATATGAAATAATCCCTTCTTAATCTTTATTCTCAAAGTACATAGTTCTAGAATTTCCTATTTTTCCATGTAACTGTGTTCTTGAACATACATACTTTTAGTTATTCAATGTCCTGTCATTTCTAAAATAGCAAATTTATAATAAGTCAATTTGAATTTGAGAATTCTGTATCTAATATTTCATATCTTATTTCACCCTTTATTTCATCTAATATAAAACTCAGTCTTTCTATTTTAAGGGAAAATCACACTATCTTCAGGAATAAATATCTATATTCTTAATTCTTATCTAAAATACCTACTATTTAATTTAATGACTAATTTTTTTTAGAAGAATAGAGGAGGAAAACAGCAAATAGCCCTTAAATCCATTATAAAACCAAAACACCAATAGATTTTTTTAAAAATCAAAAGTATCTGAATGCACTAGAGATTTATTATTTATCTTGGGCATGACATGAGAAAATAGAAAAACTAGATTAATTAAACTTAATTGCAACCCCATAAACCTCACCTCCACCCCTCCCCCCGCCACACACCCATCCTCGCTCTGCTTTAGAATCAGAGAGATTTCACAGGTGAGGTGTTGTACAGTGGTTTTCACTCATATGGATGTGAAAAACACAAGCTAAAACAATGCAGGTAGGAATATTTCCCTTCATCCCCATCTCTATCTTCTAAAACCCAGAGCACTGTCCTCAAAAATAAACTTTCCTCCTGAGCACCATCTCTGGGGCCCAGGAATCTGTATTTTTACCAAGCATCCCTGATTGTTATGACCTAACATAGAATGATTATCCCCTTCATTCTTTTCTACCACATTTTTTTTTGCTTTTTATAAAAAATAAATAAATTTATTGGGGTAACATTGGTTAATAAAATTATATAGGTTTCAAGAGTACAGTTCTATAATGCATCATCTGTATGTTGTGTATTCACCACTCAAGTCACATCTCCTTCTGTCACCATATATTTGACCACCTTAACCCTTTTCTGCATCTTCCCTCCCCACTATAACTCTGGTAGCCACTAAGCTGTTGTTTGTGTCTCTGTTTGTTTTTGTCTACCCACATTTTTTAGTTCTCTTGTTACTAAATGGTTAATCTTTGGCAATGCCTTAATTGTCTTTATAAAACCAAATACAAGACGTTAAGAAAATATGCTTAAAACTAAGTGAGGAAAGTAAGACAAATTTGGGAGACATAGGACTTCATTCAACAAATGTTTCTGGTGCATTATTAAGTGTCAGGTACTTTGTTCAGTGCTGGACATATGAAAATACAAAACAATATTTTTATCGTCCAAGGAGCTAGCAGAGTCTGGCAAAAGATAGACCTAAAATGGGTAAATTAAAACACAGTGTTGTTGACTATAAGAAAAAATTAGACAAAAATTGTTTGGCCTTGTATAAAGGAAGTCAATAAGCTTTACTTCCCAAAACTCTATTCCTATGAGTTCCCTTCCCCAGAGTGCCAGAAATTCTAAAATCTTCAGTCAGCCTCTCAACCATAAGAAAATGTTGATGAATACCAACCTTTGTTTTCTAGTTCAAGTTAACTCAGGACCCTAAACTCAAATGTCTTAACTCTCTTAGATGTTTCTTCTACTGTTACTTTTGTGCACAAAGTTCTGCCACAAACAAGGACAAGATTAGAGGTGTAGCATTTGGATGCAAATCATAATTATAGATTTCAAAATTCCAGCTGTTCTTATCCATCAAGCCAGAATTCTCAGCCTTTTTATGCCTTTTAGGGTCAGACAGCCAATATTTATAAGCACTTGACTATTTTATTAAAGAAAAAAGTCCTTGCGATTTGCATATTGAATATAGACATGTCCATTTACTTAATACTTCTTTAATCAAGTTCTCTTTGAACCTCATTTTGGTGACAGTTAAGTCCTTTATATTGAGAGTTTCTACTCCTTAACCTCAGTTTCACTTCTTTTTCCCCATTATCATTCTATTTGCTGAAGAGTTTCTAGAATAATTTAGGGAAGAAATAACCCAAGGTCATTAAATCTTACTTTCACTAGAGTCAAACACACTGGGAAAAAAATGGCAAAAGTGAAATTTCAATGTGTATCTTTGTTACAGTGGAAAAAAATTAAGTGTCAAAATCCTGAACTATGAACCACTAATAGTTAACTTCTACTTTTAGTAGTTACATGGATTCAAATATACTCATATTAAACATTCCATATTATCCATTTATTTAAGAAATATTTATTGAACATCTACTGTACGTGAAGCCCTACAAAATAAACAAAGGATGTAATGATAAGCAGATATAGACAGAATATCTGCCCTCGTGGAATTCATAGTCTGATATGGATGGCAGACTTTAATGAACAAATTTAAAATTGCAATTGAGCCAAATGCTGGGTACACAACACTATGAGTATAAGGATATCTGACCTATTTGAGGAGGTCATCCAAGGCCTCTCTGAGATGGAATGTGAAAGACCAGTAGGAAATAATTAGGCGAAGAGATGAAGTAAGAGCAGCCCAGGACAAAGGCTCTGTGATGGGGCTGAATGTGACATGGATGGGGACAGAAAGAATGCTGATAGGCCTAGGATTCAGAAAGCTGGAAGATGAGTGAGGGCTAGACCACTGGGGTGGGCAGTGAGAATATATGAAGTGAAAAAGCTGAATGGTGTCTGGTTCCTGCCCTTCAGAACTCAGAAGCTCCAACTGAAATGCAAATTCAACAGGTACCACAGCAGGGCTAGAGAAAGCAAAATGGGACAATGTAGTCAGAAGAGCGTAAGTGGACAATGTCCAAGTTAGACGCTGGAGAATGAGAATGATAAAGGAGGAAAGGGAAAACAACAGTGAGAGTCTGAGCCAAAAGGTAGAAAATACTTGATATTAAAAGCAAATGGATCGATTACTAACTAACTTGACATCTTATGCTACCATTTGCTTTCCTAAATTCCTGAGATATATATATATATATATATTTTTTTTTTTTTGCTGTAGAGTTTTAACAAAACCCTAATGCCACAGGATAGCCATGTGTCTGTTTCAAAGAAATAAGTAAATTTTTACATGATCCAGTATTAATCTATTCTGAGCTTGCGTTTGGCCTTCATCTTTAAACATTCTATCTTTATTCCTAATTTGCTTTTCAGTCACCTTTCTCTTTTTCTAGAAGTATTCAATTATCATTTGGCCTCCAGAAGCATTCATCCCAATGAAATTCAGTGAATTTTAAAGTTCCATTTTTTTCTTTCATTTCTTTTCTAATATAAAATATGCATGTGACTTTTGTTGCTCAAGAAGAATGATTAAGGTCTTCTCTTTAGGTATCTTCACTCAGGGCTAAGCAAGTACTTGCTCCCTTCAACTAATTCTTACTACAAATTAAATAAACACAGTTTTAGCCTTTGGTTGATTTGTCATTGTCCATCAGAAGTTTTATTTCCAAGCCTCCGCTTAGAATATATGTTGTAATTAAGAGAAATGTATATTTTTAATAATCTGTTACATCACAAATAATTAGGAAGCATTTGGTGTTCCTTTTGTTGGTGGGAGCATCAAAAGGCTTTATTTTTTTCAGAGCTGGGAATAGAAATATTAGCATGCTTTGGCAATGACATTATTCTAGGATCAGTTTTTAGCATTTTTGTTCTTTTCTGTTATAATGTTGATGGTACTATAATATGGTACACCAAAGTACCTTGCTGGTAAGTATTTTTACCACTTGAAGTTTTCTTACAGGAAATGTGATTCCCTAGTTTCATCTTCTATTCCTTTTCAAGGATTTCTTATATAAGAGTGTATGTCAGGTTAATTTATCTGGCTTCATTTCATGTAGACCAAGGTCATGAGGTTAATTTCTTTGGAGGCAGCTCAGTGTTTTAAAAGAGAACTAAATTTGGTCCCAAATAGACCTGATTTTCCATCTTGACTCGTCCACCTCCATCCTTACCCCACCCCGCCTCTTTCCCAAGTTGCAGGAAAAAGAGTGTTTTATTCTGTCTGGAAATAAGACTCAACTTTACATTAAAACATAGTTCTTCCTATTAACCCCTAAAAAGTAAGATTCAGCCAGCATTATGAGTTTACTTGCACCTCCTTCTGGGTGAAGTTAAGGTATTTAGACAGATTTCTTAATTTCTATGACCCTCAGTTGCCTCATCTTTAAAGATTCGTTTAAAAAGGTTTTCACAGGGTCCTTGTGACTCCCTAAAGTATTTCAAACACCAAGGAAAGTGTCTGGCACTTATTAATTGCTGAACAAATGTTAACACTTTCCTTCCTTATGTTTAATTTTTTCCCATCTGTAGAACAAATACATCACTAAATCATAGATTGCTGGCATAATCTTGGCAAGAATCAATCAAGTTCCTTTCAGAATTGTTCTCTTCACCCAAATATCTCAAATAGCTTTTGTATCCCAAGGGTATTATTACCTAAGATTCTATATTTTAAAAATATTTATGTATTTGAAATGATTTATGTGTATTTAAGGCTAAATATTTAATCTGCCACATAAGCTTTATATAATAAAAGACATTTCAGGATTTTTCTTTACCTAAAGTATATTATAAATGAGGATAGCACCTACCTTGTGGATTTATAGCTAAAAATAAATAGGTTAATAAATGTACATCATTTAGTGCAGTGTAGTTCATAAAATTAAGTCCTCAATAACAGGTAATTATTTTATTTTTAAAAGGGCTTTTGAGTTTATTTATTTAAGAAGTACACCAAATTATAGAGTGCTGGAGTGGTTCAAAAAATCAGATCAAGAGCACAAGAGAGAGAAAGAATGAGAGACAAGAAAGTTTCCATTTGAACTATCCAGAACAGGAACTGTTCACTCCTGCCTTTGCCCCATATTAGCCAGATGACCTTGGGCAAGTAAACCTCTGAGCCTCAGTTCTTCCCCTTAATCCCTAGGATGATTCATTTCAGCATTCAACAAATGTTTGCTGAGCACATACCACAGGCCAGACATGATGAACTTTAATGTGATGACAGATATAAAAAGTAATCTCTACATTATAAAACACCATCTAAACAAATTCAGGTTCCTGTGTTTTGGTGAGAAACCTGATTATAAAATGGGCTAATACTTTAGCTGCTGATAAAGGAGTTTAGATTTAATGCTCTGATTATCAAGATGCCATTCCTGAGAAGCTTCATGAGCTAAAAGACAGGTTTCACCTTAGTGCCCAGCACAGGACCAGGCACAAAAGTGTTCTCAGGTGGATGTAGGATAATTGATGGGTTGCTATTGTCAGCTTCCTTCACTTTTATGTACCTTCTAAATTCCAGGTTATGCAGAGAGCCCCATGCTTCTCTAGCAATGCCGGAGCATAGTCATTTATATACACATACATATATTAAATCCTGGTATATAAGCTGCAAGGACTTTGGTGGTAAAAATGGAGCTGTCAAGGGCAGTCCATAGAAGCCTTTATAGAAAGGAATGTGGAGTTAAAATATATTTCAATCTTTATATTATACTATACTGAACAAATATATTATACTATATTTAAAAAAATATCTAGATCAAGCTTCCTTGAGCTGAGCTAAAATATAAGTACAGAAACTCATGTGACACAATTAGGTTGGCACAAGTGAAAAGATTGGCTGTCCTTGCGTTTATTGTCCTCTTTTACAAAATGTGATATACTTCTTGGATCAGGACTCATTTATTAAGTTGGTCTCCTATCTAGAACAAAAATCCATTCAAGTTAGTTTTACTTTAAAATACAGTCCCCGCTTATGAACCACTAAACTCTAGATTCAGAAAGTATGGTGAGTCAACATATAATTTCTTGTGTTTTTTTTTCTCTCCTGAAGGAAATTCATGTCACAGTTATGCATCTGTTTCACCAATGCTTAACCTTGTCATTGATATATAAATGGTATCATTTCCTTGATCAAAAATGTATTTTCACATTGACTCGCCCCCTAGAATGTAGCATAAAACTATCCTCAGAGATTCATTAGCTGGACCTTCCTTGTGCAATAAGGTGACTGCGGTACCCCTTCAGCATTGTACTGCAGGTGGAACATAATTAGCACTCCATCAAAAAACACTTTGGAGAAAACAAACACTAGTTGGCTTCCAGATCAGATTTCTGAAAAAAAAAAAAAACTGAATTATACAATATAAATAAAATGCTAATTTATTATCGATTGTGTGGGAAAGTGTATACACAGAGACTTGGTTGCTTTCCAATATAAAGTATTAGATTAGATACACCCCCTCTTCATCTTTTGAAATAAAGATGCTTGCAAAGAGGTTGGGCAGAACATTCTTCAGTAAACTCTGTGTATGCTATGAGAGTTAGGGAAAAAAGGAATCCTGCTCCTGTCCTAGAAGATTTCACAGCATGGAAGGAAGAACAGAGCATGTGACACGACTAGTCTCCCAACTCCCACCCATTAAGCACCACCTTTAGAAGATACCCCATCAGAAGATGTGGGTCTCCGGATTTAAGTCCCCAGATTTTAAGAATAAAAATCACAATGCAGTATACAGATGATGTATTATCAAATTATAAACTTGAAACCTATATAATTCTGTTAACCAATGTCACCCCGATAAATTTAATTTTAAAGTTTTAAATTTAAATATTTAAAAAATCAAGATTTAATTTTAAAAATTTAAATTAAAAAAAATCAAGATTTGAGTAGCTGAAAGTGCTGCCCCATTAATAAACTATTTTAAAACCTTAAAATGGAACAATTCTAAATACCCTTTTGGTCAGACATAGGAACCCAAGGTACAAATCATTTGACAAATGAAAATGCTCTTTTATGGGGATTTTAAAGTCTATGGTAAACTAAAACCTTTCCAGGATGCTTTAAGTGCAATTCTATCTAGAAGGAGTAGGAGTGATCAGATGACATCTCAAACTTCCTTACAACCCTGTAACTGTCATCCTAAAACACAGTGTAGGGGAGCCATGTTGTTTTACTGTTACTCAATTTAAATGTGATTGAAAAAAGAAATGTTCAATGTAATAGAAAGGAGAAAATACCAAGCACCATTTGGAATGAAGGTGAGGGCAGATGATAAGACAATTAGTTAGGTCATATCTGTCCTCAAATGAGAAGTATCTTTATAACCAAAAACACATGGGTTTTATAACATAGTGAAAGAACCCTGGTTCAGTTCAATTTGCTTTGAGTGGGATCTTATACAGCTGGCCAATTTGGTTCCACAAAGATGAATAAAAATCACATAGTTGTGGTAAAAAGGGCTCTTAGTGATCATCTAGGTGAGAGGTCAGCACACTTTTCCTCTAAAGGGCCAGATGTAAATATTTTAGCCTTTGTGGCCCATGCAATCACTGAGGCAAATACTCGGCCTCTCTGTTGATTGTGCAAAAGCAGCCATAAATAATACATAGATCAATGACAGTGACTGTATGCCAATAGCATTTTATTTATGGACCTGGAAATTGGAATCTTACATAATTTTATGCAAAATAATAATACAAATTATATATATATATATATATATATATATATATATAATATATATATTAACCGTTAAAAATGTCAAAACATTCTTAGCTTGTGGGCATACAAAAACAGGCAGTGAGGTTCTTTTTTCTTTGTCCACTGGTTTTCAAACTACCTTTTCAGTAGGAGATTCCTCTCATCAAAAATATATATATATGCCTTTTGGGATATTTATTTTTAGCCTGGCTGTTAAGGAACTAAAGACTCAGGAAAAACCTTTGACCTCCTTACTAACTACCTAAAAGGAGTCTAGATAGAAGACCTGCTCCAGAAAGGAAGATATCATCACAGATAACTACAGTTTCATATGGACTATTGTGTGATAGAAGGGAACCCAGCAAGGCCCATTTGATCAAAGTCTTCCCTGTGGTCCATTATTAAAGATGGCCCAGCAAACATTTGTTTATCAAACATCTGCTTTTCCATCTCCATGTGAATCGCCTTCCTGTCCTTGAAGTCGAAACCACTACTCCCCTTTCTCCTTAGCTCCAGAATGACATATAAGCCTCAACCGCCCAATCTGTCCTTGGGTCTCATTATGGCATCGCTGAATGTGCATTTGTATAATACACTTTGGACATTTTCTCCTGTTAATCTGTCTCTGTTAACTCAATTATTGGCCCAGCTAGAACTTAGAAGGTGGGAGGAAAATTATTTTCTTAGCCCCCATAATTCCCTCATCTTCCTTTTATGCATGGGGAAACAAAGGCACAGAGAGTTAAAGTAACATGCCCAATGTCTTACAGCTAGTAGCAAAGCAAGGATTTTAACCCAGGCTATCTAACTGTAGATAATTCTGTGTGGGGATAAGTGCCATGGACTCTGAAATGAAGTGATGTTGAAGTCATGAGCTGATATAGATGGGTAGTCTAGGAGGTCTTCTCTGAGGAGATGATATTTGAAGAAGACATGAATGTTGAGATAGAGGGAAAACAGACTCACTCCAGGCAGATGTAACCATCAAGTTCAGGAATGACCTTGGCTTGCCCAAGGATGAAAAAGGCCATTGTGGGTGGAACGAAGAGTAAGGAGGAGAGCAGTATGAATTGGTATGAATTGAAGTCAGCAGGGAAGCAAGGGACAGCTTATCTAGGATCTTCTCATCTGAGTTTGGATTTTACTCTAATTAACAGCATTAGGCTTTCCAAATGTTATAAATGCTGATATGAGAAGTTGTTTTAAATTAACAGCATTAGGCTTTCCAAATGTTATAAATGCTGATGTGAGAAGTCGTTTTAAGTTTAAATGCTTATGAAATGTCATTCTTTCTCCCTATAAAATTAGTACCAGGCATATTTTTCTGTCTCTATGTTAAACAGTACTTATTCCAAACAAAAATAACCTAGACACTTGATGTAAGAAACACCTGTTCCTAAAAGATGACTGAACTAAGCAACATGCTTGACAAGACACTGCAAGATTCTTTTCTCGTGGTATCCACCAATCCGAAGCTACTATGTAATAATGTCGATCTAATCTCTACCAGTCTCAGCCTAGCAAGACCCACCTTAAAATCACCTAGCCCAAACTCTAATGTATAATAAATGCCTTC
This sequence comes from Eonycteris spelaea, assembly GCA_003508835.1. Lineage (NCBI taxonomy): Eukaryota > Metazoa > Chordata > Mammalia > Chiroptera > Pteropodidae > Eonycteris > Eonycteris spelaea. The sequence goes on along the minus strand of PUFA01000368.1, from coordinate 290,478 downwards.
CCCTATTTTCCTGATTTTGAGCTCCCACTAAGACTCTATTTAGTTATGTTCTCCCTTAATGTAATAAGTCCAAAAATTTTAATTTGCATGATGGACAGATTTTTCTGTGTTCTTTTGGGGAATTGATAAACAGCAGACAAGAGAACAGAGATCAATGAGGCTCTTCCTGAAGGAATGCTATAGAGAAATGGGGATAAACTCAGGTGGGGACAGCAGAGAAGGAAAGACATGATTAGATTTGGATATATTTTACAGTTAGAACTGTCCAGAGCCTTATATACATGTAGGACATAGAGGTTTAGGAAATGAAAAGAATAAAAAATGATATCTCAATTTGTATGTATTGTTCTTTTTAAATTTATCATTATTATTTTTAACCTGGCACCCATGCAATGCTAGTGCCAAGTACTAAGAGGAGAAGCTGGAGGAAGATTGAGGCTGAGAGCAGAGGGATAAACAAGAATTCCTTTTTAGGCATGTTAAATTTGAAGAGCCTATTTGCCATCAATTGAAGCTATCAAATAGGCATTTGCAATTATGCTACTGTGGAGATGTCACAGTCACTCAGTTTAGAATTTAGCTAACTTGGGTGTTTTTCAAGGCTACTGGGGAACTAAGGGAAACAAGAAGTGAGAGATAAATTCACAAGGGCCATGCAAAGGCAGCTAAATGTTATTTTTATGTTTGAGCAAATGTTATCTTTGGGATATGAAATGGAAAGATCTGAGAATAAAAATTATGGAGTGAAAGGAGTAACAATTGGGAATACATATAGTGCTAGAGACAAATTGAAATTGCTACTAAGAAGTGCTCTAAAAGTATTACTTCTAGGAATTTCTCTTTATATCCATCTGACTTGTTTCTATCCCACAGAGGAGAAAATCACCAATTTATTGCTTTCAGCAAGCACATGTATATTCAGAATTGCCATATTGCTATGCTCTTTAGAAAGTAAAAGATACAACATTGTGTTGAACAAATCTACAACTGGAATTATTTTAGAAAGGATAAGGATTGTGCTGTGATCCTGCTATCATTTGAAATTAATTAAACCATAGCATCATATTAGTCAGGATTCTTACTCATATTAGTTTGTCTAATTAGTTTGTCTAAGTGAATTTTTTAAAAAGAATTTTATAATTTCAAACACAATACACTCAGAGGTTATATATATATATATGTATATATACACACACACACATACATATATATGTATATATACACACACACATATATGTATGTATATGTATGTACACACACACACACACACACACACACATTCACTGAGGTCATTTTAAGAGCTTCAGGGCTTTACAGCCTGATAAAAATGTTTAATTAGTAAAATTATTAGAACGTGCCTTAGGAAAACCAGTGAAGTAGAAGAGGAATCAGTGGCTCTACAAATCAATATCATATTTTCAAAGCCTATTGCACAAAGCCTTGATTTAAGAACTGAAAAGAAAAAATAGAACATTAATTCATATTAGAATATTCATGGGCTCAACTCTTCTCTCTCATTTCCAAATTTCTGAGATTTTTCTAACTCACTCTTTCTGCTTCCCGTTTCTCCTTGCAGTAATCTATCATACTCATGATAACTGAGTAAACCTTTCCACAAGTGGTATTTTCTTTATATGTCTCTTTGAGTCATCAGTGGACCTCACTGCCTATAGCATCAATTCCAAAGTTTGACTAACAATTCAAGCTCTTCTACAATGCAGAAGAATCTCCTTTTCCAGCCTCCCCTATCACTACCTCTCCCTCTATTACATTCAGATTTATCTCTGCAATCACCTCTGATAAATCCCCCCATATCTACTTCCCCCTTTTAGTCATATTTTTTCCCCAACAAGATTACTATATCCTCAAAACCAAACTCCTTGCCATTCTTTTTAGCTCATTTCAGCCTCTAATTGCTGTGTAACCAATATAGCTAGTATTTTATGGATTTGTATAAAATTGAAGCATAAAAGATGCTTAATTAAACCTATCCCTTTAAAACCAGTATCAACAATCTATAGTCATAACTTGGTCTCCTCCAAGTAAAAATACAAGCAGTTATAGGGCAAAAACATTACTGATTTTTTTTAATGGCTACCAACTTATAGCTTGAACTTAGCAAGATTTCAGTGATGATGGTCTCCCTTGGAATTTGCCAAAAGTTATTTCAGTTTAAGAAAATTGAGATGAGCAAAGTAAATTAGAGCTCATTAGTAGAGACCATGCAGGGAAACAAGCCTCTGCTCTCATTACTCCCCTTATCCAGGGAACCTTAGTCAATTAGAACCAATTAGCAGACATGTGAACTGTCTCTGCTGAGTACAGGGCACTGGATGGAGTATGTGTCAATGAACACAGGGCTGGAACCCTCAAGTAGCATCTACTCATAACTGCTTGTGCTCTTCAGGGGCAAAGATTTCATCTCCCATCTACAATCCGGTGAACTGGAAAACAGGTCAGGAGACTATTTCTAAATAGGATGTTGGCTAAGTGGTTAAGAACTCAGTCAGTGACAAGATAAGAAAGAATGCAACAAATTCAATGGCAAATACTTGAGAGCTATAACTTCAAACAGGTGTAGCTCCAAATCAGCAAGTGACTCAAAGATCATTGTCCTTCCTGGATCTGGAAGCCATAAGAGCATAATATGGAACATAGTATGGAACATTTAGGGAAAGCCCTTGTTTTCTGGATGAGAGGACATGCTTGTCTCTCTCTTTCCAATCCAGAAAATTGGCCTTTTTGTCGAGTAAATAGCAATAAGCCACTTTGACCTCCATTTTCTAGGAGAGGGTGGAGATCCCTGTATTCTAAAGAAAGTAAGATTGGCTGTCAGGATTTTGTTTTGCTGAGAATGTATTAGAGTGAGCTCAGAACCAGAGCTGAATTATTCAGCACAACAGAGGAAATTTTGGAGGCTATGTGGAAAAGAGATAAAGGGAAATGGGAGAGCTAGCAGCTGAAGAGAGGGACTTTGGGGAAAAGAAAACAGGCAAATGTAAAGGAAATTTTTATTTTGTTTCTATTGAGTGGTATGTGATATTAATCCTCTTCTTGATCTTCTTTCTAAATGTGCAAAAATATCTACAAGTCTTATGAATGCATCGAAGTCTATCATTACTTAGCTACTTTTAATTAAGGTTTTTTGGGGGAGAGGGGAATGCAATCAAATGCTTAGCAAATCATCAGTGGAGACAGTGGGAGTGCCATACTTGGATTAAAAAAGAAAAGAATGGTAGTGTAGTAAAGAGCCTCCAAAATGGCTCCCAGTGATCCTCACCTCCTGGTATTCATGCCCTTGTTTAGTAATTTCCTCACACATTGAATAGGGTTGATCTTGTCATCAGTAGGATATGGTGGACATGATGGTATATGACATCCAAGGCTATGTCACAAAAGACATTATAGCTTCCAACTTTCCTTGTCTTAAACTGCTCACTGTTGGAAAAACCAACTGCCATTTTAGTGAAGACACCCAAGAAATCCTACGAGGAGGTCCAAGTGGCAAAAAATTGAGGCTTCCTGCCAAGAGCCAGCACCAATTTGCCAATATGAGTGAGCCGCTTTGGTAGATCTAGTTCTAGTCAGGACTTCAGATAACCGCAGCCCTAGCCAACATCTTGATGGCAACCTCATGAGAGACAGCAAGCTGTTCCTGAATCCTTGACCCACAGAAACTGTGAGAAGGATAACCACCTGTTGTTTTAAGTTTGGGAATAATCACTTGCACTGGAATCCTTGCTTGAGGTCTGCCTCTGAGAGAGTCCAAGCTAAGACAGAAAACTTAAGATGGGCCTGCCCTCTCACAGACACTTATTTTCTCTCTTTAGAAAAAAATACCACTGATCGGCCCTGAGTTAATTCAATTGTTGATCTGATTATTTGGAAATTAGCATAGGGCTAAAGGGGTTATAATTTTTTTGCAAGTTCAAAATTATGTTAAATGCCACTGCTTCCAAACCTAGCGGACAATCAGGTAATTGAGTCAGAAGCAATGCTGGTGAGAGGAATATTGTTTCTAGTTAAGTTCAAATTATACACACCTTGGCTAAGCTATGTAATGAAAATAACACACTCAGTGATAATAAAGGGACTAATGAATGAATATATAAGCAATACTGCATTTTATGCAATTCTGAGATATCTTCTCAACTAAATTACAAACTGAATCACCCATTGTTCCCAGGGGGAGAATCAGAAGGAGATTAACACATAATGAGCACCAGTTCCATGCTAGGCAATATGTTAAAATGTTTTATATATCTTTTAATCTTTATATTCACACTCTTAAGAAAAGGAGTCTTTACAAATCTGCGGGTCAGTGTTTGAGTAACTTGTCCATGGTTACAAAGCCAGTCCTAAGAGAATAGATTGAAGCCTATGTGTAAACACTAAAACCAGGTTCTTTCCACTCACAGTCATCTTATGTCAATAAGAAAAATGTTGATAATATAATCACACTGTTACTGTAAAATAGCCACAATTTTGAGTGAGTCTCATTCCTTGAGGACTTTTCTTAACTGTGCATATTAAATAAATGAACTTCCCAAGTCCTCTCTGTGTATTTGAGATGAGACCTCATAGATTCACTCTGATGAATCAGCCAATGAAACATTAGGATTCTATGTGATATGCCTCCATTCAGATTAGTCCTATGCTTTAAAACATAATATAAATATATTAATATTTTCACCTCTTCTTTACAAGAATGTCATTTTCCCATCCTGTATTATTTAATAGGTCTGAAGTGAAATTGAGTGAGAAAGCAAACACACCATTACACATCTATTGTCTTATTACCCAAAATGTTTGGATTAAGTTCATTAGTAGATATAATTCCACAGCAGTGAATTTTTAGTCAATAGATTTACAGGGGAACCAAACAAGGAAATAAGTGATGTGGGAAAACTGAGATACGATGGGGTAGGTATTTCGCATGAGTGATTAAACATGAAAATGCTCTTAGGAAGCCATGGCAATTTTGAATTATGTTGATGGAGACTCTGTACAAGTCACTTGACCACTCTTTTAACCCTGCTGCATTTTCTGCCTTGTGAGGATTCATCACATCTCTACTAACCAATATTTCTTTAGCCCATTTCACATCTCTTTTTGTCTGGACTAGGCATATAATTTCACAATATAAACCAAAAAGTCTTTAATGAAAGGTAAAGGGTTATGGAAAATTCTTTCCTCCAAAAATTCTACTTTCCCTGTGGGAATTTTGCTTAAGAATTATCAAATCATTGACCTGAAAACTTCTCCCCATGATGTGGGTTATTACATGACCTGCTTAAATAGAGCATCTTCCAGCTCTATTCTGAAAATTATTCCAAGGTAGGGGCAGAAGAATTTTGTCAACTAATTCCTGGTCTAAATATTTTCATAGGATTTACATGGCCTTAATGAATTGGGGGATGAACACTGAAATAATACTATGATAGTGAGAAGACAGAGGCAAAGGATTGTGTCTTAAAAAATTAATCATTGATCAAATGTGATAAAATGTTTTCACAACTAATTGTCTCCCCTTCATCATCTGACATTCTGAAAGAGTTCAAAAATAACATTTGCATAGCAAAAAGAGGAAACAAGCACAATGCTTCTTTCAACAACTGTTATGTTGTTTTTCAGTCAAAATAGTCTTCAGTCAAAATAGCTTTTGTTTTCTGAAAATATCCAATATCCTATTGACTTGGTATTCTTAAACATGTTGTTCTAAGAGAGAATGGTTCAGATACTAAATTTCAAGCACGCTTTCAATATCTCAGTAAAGATCTAAAGTGATGTATATCAAACAACCCTGTGCCCTACTTCATACTCACTTGGCCCACCTTTTCTCCACCCTGTGCTGTGAACACCAAAATCTAACCTTACTTGCTTGCATGGAGCTTATGTTCTCTTGGGGTTGGGGTAGAGAGCACATGATAAACTGGTAATGATAAAAACTAAACTGAAACTATTACTAATTAATTGTACAGAGAGTGACTTGGAAGCTAGTTTTGTGACTGTTTGGGTAAGAAAGCTATTTCTGAGTACCTTTTTTTTTTTAAGTTTAAAGTTGCGGATCTACTTATCTATGTTAAAATTTAAGGGAAGAGCACCCATGGCATAAGAATCAGAGAGTGGAAAGGGCTATGATTAGAATAGGAAAAGAAAGAGACTAGTTGTGGTACAGGAACAAGAGAGGGAGTGCATGGTAGAAGAAGAGACTTCTTTTGATATCACCTATTTTCAACCTTAACTATATGCCTTATCTATATTCTTTTCCATGCTTGTTTTAGACAGAATTTTTTATTCAAATATTTTAATAAAAGGAAGGTCTAAGAAGATGCCTTATATTTATCCTATGGCTTCAAGAACCTCTTTCTCACTGTTGAATATCTCAGTGTGGCAAACATGACTAGTTTCTAACCAATATCTCTTGTCCCCTTCTTTTTTTGTCTTGTCCTCTTCTTGTCAGATTATAAGTATAGAGTGTTCATATGCACAGTTAAATGTATGCATCTTTTTAAGATTTCCTTGCAACTAGTGGTGACAGTTCTGATCAATGAGATATATGTAGATGTTGTTATGTAGCATTTGGGGGGGATTTTTTAAAATTGATAAGGCTCAGGTGGAAAGAATTTTGACCATTGATAAATCCTCTGTTCTCTCCCTTATCCCTTCTTCCTGCCTTGAACATGTTCATGATGCCCAGAGGTAGATCAAGCAACTTACAATCATGAGGATGAAAGCCACATCATAACCATGGTGGAGCAAAAAAAACAAATGGTTCCTGAATCCCTGATGGAATCATTTCACTACTGAACTGCTTGCCCTGTCTTCTTTCTGCTTGAAGAGAGAGAAAAGCCCTTATGTGCTTAAACCATTATTAGTTGAGGTAAAAAGATACAGCTGCCTGCCTTGGAAGAATTTACAATGCAATTAGGGAAGCAATGTAAAAAAAATAAAAATTAATATATCTTCAAATCCGAATATGCATATATCAACTCGAGTATATGTTAATTTAGAAAATATGAACTTTCATGTGGTTTTCAGTGTCTGTGCTAATTTGCTCACCATGCCTGGAATTTATAGTAGGCACTCAATAAATATTAATAACTAAAATAATAAAATATATAAATGCTTCATGACTAATTTGGGATTACTTCACAAAAGCATGTATAAGAGGAAGTAAGTTTTGAAAGAAAAAATAACATTTTGGAAGAAAGAGATAACATTTGAGGTAGGAAAACAATGGCACATTCAAACATCAGTTCGTGAACATTGCTTTATGGGTAAGAATGGCTGTGCTTATGCTTCTAGAGATATGGAAATAATATGGATAGACTGATTAGATAAATATACTAAAAATGATATAATATCTTTTTAATGTAAATCTTCTAAACCTTGTTATGAGACCTGACAATGACAGGAAAGTAGAAGGTCCTTAGAGAAAGAAAAAAAATACTGTACCTGAGAAGGAACCTTGCCTGTTTGATATGAAAAGTAAGAACAATTACAGTTTAAGACAAAGTATCAGTGAATGGCCATGCCTGCCAAGCTACACACACACACACACACACACACACACACCACACACACACAAAATTAAACAGCTATGGAATAAAAGTAATCCAGAAGATTTATCTCCAAATTCTAATATTTATATATTATATTATATTAATATATTAATATATATAAAATAGACATGCATGCAAAATTATTGTCAAGAACTGTGAAAGGACTGAGATCTTACTCTACTTGCAAGCTAACAAGTTAGCCTGCCACAGTCCCATGGGCACTGACATAAGGCACGATGCTCCTGAGTCAGAGATAAAGGATGGCTTATTAATCACAACAAAAGTATTAGCACATGTTGTGTCAGTTCCCTGAGCCCTAATTACCACAGAATGACATGAAAAGGGCCAGACGATACCTGGGCATGTTGTGGGATGCATAATAGAAAAGGAACTTTGATCTTAGAAAACTTAAAACGTACAGTGGGCAATAAGCATGTCTGCCCTTTGATCTAAAGGAAGACACTATTTCTATCTTCCAGTATAGCTTGGAGAAGATCGTTCAGAAAAAAAGGCAGTCAGTGACACTTCTCACAAGAAAGGAAAAAAGGTTGAGGCACAGGGAGAACTGTTTCCCAACAATCATTTGAAAATATCTGAAGAAACATAGGTAAAAAGGCTGTAAAACAATAAAAAATAAATCATTGGGAACAAAAATATCAATTAAAAAGTACAGAAAGGGACATTAGAAAGAAAGAATTCAGAAGTGGTAAGATGGAAAAAATGTAAAGGATAAAAGTGAAAGAAAAACAAGATAAAGGTGAGGGAAAAACAGGACAGAGAAAGGAGGCAAGAATGAGAAAGATTGAGAATACAGCAGAATCTTTACTATATAAAATAATATTAATATATGTTCTGTTACATTCAATTCCAGTATCATTTATTGATCACCAGCTCTGTGAAATACAACCTGACAGAAGTCGAGGAAATTAAAACCACAATAAATATAACTTATTTTTGTCCTTGAAGAATACACACACACACACACACACACACACACACACACAACACACACATATAACTATAACAAAAATTAACTATGATAAAGTTGATCTTTAAATATTTAAATTTTCTTTTTGTAAAAACAATGAAATGTTGGAGACTTTTATTATCTATTCAAACTTGGTTTCATGCAGACATTAAAAATTAAATTATCATCTACAAAAGAGTGAATGAATGGTCTGTTTCACGTAACAGTGGCAGACACTTCTCAATTACAGCAGTTCTGAGCTACAGGTGGCAACCAAACTTTTGAACAGTAGGATGTAGTTCACTTAAAAGATGGAATAATATTCATAAGCTGAGTTTCTTTAGCAGCAAAACAGATCTGCTATAGCAAGATTTTTCAGGAAAACACTTTTTGAACCATTCCACTAAAGAATACCTCAATAGATTTCACACACATAGTTCTGTTTTATCCTCACTGTAGACAATAAAGAAATATAAAAGTGAAAAATGCCATCGAATTTCACTGGCAAGTGAAACTCATTATTAGCCATGGTTTGGTATTCCTATGAAAATGGAAAAAATTCAGTATATACTATTGCAATGATTAGTAGAAAGACACAAGGATGTATTGTATTGAGAAGTAAAGGAGTTGGGGAACTTTAGGATGTCAAGACGGTGAAACTCCTTAATTCGGGGGATGTTCTTAGGCTTGAAGACAGTGGTTCTCAAAGTGTGGCCTAGGGACCCCTGGTGGTCCTCAAGACATTTCAGAGGATCTGCCCAGTCAATACCATTTTCGTACCACTACTACCGTGTTCTTTGCCTTTTTCACTCTCATTCTCTCAATACTATACAATGAAGTTTTGCAATGATTACATGTCATGTGATATCACACCAAATTGTGTATCGACGCAGATTTAAGAATCCAGCTGCTTCTATAAAGCCAGATATTAAAGAGATTTACAAATCTAGAAAACAGTGTCACTCTTCACTAAATTTATTTTGTTTTTCAAAATGCAATTATTTTTTCCAAAAATTATGTTAATGTGTAATAGGAGATATTATTGGTATTTTCAAATGAATAAAAAAATATATTTTTTAAATTTTTCAATTTTAATGTTTTACATGGTAAATATTGATAAATGTAATTGGCATAGCAGAAGCTCTTTGGCATTCTCAATAATTTTAATGAATGTTAAAGGGGTCCTGAGACCAAAAAGTTTTAAAACTCTGTCCTAAGGCGTGACATTTTCTTGTAAAAATTACACTTGCTGTTATAGACTAAATTTCACTCCCCACAAAAAATCATATGTTGAAGCCCCAACCTTCCCAATGTGACTGTATTTGGAGACAGGACCTTTAAATAGGCGATTAAGATTAAATAATGTCATAAGAATGAAGCCTAATCCAATACAACTTTTGTCTGTATAAGAAGAAGACATCAGGGGTGTGCACAGAGAAAAGGCCACATAAAGACACGGTGAGAAGGCAGCTATCTGCAAGTCAAGGAGAGAGGCCTCAGGAAAAACCAACCCTACTAGCACCTTGATATTAGATTTCCAACCTCCAGAACTGTGAAAAATACCATTTCTATAGTTTCAGCTACCCAGTCAGTGGTATTCTGTTATGGCAGACAGAATACTCTTATTAGCAAATGAATACCCTTATTAATAATCAATTAAGTCTTTGCCATATGCCTGGCATTGTTCTAACAGATTTTATGTTTCCTTACATAAGCATTACCCTAACACTTTGAGGGCAAGTAATAATATTATTCCATTTCACAAATGATAAAAGAGGCAGCAACAATAGTAAATCACAGTCTTTCCAGTACATGCTCATGACCTCTAACCTATACTCCCTCTGTGGCCACTTTCTTAAAACAAACCCATGAGTACTTAGACCTCCCAATAAGTCCTTCAATATATATATATATTAGTTTAGGGAAGTATTAGATCTAAAACTGTCAGAAGTCTCTTACCTAAAACAGTGTCATAACACTCATTTTTGGAAAAAAATCTACTTTGCCAAAAAGCCTAAAGATTTTAGAGATTCCATGTCTAGGAGCAAGATAGTTAAATAGTAAAATGAAAAAATGGCTTTAACCTTCAACATCTTTTGCTTTAGTGGCACTACAAACATTTGGTCACATCAAGGAATGATGACATTTTGAAGGAGTTTTTTCGCTCCCATGGTCTGTGCCACTATTTTGGAATATGCCCTGCATATGCCTTTGTGACACCATTTACCCTTCAGCACTTATCACTGTTTGCAATTGTATATTTTTTTGTTTTATTTTGTTACTTTCTGTACCAGACATTGCTTGAGCTTTTTCGTGTGTGTGTTTTCAGCTCACCTTTTTACTCCAGCTATTGATGCAACAACCAGCTGTGTGCAGGTGTGGCCCACAAACGTCTTTCCTCAGGTGTACTATTTATCTTTTGCTTTCTCTACCACCCCTTAGTGGGATGATTTCAGGAACCAGCTGACCTGCTCCAAAAATTAAAATCATGAGGGAGTGAACACCACGTAAAGCAGCCTGTGAACCACGAGCCACTGGATGTCCAAAGCAACAAGCCCAAGGTACATTCTATTTGGCTTCTCAGGAGGCTCCCAATGGGATTGAGTCCAGCTCGGTGACACACCCTTTCTTCCTTCCGTTTCTCTCAGTCTTACCCATCTGCTATTCCTAATCCTTGGGTTTTACTAAAAAAAAAAAAAAAAAAAAAAAAAAAAAAAAAAAACCATCAATAAACCCTTGTCTCAGCCCTGCCTGTGGGGTAATCCAGGCTAAGACACTACCTGTCTTGCCCACTCGACTATAAGCTTTCATGAGAGAGGGAATATGTTTGGCTTCCTTGCCATTAACAGAAAGGGTGTTTAATAAAATTTTAAATTAGTTTATAGAAGCACCTAAGACCCCACATAAGATTTACATATATAATTCCATTAGGAATTTCTTTACATTTAATAAATCATTTTATAATGCACCTCCCATAGATCTGAAATCATTCATTCCCAGCCTAGTACGACTCATTTAAACAAGATTTTAATCTTCCCTTAAACTTCCTGGAACAGATCAGTTGCAGTAGAAGAATGGGAAACCTGAATTGGGAAAGGATGAAGAAAGAAAAGAGGGAGAAATTAGGAGCAGGGAGAAATTGGAGGTCATCCAGAAGACATGGCCACAGGTTGACTCACAAGCTTGACCCAAGCAATTGGAGACTCCTCACCCCTTTCCCTGTCCTTGGAACTTACCTTCCCCCTACCACTCCCATATCTAGGGCCATTTCAAGGATACAGCCTTAAGAGAACATCTGGATAGTAGACATGACTGAATGCAGATAAGGCCCCTATATAAACTTTTAAGATTCTGGCTGGCAGGTGTGGAGATCCACTTGTCTTGTGGTGCCCGAGACAAGCCTACTCGTATATAAGTTCTCTTGCTCATTAAACCTACCACCTACCAATCCAGAGTGGCCCGCATCTTCCTTTGGTCTCTTCTCACCCTCTCTGTACTGATGCCAATTTACAAACCAACCCAGAGCCACTCTGAGGAAGGGAAACCAGGGTGGCCTGCAGGAACTGAAGGTAGAGGGAGTACACACAGGTGTGTCTGGGAGCCCATGAAGGCAAGAAAAAAGAAAGGCTTGCACACATGCACATCCTGCTTTGACATTTTGTTTACCCCACTTCCAAGGATAAACAATTATCTCCTTGTTGAAGATGATCAAATAAACCCTAGGAAGAAACTGATCAAAAGTGTCCTGATTGGATTGTTGTGCAATCTACACCAGTAAGAGAATGATAAAGAGAGTGGGGTGAACTAGGGTTTGGAAAAAAAGAAATAGATATTATCTGGAAAGGAAGCTAGGGGAAATTGAAACGAAAATAAAACCAAGATTAGAGAGAGAGAGGAAGAGGACAAATGAATCAAAAAAGCAGACTTATCACTGACTAAATCAGCAACGAAAAGGGAAGATAGAAAAGTATGTTTGGAAATCTATTTTTTATGACGTTTTTCCTCCAGTCTCCAGTACTGCTGTCATTGTTTTTTAAACTTCTTTGGTACAGCTCCCTGCTGTGACAGCAGTTTCCCTAGAATTAACAAACTGAGTTTTGTGTAATTTTAACACATGGGAGAACTGAAAAAATTTAGGAGGTGACTTGCTATGGAGGAAAATAAAGTTTATGCGTAATGTTAAAATAATACTTCACCATGCTGTTCAAACCTGTCACAAGTTGGATAGGATGACTGCAGAGGAAGCACTTTGGACAATTTAAAGCTTCTCCTTGCCATCCGTGCCTATCGTTAAAGGGCTTCTTGGCAGTCGCTCATTGAGGTCCAGGTGGTGTTTCCGTAATGGGCCAGGATTGGAACTTGATCTCGGAGAATGGATGTGGATTTGGTCTTGGAAAACTGTGGATTCATAGAGTTTGTTGGCATGCTCCCACTAACCCTGATTATTAGATATTCTCAATGTCAATTGATAGCACCTGCCATATTTAGCTCCCCCACTTCCGCTATCCTCCCTATGTAAACAGTCACCAAGTTCTAGCCATTAGACTGGAAAACACTTCACTTTACTCTGTGTCTCCGCAGTATGTGTATATTACATTTTAGCACATATCGTATTTTGTTGTGGTTATTGGCATGTTCGCCTCTTTAATAGACCATGTCTTTTGTGAAGATAAGAACGGTGGCACATAGGCAGATCTCCCATAGTCAGCTTTCACTCAGACACCTCCGGTCACAGTGACTCAATAAGCCACTTAGAAATAGATTTGGCTTATTTAGATATAATGAGTTTTTCATTACTGGAGAGTTCAGGCAGGACTAGACTAGTAAATTCCTAAGGTCCCTTCAAGCCACAAACTTTATGTTCTATACTAAAGCAAAGTCAAAAAACAAAGGCACATTCTCTTTACATACATTTCTCTTATCCACAGTATTAAATTCTCTACCCTCCTATTCAGAGTGCCAAGCGGGGTATAATAAACCATGTAGTTGTGGTATACAGTCACTAAATTTGCGTTATGAAAGAGTTATGTCTCATTGGCAATATCATCTTCCCTCAAATATAATGTGCTTGCTATTTAGTAATCTCACGTAAAGCATTTTTATTTTGCAAAATGAGAAGAAGTGTTATTTAATATCCACATTTATTTTACTGGTCTTCTGTCTATGATGAAATGGTACTAAAAATGGAATTGGCTAACAATGACCTCCAAAAGTTCTTTAATGAATTCTAAAATAAGAATAAAAGGGAAAGGTTAAAGGTATTTTTAGACCATATAATACAAGGCTACAGGTCAACTTAATTCAAGTTTATAAAAATAAAATGCAGCAACCAGAGGTATCTGTTTGCAAAGCTGTGAATTCAGAGGGCTGTGTATGATCCGCATTCCATACCAAGATATGTATTTTGTCCACATGTGATACAGAATAAACAGATGCATCACATTTTTTTATGCAACTTCGTACTTTATGCATTTGACTTGGAATTGCTGTAATCTGACGAAAACAGTACTACAGTTGATTCTTACAAGAGTAAAAATGCTTCGCTTAAGAACTTTAAGTGCTCGTCTGCTTAGGGAGTCAGTGTTTCTTATTCTGTGAACACCTCTGATGCCTAAATAATCCTTTCTGTGGTGCAATTTTCTTCAAAAGTATAATGGATCAATATTTCCTGTATATCAAAACAGCTGCTCCCAGAAAGAAAATTACTTGAGACAGCTACATCATGAAAGAAGGTAAAAAGACCATAATTCTCCACCCTTCCCTGCATCCACACCCTTTACAATTTGATTTTACAATTTCTGTCACTAAAAGAGGCAGAATTGATTTCTCCTCCCCTTGAATCTGGATTGGCCTTACGACTTATTTTGGCCAGTATATTGCAGCATATTTCAGCCAGTAGATTGCAGCACAAGTCACAATATGCTAGCTCTGAGCCTAAGCCTCAGAAGACCTTGCATGCTCACCTCTGTTCTTTCTCAGAACCGTACGACCATCAGGAAAACCAGCCCAGGGTAGCCTGTTGGATTATGAGAGACACATGACCCAGCGGACTGCCAGCTAACTCTAAGAAATGTGAGTGATCAGCCAGATCAGCCAGCCCCCAGCCAACCTGTAACTGAACAGATTATTTTAGCCTAGCCAAATAGAACCGCTCCAACTAGTGAGTGTATTGTCTTATCTACTACATTTTGTGGTGGTTTGTTACAGGGCAGTACATACCTATAAATGGCAATTGTCTGAAAGTGTGTTGCTTAAAATAAGCAACAAAGAAAACGATGCAATCCAATAAAGTAAGGGAGTGCTCGAGGATTTTTTTTAATGCCAAAATTCAGTAACCCCAATTTTCCAATGTGCAACTGATAAGGCTATTCATCTTTAAAAAGGAGTTAGCATGGAAATTATTAAAGGCAGGGAAAAGATTGAAAGTCTGGAGTACCAGCAACAGAAAGATTGATAGATAACAGAAACCACTGAAACTATGATTGTCAACTGGTAAATATTGATTAAGGAAAATAGAAACTGAAAGTATAAAAGCACAGACTGAGCATAGGTGTTGACTGTCGGCCGTGCTCCCACCCCAGAGATTACTGCTCACTTCTTAGCATTGTATTTGGGATGAAGTGGCAGATTCTGTAAAGCTGTTAAAGTGATGTCTTGATGTTTTTGCTTCACAAGCAGTGAGGGCTTTCTTTTAGATTGCTATCCCTCAGAAGAGCTGTATTAGCAAACACCGAAGGAGGAGATGGAGGTAAACCTGCCATCTTGGATTTACTCCCTACCCTTCCCTTTAGTCCTTTAAAATTGAGGTTTTCAACTCCTAGGATTATAAATCTTAAACCTACCTGAGTTACCTTTTTTATCTTTAACACTAGATTGAACATTCAAAACCATTTTCTTAACATTTGCCTCACCCTTCCTACCCACCTTTTCAATTCGTTTAAGGAGAGCCATGAATTGAGAACTGTTTAAAATGCACAGTTCATAAATATTTTGATGTGGGAATGATTCGACACCCAAATCACATAGCTGCCAACTTCCACTTTTTCACCTTTGTTCTATATTTTGATTTGGGAAGACACAAAGCTAAGAGAACATGATATATCCCGGGGTGTGGGAGAGTGTAGCATCTATTACAAAATAGGGACAGTCTAAGGTGTGATCTTAAGCCTCTTATTAATCAACTTTACTACATTTTATTAACTTCTGTAAATCCATAATCCAAGAATGAGGAGAGTCAATCAAAGTATTAATGTTAGGGTGCTTAGAAAAAAAAGGCATAGTGCAAAATGAATGATCATCACTGGTCAGTAGGGCAGCTCAGAACAAAAGTTTGAGGTCTGAATGACATGTGTATTGTTCAGGCCAACATAAATGGCTCCTTCTGTACTTCGAAGTGTTATGCTAGAAATCTCTGGCCTTTAGGATAGGCAACCACAGGTATCCTTTCCAAGGGGAAAGTATTTGCACACCAGTGACTCCAGATAAGGGGGACAGTTAAGTTGAGCCCAGTTATAGTAGTACTGCTCTGAGAGTGCCCTGTGCAGACTGCCTAAGAATGTCAGGATATGATCCTAGAGTTAAGGGAGAAATTACTTTCTAAAAGGATTATAAACTCTGTCTGTAATAAGTATATGAGAAACAGTGGCAAAGAGAGAGGCTGCAAACAGAGGCTTTAGCTGTATCTTTAACATTCATTTTAAAAAGAGAAAGTTGGAGAAGATGCAACAATATATAACATCTGTTAAATCTGGGTGTTGAGCTTTTTTTTCTTGTTTTTCTATATTTTCTTTATGTTTAAAGTAGTTCATAATAGTGTACATATAATAAAAAAGAAACAAAATGGAGTGGAAGAATCTGTGTCGGTCCACAACTGAACTAGCTGCCTCCTAGGAGATGTTTAGCAAGAATACAAAAGCAGATGTCTGCGTGAATAGCCAGGCCTATTTTCTGGCCTACTTCTGAATGCCAGGTTTCGATGAATTTAGAAAAAGACCTTTATCTGGCAAGATAGTGAGTCTCCCAACTCTAATTCATATTGCCTATATCTTCTATAGTATAGGTCTGTTTCCCATGGTATGGGCACAAGAACAATAAATTATAACAGCAATGGTAAAGCATACATCATTCTTTGGGCATAAGAAAGTTCTTATGTGTTTAAGAGCAAGGGAAATAATCCCAATCACTCTTCCAATACAGTTGATCCCTTATTATTAAAATGATAAACTTGTTAGTATGACTAACTGGAATTTGAATGAACCTTATAGGTATAGGAAAGCATCTATATAGCTGCTTGGTAAAAAAACTGATTCTGATTACTTCCTTTGTTTTCTTAGTCTGCCAATGCTTTACATATTTGTCACTTGGAAAATGACCACAGTCTAAATCTTGGCCCTAAAGGATCTCTTCCTACGATCACATTCCCTAGGTGCCAGCAGTACACCTGGATCTCTGCTCACTTGGCTGTGTGGTATTGCTTAGCTAGAGCAACCAACGAGAGACAAGTTAGAAAGCCGCTAAGAGCTGCCCTTCCCATGTGTTTGCTAAACACAAAAGGGCAGGTGAGGAGCTCACAGTTTGGTGAGCAAGAGGCTGTCTGCCTTACAAATATGTAGTTTGAAGCATTCGAAGGAACAAGAGCCCAGTAGGTGGCTGATCTGCTGTCTCTACTCTGTGTGGGCCCTTAAATCCTTTCCTTTGAGCTCCCTAATATAGCTCTTCTAAGGGATAACTATTTAAATAGAAGGCTCCCACTGTTTGGCAAGTCAAAAAGCATCAGTTCACTGTTCTAACAGCTCTACAGCAGCTCCGAAAACACAGAGGAGATGGTGAGCAGGAATCCCCAAAATAGTCTATTTGATCTACCAGAAGTCACTTAGTTACAGTGCTGCAATTGAGAAGGGAAAAGTCTTTCCTCTGGCCACTCCTTTTCATCATTAATATCCTCAGATATTCAAGTAATAAGTTACCTTGTAGACACTCTGCTTCTTGCTCACCTGCAAGTAGGACTTCCCAGTGATTCTCATCATATATCGGAGCATTTGTGTTCTAGCTGAAGTACAATGCAATGCTCCACAGCCAAGAGAAGGAACCTTACTTCATTCGTGGTGACATAACTATTCTAAAGAAAGGTTGAAAGGTATGCAAGAATCGATCTTTAAATACTGTTAGTATTTAAAAACAAAATACAAATGGTTAAGTTAGATTCATTGGGAACTAGAAAAGAAGTGTAAGGAATTAGGGAGAAGAAAATCAACCTATACAAAACAACTGCACAAATAATAAAACAAGTATATAATTTAGTACTCTATTCTATGTGACAGATTATAAATTCAGAGTTCGGCTAAGGGAGAGATTACCGAGGGGCCAATGAATAAGAGCTTCATGGAGTTGATGACAAAAGATTTAAGGTTTGATGTGAGTACCAAAGAAAGTGTTCAGTAAGATGGGAATAAGTCTAGTGGTGGGAATAAAACAGGCTGTAGGAAGAAAATAGCATAACCAGCAGGCACGGAAGATGAAATGAGTTTGGGTATATGTGTGTATGTGTGTATATACACACGCGTGAGTGTTGTTGAGTAGTGTGGGTAGTGGGAAAAGGAGGAGTAAGGATTGATGTCTGAGGGTCAGCATGACTCAGTCATAGTTGACTAAGTTTTGGCGAAAGACACAGTGGATTTTCAACAAAAGTTATGCTGTAGTAAATAGGAGATGTCAATTTTTGGAGTATCTTCACCTCTTGATAAATAAAATGGATAGTTGGAAAGAACAGAAATTAAACATATGCTATCATGTGTGGTTAAAAACTGTGATTTTTCCCATTTGTCTCAGGTTAGTAATAAAAGAAAAAAGTAAGAGAACCGTTTTATCTATAATTCTACTGTGAATATTCACAATCAATTGAAAAAATACTAAAGAGGACAACAAATTTGAGACTAGAGAAATTTGACCCTATTATCGAAACTCTTCCCTGAAATATATGAAATGTTAAAATGATTTTTTTTCCCTTACACAGTTGAAGAGAAACAGCTTAATCCTACGTCTTTGTGGTGACAGGACATCACAGCAAGAAATGAAAAAAGTACGAAATGTCCCCAGTGCTAGTTGACACCAAAGAATTTCTAAATGCAGCCTCTCAAAGGTGTTTTTTTTTTTTTTCTGGTACTGCTTCTTAACTTAAAGGATATGTAAAATCATTCCAGCAACTGGTAAATGACCCATGACAAAGAAATAGATATAAATGCAGGACTTCTTTGAATTCAGGACTTTGCAGTTGCTGTTCTGCTGTGTGACTTAGACACAAGGGCACAGTCCCCCACCACCAAGGCCAGACTTTGTAAGTTTCAAGATAAAAGATATGAAGGAAAGAGTAAAAAGCTGTTCCTTAACCAATAAACTATCTTCTCTTTTTCTTCCATTCTCATTTCTACTAGCACAGTGCAATGTATGCAGGTGATAAAGCCACACTTTAAATATCACTACTGTTTGAGAAGTTTTGGATCTGATGCATTCTGTCTTGCTACCAAAGACCCTGAGTAACATCAATTGATTTACTGAAAATGGCTTCCAGCCTAGTGCCAGGCCATCATGGAACACCCTTGGGATAAATTCCTCAACTTTGGTAGCTGCTATAACACAATCTGTAACTTTATCCATACTTAACCATTCTCTCCTTGATCTGTACAAGGAGAATGAATGAAAACATAATTTGACAAGGACGAAGGAAACAAAGACAGTATAATGGCTTTCTCAGAGATTCTGACCTGGCTAGCCCTGAAATGGTTATTTTCATGGCATGACCTATATAAGAAAGCCCAGGGGATAAGTTTAGCGCAAGGGCCACAACCCAAAAAGGAAAAGTGTTTTATATACATACATATGAGTATATATATATGCATCTTACCTTAGGTAAGTAATGAAGTTAGAGTGTATTTATTTCTTAAATAGGAAAGGAATGAAAGCTGACAATTTGACTAGTCTGCCTGTTTTTTTCATGGAATGAAAAATCTATTTTATATTCCATAAGTGTTTAACTCTCAATGCTGTTATAATCCCAGTATGCACTAGATAATGGCTGGGGGAGATATTAAATCTTTGTATACTAAAGTGATATGCTTTTCAAAATATGACTTAATTATTATTTTAGAAACTGAGAGTAAGAGTCGAAAATTAAATGTGAAAAAATAAATTAATATCCTGTAGTGTTCTCAAATTTGATCTTCAACCACAAATGAAATTTTATCCTTTAAAAGTCTTTGTATCATGATTAAGTTTTGTTGGTAATTTAATTCACAGAAAACAACTGTGATTAGAATCAATTCACTTGACAACACAATAGCATTTTACCCCCCAAGTAATGTTTACTGAAAACAAAACAAAACAAAATGTATAGGTTCTATGCTTCCTTTTATAAACCTTGTAATAACGCTATAATTTACTTTTACTGACAGGATTACTTTTCTTACTTTATTAATAAAACATGTAAATGAATTTTATGATCACATAGATAAAATTTTAGTGAGAAATATATATTGCTGCTTTTAGATTACATTTGTCTTTCTATTTCTAAATAATCCACAAATAAAATCTTTGTAGTTTAGAGGAGTAAATGTGTTCTACATTTAATAACCAGGGAAAATTGTTTCATTTTTTAGTGCAATTTGGTATTGTGTGAATTTATGGCCACAAGCATGAATTTCTTAGGTAACAATAATTTTTAATGATTTTTGTATCTGAAGGAAAGCCAGAACAGATTGCTGTATGTAAAATTTTAGAAAAAATGTTTTTTACTAGATCATCAAAGTAGTACATCCTAATTTCAAAATACTAAAGATAGAAAAATACTTAGAAGATAGTTTACCCATAGATTATATTTTTTATCTCTTTAGCTTCTCAACATGGTTTAGTATTCTTATAGTACTTTTATGGTTTAAAGATATATATTTGAATGTCTTAATTGTGGAGAAAACCTTAATAGGAATCAGCCCTATCAAAAGAAAGCACATTAAAGCAAAAAGGAGCCACCTTCCTCTTCCTTCCTAATTTTTAGTAATATGAGTAAGTAATATAAGTACCTCATCTAAGATCATTAAGTAATACTGATGCTGCGTTTTTCTATATACATTGTCTATCTATGGGCATGCATATATTTATTGAACAGTTGAACTATGATAAATTCAAGAAATGTCTTGGGTACTATTAAAAAATAAATAAGTAAAAGAAGGATATGGCATGACTCTTGACCTAAAGATGTTTCTACTCTGCTTAATGACATACTAGTAATACATATTGAACAATGAGAAAAGGATTTAGCTGGCAGTTTTTGCGAGCACCGCAATAGCAAAGCAGAGAAGTGAGTGATAGGATTAAGCTCTAGGTATCAAAAAAGACAATATAGAAAGGTCTGTTTTTGCCATAGAAGTAAATTTTAAGTCTAGGAAACAATGTAGTCTCCAATATAGTACAATATAAAGAGACATGAAAAATTAACTCAGACCCTTAGAGGAGCTATAGAATTAAGAGATAAGGGAAGGTGGACTAAAATATGGATTGGCATGAGAGTGGTCGGAATAGAGGGAGAAAGTTGAAACAATGCAAAGGGTAGCTGAAGTTTCCAGTAAAAAAGACCAAGAAATAACGAAGAACATAATAGACAAATCTTCATTCGCTCAGCAATTATCTATGAAATCTGTACTATTTTCTTGGCACTGTAGTAGGTACTGGAGAAGCAATGGAAAATGAGATAGATAACATCATGTCCCAGATCTCCTAAAACTTTGATTCTTGTTGGGAGAGATAAAAAGATAAACAAACAATATCAAAAAATAGGTTTATGCAGAGAATTCAGATATGGTGATGTTACAGTGAGTGATGTAGATACTTTAGTCTGGTAGTTAGGGAAGACTCCTTCAAGAAGATGACATTTAGTCTGAGAACTTGTATTTCAAGGAACAGTCAGTGGGAAGAGCAGGAAAGATGCTAAAAGAAGGAGCTGCTAGAACAAAGGTCCAAACGCAGAAAGATAATTGAAGGCCTGTCTGGCTGGAACCTAGTGGGTGAGGGGAAGAGTGACATGACCTGAGAGACATAGGCAAGACCCAGGATAAAATCATATAAAAATAAAAGATAAATGCAGGCGATGCCTTTTCAGTTATATAATAGTTTAAATATTTTATAACTCTTTAAATTTAATTTTTGTTTTTCTTTCCCTCTGTACTTAATTGGAAAGAGGGAATGGAAATCTGCCCTATGTGGAGCTTTGGAAGATTCGGCCCCATGGGAAAACACAGAAAAGGGGACTGAATTAGGCTTTGGGCTAAATGAGCCATCAAAGTATATGGTAAAAGAAATAGAAGGAAGGTTTTAGGAAAGAGGTAGAGGACCTTAGAAAGCAAAAATTCCAATAGGCTTGAGACCCACATAGCTCTTCATGTCCAGACTCCTCACAATCCCCTCACGGCAGAGATTGTCTGGTGATGGACTTGAGATGGGGCACAAAGTCTGGAAAACCAGACATGTGGGCTTGTTCCTTGGCAAGAAGCCAGGGCTCCAGAAGTGAAGGCTGTCTGGTGACTATAATGGAGGGACAGGAGAGTCTCTCAAGTGAGCTGGTAAAGTGGAATGAATTCTATTTAAAGAAACATAGAAATGTAATATACATTTCTTATAAACCTTATTTTATGTACTTAGATTCATTTCAGTAAAAATACATAGGCAAATTCAAGTTTATATGAGCATGTTAGATGTCTACATTAGCATATCCCAAAAAGGCCTTATGGAAACAAAGTGTCGCATGGTCATATACCTTGAGGAAACACTAGATTAAAAACTCTTTAGTGTTTTTTTTTAACTGCAGGACTTCTCAGAGCCTTTAGTCATGCTTATCTCCATTATGAATATCCACATAGGAGATCCAGAATTCAGCAGTTTCCAAAGTTAATTGATCAAAGTACCTTTTGCTTTTTTCCATCAGAATATTTTATAGCACTAATCTTCCAAGGAAAATGCATTAGTTAGTATGTAAGTGTAAGACTAGGCTGTTTCATCAACTAAAATGTGAAGAGAGATACGGCCAATGGAGACAGTAAACACAGAGCAAGTTAACTTGTAGAGTCAGGTAACCACTGCATAAGAACATTTCAAGAATGTTAAACCTTGTTTAGCTCAATATGATAGTCCTTGTTGTAAATTATGCATAAATAATATGAGAAGAAGCAAGGTTATATAATCAGAATTATTATATACATAGTATATGCCACATTCAGCTGTTGGTATTTATGTGACACAGCTCAGTTAAACAAAACCATCTTCTACACTAACCTCTTTAAGAGAAATGAGAGTTGACATTTTACATCATGTTCTCTATTTACCACCACCATTTTTATAGATTTCAAAATGTATGAAATAATAGAAAGGATAAGAAAGCCATATGGTAAAGATTAATTTAAATAACTTTTATTGCATCTGTTGAAATCAGATAAATAAAACCTTTTTATCTTAGTGAGTAAAATTAACTATTAAGTCTCTGATGTGCAGACCAAGATCTACAAATGGACCTGCAAAGTTCTTTAAGTAGATCCTGAAGTCACATACCACTGGCAATGGCCCTTCTCGGCTACTTTACCCCTTCTTGCTTTGCTGGGATTCCCTGTGGGGAAAAGAAGGTGCAGCCAGCAGGGTTACATTCTTGCTGAGTCCGGGGACTCCACTCACTGTAAACACCCGCCCCTTCACCACCTGCAGTATAATCTCAAACTATCCCTGTCATAGTCTACCCTCAGAGACTTTTGGTAGCTTACTGTGGCATCTGGCTTCCAAATACTCTATTAATAAGAAGTTGAAAATTTAACTTTATAAACTCTGATATGAAATAAAGAGTTTATAAAAATACTTTTATAATTAAGTTTCCCTGGTTATTTTGCTGAAAATTAAATTTGCTTTTAATCAAATATTCATTTGTTCCAATCCAATCAGAGGAAATTTTGTTGCCCAGATCACCAGAAAGTGCAGTTAAACCTGTCATGTTGGAGTACTGTGTAAAGGTCACTATTATAAAGATAACATCCCTACACTATCTCCTAAGATCTTTTTTGTTAGACTATATAATTGCTCTAAAATACATTAAAAATATAATAACTGTAGTAATCCATGTATTGTGTATATTAACCAATCTCAAATATTTAAACTTCATTCTTTTACTATTCAAGATAAAGGTTGGAGGCAACAGTACTGTATTACTTCAGTTCAGAATCATTGTGTATCATCGTAGCAAGGAAAAATTAGATAGTTAGACATTTCACACCTTGAACAAGTAAGATGTAACTATCCCCAAAGATATTCACTTTCAGGTCTAAAGCATAAAATCTTGATAAAATCATATTTGTAGAAACTATACCACTGAAGTGTCTGAAAGAAGTAAGTAGAATCATACACTAGAAGAGACAGGCATGGAAAAAAAATATCTATTCTTGGAGTATTGGCATAAAGTGCTTACCTATCCCTGTAGGTTCCAGAAAAATGGAGATGTCAAAGTCAGGAGAGGGTGACATAAACCACTTTCTAATCTAACATTTTCTAGGTAGTCTCCCAAGTGGACTGGATGGTTGAATGGGATGAAAAATGCTAGCAATACAGGTATGTGTATAGAGAATTGATACACATGAGGCTAACCTGCCTCTCCATTTTTGAGAATTCTGTTAAAGTGCTGTGCAAAATTTCAAGAGTGGAACAGAAAGATAATTTATCCACTGCCTCCTTCCCATGCGAATTATGTTAATCTATTAACATGTGAAATTTCAAAATATTCATTTCTATAACCACTCTTGACAAAACAGAAGAAAATACCTGCCTATAGTCATTTATATTTCCTAAGTTCAATTTGATAGTAAGAGCCCATATCTGGTTAAGCTACAATTTAAAAATAAGTGATGTCACTGAAAGCGCTCTCTCAATGACTGCCATTTATCCAGCACATTCTGTGAGCTAGCCTCTGCTAAAGGTCCTTTAACTGAGCCAACTTTTCAATTCTTAAAGCAAGCCTTTGATGTCAATACTATTATTATCCTCTATCCTCATTTTAAAGAAGGACATATTATATGGCAGAGCTGAAATATTCAAGAATAAAAATATTAACAAAATTATATAATCGTCTGTTCAATAGAATTTGGAAAGCAACTGCAGATAACAGTATCAGGAATAGTAGCGATTTGTCGTGACATCCCCTTGTCTAAAGAAGTTTATAACTAGTGTTAGGGGTGGCATGAGGGTGGGAAGTGGTAGTGTAGGGCTTAACTACCAAATCCACGTAATATTTTATAAAAGCAGACTACAGATGAATCAGCTACTACCTAGGATGTTACCTTTTTGTCCAGTCACCTTTGTTTTTCCCTTTACTCCTATTCTCTGTTCCTTTCCACTGCCTCCTCTTCCAACATTATTACTCTTGGTTTTTGTTTTTATTCCTCAGGTGTTTAAAATATTATTGAAAGTTTTAAAGTTCTCTGAAGTGTCTCTTGAAATCCCCTGGGAGGAAAGCAATGCAAATTTCAAGTGAAAGAAAGAAAGAAAAGGTGTCACAAGTTATGACCAATGCAGTTCTATATTCTTTAGCTTTCTATGCATTCTTATCAGTTTCCTTCCATTGTGGATTTGGTTATAGGTATCTCTTTGTTATACTGCAATTGTTTACACTGCTTTACACTGAAATCCTTTCCAATTAAAGTTAGGTTTTGTTTTTTGCTTTTTGTTTTTAAGTAACAAAAGAGTAAGGGCTTAGGAAAACCGCTGGGCTATGAAGAGAAAAATACCTTCACTACAAATAAAAAAAACCATGCAGCGTTTTCATGTAAATTCTTAGATAATCACAGATCAGTCGGGTTGCTTTGACCTGTACAAAGATTTAGGAACAAATCATCAATTTGTTAACACCTACAAAAAAAAAAAAAATGGAGGTGATTACCAGTGGAGTCCTGAGAAGTCTACCTTATCAGAATCTTCTAATTTCATTTTATGGAAAAAATGATAGTCCTGATAGACATCAGGAAAACCATAAATGTAATCTGTGTGAAAGTCCATGGTGCTTCCAGTATCTTTCCATTTGATGTGAGGCTCAAGCATCACAAGCTCCATATATGAATCTGTCAAATCCCCTGGGGCTGCTCCTTTCTCATAAAACAAGGGAAGGTGGAGAAGAAATGCACTCAGGAGTCCCACTTCCACAAAAATTTAAATCAGTAAATGGCCACTGGTAAATATAACTTCAAACAGAATCATTATTGTAACTATTATTATTAAGTATTTGAGATACTTTAACTATAACCCAGCTCGAAAATTAGTGGAAGAAGGGACCTGGCTGGCACCTCACAGTCAAATTTCTATCTTTAAGAGTTGATGTTTGTGTAACCATCCTTTCTGCCTTTAATTTAGCAGATCTGAATATGACTACTGGGTGTGTGATTCCTACCTTTCTCATATTGTCAGTGTTTCAAACATAGAAGATGTCTCATATCTCAGAGAAATGGACACAGCTACAGATCTAAGTGACCCAAATTTAAGAGTTAAATCTGGAGGAGACACTTACACATACAGTGTCTGACCTTCAAGCTTCCGTGGCCTTTGAGAGGCTGGCTGAGCTGTTGGCTTCATAGGGAAACTCAGCAGGGCAAGGGCCTGTTGCTGGCTTTTATCATTCTGTTGGGAACTTGGAAGCATGTTTATTATTTATAGGGATGTTTCAAAAACACAGTTATGCTTATTTTTTATTAATTAACTTTAACAAATTAATGCATATGTTTATACGCACAATGGAGGTAAGTATCTCAGTTAAAGGAATACATCCTCATCCTTTGATAACTGGTTTTTAGAAAGAAAATTATGAAATTGTTAAAATATTGCTAACATCTAACATTAAACAATCACTTGTTGTATATTATTACAGTGTTCTAAGCCCTTTATGTATGTGATCTCCTTGAATCCTCGTATCAACCTTATGAGTAGTTTCACTCATTTTTGGGGGTGCAAAAATAGACAACAGAGTTTATGTAGGGTGCCCAAGGTCACAGATCTAGGATGATGAGATCTCAAGCAATGGTCTCTAGGGCCTTCACCCTTAACTACAGTTACTATTTTAATGCAGTTTCAGGAGGCCAGTATTCCAAACATTAAAATTTTTATCTTACCTCAGATTTATTAGTATTCATAAATTATCACTAATTAATTTCTTAGTATTTTTAGGCATTAACACATATCACCATATATGGTGAGTCCATGCTGAGTTCCATGGTGGGTCATATGTGATCAATTATCATAAGCCTTTTACATTTCATCTTCTATTTCCTAATATTATTGTAGAATCCATTTACATGGGACATGATTTCACCATTGAAAATTATTAATTTAAAAAAATATATATTCTAATCAGAGGTACAAGAAGTTATTAATGACAACTAGTCTTATAATGAAAGAGAACATGGTATCATTTAAATTTCTGTTTGAAAAAGTCTCATCAACATTTAAATTGTGTAGTATTTTAATGAAATATCTGCTAAAAGTGGGAGTTGTGTGTATGCGTGTGTATTCTTTTAGTTCCAGGAAAAATAAAAACTATTACAGATGGAACTATGCAGTATTTTTACCACCAAATTTTTCTATTTGGTCAAATTTGAGAGCATTTGTTTTATGGAAATTTATTTGAAAATGCATTTGATATTTCTTTAAGGTAACTACTTCAAGAAAGCACAAACAATAAGCACGAAAGCTTAGAGTCTGACTTACAGCCTAAGACATATGGTCTCTTCTTTCCATTAAGTTTTAATATGATTGTCCAGGAGAAACTTGCTCATAGATGACCTTGGTGTTCCACTGGTGAAGTCCTGCCTTCTTTATTTCAGTGATCAGAAGAAGAAAAGGTAAGAATGACCAAGAGAAAGTATGAGGAGCATACATTAGTAGCAGCTCAAAGTTTGGGAGCTAAAAAGAAAAAAATTCTGAGGACCTAACACTTCTGTAATGTTCTGTGCCAGCCTATATTTAACTTGTGTTGAAAAGCCCATGTTCTCTCAGAGTTAAAATTAATCTGTCTCCATGGTGAGTTCCAATAGAACTGTGCTTGGTTAACTCAGCCAGTTAGAGTATGGTGATGATAAAATCAGAGAAGGTCAGAAAAGTGCCTTTTGTCCCTTGGTCATAAGTGACTCCCTAACTCCTTAGACCTTGGTGGATTTGGCAAAATAATGTGGATGGGTCAGCACAAGTCAGTCATCGTCCTTGGAGAAATAGCTTGGGTCTTCACCATACTAAAGTCACTTCAATGGAGAACTACTGTCCAAAGGGAAAGAAAGTACATTCTAATCCACTGCATTTCTAAATGATGCCCAAAGACCACCTTTATCCAGATTTCCACCAGTGCTTTTTAAATGCAGGTTCCCAGGCCCCCGTACAGATCTTCAAAATCAGGTCCCTCACATTTGGTCAAGAAATTAGCATTAGAAAGCTCACCAGGGGATTATTTTTTAACCAAGATTTGAAAACCATGGATCTAATACATCTCCTATTTCCCACTGGTAAAATAGTGTTTCAGAACATATCTGGTGCCACACAGCTGATTATTGAATCTGGTATAGAGGACAAGTAACACAGGGCCCAAAGTCAGGAGGATTATTTTCTAATTCTAGCTCAGACACTAATTAATTGTGTCATTTTATTTAAGTCTAACCTTAAAATAAAAGCAACTCGGGCCATTTTCTAGATCGAGCACTGGTTCTCCACTTACAGCTGGTTCTTCTTTGCCTTCTCTCCCAGATACTGCTCTGACATATCTCAAGCATACAACAAATTCCTATTACTAACAGCCATACCCTCAACACACTTAAGAATCATAGAACTAGACTAGAATATTCCCTGATCTTCCAAACCGACAGGTAGAAATATTAACAGATACGCCCAAAGTGATGTTGATAGTGGTGATATTAAAACAAGCACTCAGGTTTCCTGGTTCTGATTTTAACTAATATATGATTCAATTTTTCATTCACTCACTGAAAAGAATGTCTATACTGACCATAGAAATGTCTGAGAATATCAAATGGGATAGTATGTATTTTCATGGGTAATAAGTACCATCTTTCCTAGCCATTCCTCACTGGTGCTTAAAGCTTTTCCATCCCTTTGACTTTGCTCATGAAGTTTTCACTCCTTGGAATACCTCTCTTCGCCATTTATGCACAACAAAATTCTCACGATTATGGAGGCCTAGTCTTTGGGTTCTGGACACCCAATTTTAATGTGGAGGGGGGGCTTTCCCCAACATCTCCAAGCAATTCTTGGACACCAGCTGAATGTCCTAAAATCCAACTTAATTCTGACACTATCTACCTAGAGATAGTGTCAGATTCTATATGTTAAGGGCTCGGTGTTACGAGACTGCCCCTGCAACCTCAGATGCCAATCACAAGCTCAGATTGTCACTCGTGCTTCTGACAGACCATAGATTTGAGGTTGCAACAACCCCCCTCCTTGGGTTCATTTAATTTACTAGAGCTTCTCACAGAACTCAGAAAAGCATTTTGCTTGCTAGATCACCCATTTATTATAGAAGGATATAACTCAGGAACAGCCAAATGGAAGAGACGCATAAGACAAGGCATGGAGAAGGGGTGCAAAGCTTCTATGCCTTCATCAGGTACACCACTCTCCCCTCATCTCCACATGTTCATCAACCCAGAAGCTCTCCGAACTCCATCTTTCTGCAGTTTTATGGAGGCTTTATAACATAGACATGAGTGATTAAATCAGAGGTCATTAGAGATTAATTCAACCTCATTGATTCAACTTCCCCGCCCTGGAAGTTGGGAGTAGGACTGAAATTCCAGCCTTCCAATCATGTGGTTTGCTCCCCTGGCAACCAGCTCCTAGGCTTAGGTGCTTTCCAAAAGTCATGTCATTAACATAACAAAAGACCTTATCAGTCTCATCGATTAGGAATTTTGAGGGTTTTTGGAGCTCTGTGCCAGAAACTGGAGGGAGACCAGGTATATATTTCTTATTGATTAGGAACAAAATTCAACTAAGTAAATTTGAAGATTTAATTGGATTAATGAAGCAATTCATGAATCAGGCTGTATCCCTTCTAGTAACTAGAAGGGTGCTCCCAGTTGTACAAAATGGAAGATTTTTTTATAGGAGGAAGGGTGGGGCAAGGTAGCTATTAACAAAAGAAAAGAACTATTTTTAGACCAACATTTTTTCTTTGGTGGGGAAGGGAACAAAGGCAAGGTTTTTTTTTTTTTTTTTATCATGCAGATTGCCTCTTCTTTTTATGGAGAGGTGGGTGGAGAAGGCCTAAGTGACAGTTTACCTTACCAGTGCTTGACCAGAAAATACCAGACTGGTTGATTAAGATTATATTTCTAGTAAAGGTTGAAAGAACAGTTAGGTCCTAATAAATCTATGTTTGGTGTCATGGACTTTAGCAAAAGTGACGCTATTTTGGGCCTGCGGTTTTTCTCTTTAACATTATAAGTCACAATATCCCACCTAACTAAAAGACTTTCCTAATACTCCTCTTGCCTAACTTCCAATTTAAATGAGAATCCTTAGCAGTATTACTTTTAGACCCAAGCAGAGAGGCCCCTGTCCGGTCCCCCCTTTAGCAGGTCCAACTCTGGCCTTATTCCTGCCAAGCCATTGTCCATGAGCATGGAGTCTAGGGGAACCAATGAAGTGTACATACCCAAAGCCCTTTCAGACCATAGCTGGTACCCCAAAACTTAAAATGTTCTGCCCAGCAGGCCCTGTACCCACTTCTAGGGCCTCTGTGGGCCTCTTTTGGCTGACTTCCTGAAGATGGACTCCACAGTGCTTATGTGTGTCCCTCTACCCTTGAAGGAAGGCCAAGGTGCAGATGTTTGTGAGGCAGTGGTGTGAAGGGAGGGTAGATGGAACTTGAATATGAATGAGATATTTATGAGGTTCATCAAAGTGCAGGAGATAGCCAGGAGTAGGAACAGCAGAGTGGTGGGCCACAGTTGGACGGCCTTCTTTTGTTCTCTTGCCCTAACCCCACAAATATTAGTACACTTGAAACTTACACAATGTTTTATGTCAGTTATATCTCAGTAAGGCTCAGGGGAAAAAAGAAGTGAGCCTACTACTTATACTCTAAAGGCACAGCAAACTTTTTTTTACAAGGATAGATTTTAAGTTCTACAAGCCATGCAATTTCTGTTGCAACACTTTGACTCTGAAATTACAGCATGAAAGTAGTCACAGATAATATGAATGGGCATGACTGTGTCCCAATCAAACTTTGTTTACAAAAACAGGTGGTCAGCTAGATTTGGGCCGCAGGCCATTTGCTGACCTCCACATGATTTGTGTTTTACTTCTCTTGCCCTCACCACATTCTATCTCATGTTCTATGGTTATCTGCCCCCTCTGTCATCCCTACTTTGAGAAGTTTGGCTCCATGGCAATATTTAGTGCCAGAATTAAACTGGGATGCTCTTTGTGGTTGACAAGTAGTATACTACTGGTGCTAATACAAACATTTAGCCCATTTTGTGTTTAAAGCAGGAAAAGGAAGCTCTGATACATAGACTGGAGGGCATATGATTGTTACTTTCAATTTTACTAACCATGTAATAAGCAATTATTGTCTGTGCTTTTGGAAATATAAAGACAAACGAGACACACTCTTGCCCTCAAAAAGATGACCCTTCAATGGATCAAATTGTAAACTCCCTCAAAGAAGAGATTGTTTACACTTCTTGGTATGTCCAGTACCTACATAGCAGGTAATGAAAGCTCTGCAACTATTTTCTTAGAGATTTAAGTGAAAGAGAACTGGTGGAAATTCACCAAACCCCTAAGCTCTTGGCAACTGAACTTCACTTCCTCTGCAAGATGTTCAAATCTTGAGAGGGATTTGCTCTTTCAGTGTACTACCGCATTTTCGTCAACCATTTGGTGGAGTTGCCAACCTCTTTTCCATAAAGAAATTAAAGAAACCTGTGTGAGGGAGAACACAAACTCAAGTATGTGTCCCCACAGTCACTAACAACCTGCACTAACATCAGGTGGTGATGGGGAACTGATGTGTTTTTGTGTTATGGCATGCTCTTGCTCTCCTGAGGCTTTGTTGAGATAAACCAAGATATGACGCATGTCAATTAGCCAGCCCTACTTTCTGACAAGCTCATTCCTCCCATTCCATCCTTGTTGCTTAATGTGAGGTGCACAGATCAACAATATCAGCATCATGGTATCATTTGGGAGTAGAATCTTGGCTTTATCCCAGATCTACCAAATCAAGATCCACTGGACGATCTGTAGGCAACACTAGTTTGAGAAGCACTGACCTGAGCAGAACAAAGAAACATATGCAACAAGTACTTTCCATTAACATCAGCTTCTTGTTAAAACAGCAATTAAGGTGAAGAATATTGGTGTTCTTTCTCCTAGAACTACAACTAACAAAATAGTGCCCACTGCTACCAGTGTACTTTTCATGTATAATCTCCTCCTTTACTAGAAAGCACTGACAAAGTCAATTCTGCATGGATTTTCTTCCATGTCTAGTCCTTATTGGCACTGGAATGCATTCGCCTTCACTGCTGGCTGTGGCAACATGCCCAGGTTCACCACTCAAATGCCTACGTAATACAGGGTCACCATCAACAAGATGCTGGAAACTAGCCAGTCTCCTAGTCTTTCTTCTCACAAAGTTACTTGGATGGTCAAGCACACCAGAGGAATAGGTAACAACAGGATGTCCAAGCAGCCTGCTATACAGCAACTGAAAAAATGAAGTCAAATAGGAGTTAAAAAGTAAAATCTAGACGTGGTGAAAATAATTTTGAGCACTGTCATCAGGCCAAGTACTGTTGGGAAAAATCCTATCAGCGAGGAGTGTACAACAACCAATAATGTGTTGGCAGACCATAAAATTGACTGGAAGAGTTGCAAACAACTTCCAACTCTGCACATTGAATTGGCACGCACAACTATAGGTTGTGCAAAATCCACAAGTGAAGATTGATTTATTTAATCAATCATTTACTCATCGGGATTTGTAATGACAGGTCTGTATGCTGGGCTAGTTTTTTCAGATATGTCTCAGCTCTTTATGAAGCTTCCATTCTAACAGGAAAAGAGATGGAAAAACTAATGACAGTAAAATTAGTGCTTTAACAGGAATTGTGATCATTGGGAGTGATGGGAGGGCTGCGAGGAGGAGTGTTGAGTAACACGCTCTACCAGAAAGTTAGAAATGATTATTAACGAGAGCGACGACACTCTAAGCTATTGATTATTTGAGTGGTGATATAAAGTTTTCTCCAGTGCAGAAGTTATTCTAAGTATGAAGCACATACTAGAGGTGTGTGTGTGTGTGTGTGTGTGTTGTGTGTGTGTGTGTGTACGTACGTGCGTATGTATCTGTGTGTGTTGTGTGTATTCAGCACCGTGAAAGAACATGCTGACAAGGGTTTCCATTTTCACCAGAGGGAAAAATGAAGCTGAAAAACAATTCTTGTACCAGAATGTAAAAAAAAAAAAATGCCTGTCAAGCTAACCCTTTTGCAGTTAATCCTGTAAGCACCAAGGACTTATGGTAGGATTTTAAACAAAGGAACAACAAGATCAGGTATAAAGTTAGATTGATAAAGATCATTTTACACAGATGACAGTAGTTGTCAGTAGTATCACCTGTGGGTCAAAAACAACACCAGAGTAAGAACAACTGTGATCATGGGGACTCTGTGTGGAACTTGGAGAGGGTAAAGTGAACATGTATAATCAATACGCCTCTCAAAGGGATATTGGATATTCCCGCATTCAAGCAGCTACTTTGTGCTAGCCGCTCAATAGCTTTTCTTGAAGCAATAATAAAGGAAGCCTTGTTCATCATTGCAGCTGGCTAGATCTACCCAATTTACAATTTCCCCAAACTCAATCACTACATTTTTCCCCTTTTCTACATTAAGGACTATTGCAATTTGCATTTTATATTAGATTCAAAATTTCAAATTAAAATATGTCACTTATTTAAAACACTCACATCTTAATGTCAGTCTGAATTTGGTACTGTCAATTACATGTAACTTTATTTCATTCTTTAAAGAACAAGAAAAAAAATCAGCACTTATAAGAGTTGCATCACCTAGAAAAGTTGTAAAGATAAAAATACAGATTTTTTTTCCCAAATCATTTTGCATTTTCTCTACTTTCTTCATTAAAATGCACATCTTAAATTATGTACATTTTCGGCCTTTTAAAAAATTTGGTCTTAAAACTTGCCAATAAAATGAAAGTAAAATGTTCCTTTAAATGGACTCTCTATTGAAAATCACTTAGACCTTAATTGTCTTAGTATGACGAGTTTTTGAATGATACTTACAAAACAATATGTGTAATTTGACTACCTGCTCTCTACTTATAAAGTTACGTTTCAACTATACCCAATTTATAGCTACCTAAATCTCATGCTTAGATAGTAGTGTTGTTTTAATAAAGTGGGTCATGAATGGCAATGATTACTTTAACTCTGAAGATTAAGGTAAGTGGTAAAGATTAGGGTAAAACATTTTCTCTGGTACAAAAGAGACAGAAAATGAGAATATATATAGCTATTTAGAATTTATTATAGTCTAAATATCACTGTAAGTGAAGTGGTCGTTCAAGAACAGCCACCAAAAATTTTCTATATTTTGAAAGCCTTGTTATTTCTGGTGGCCTGGCTGTACAGAAAGTGTTTTCTAAATTTAATGGTGCTTTCAGTGTATACACACTATCACTGGACTCTACCAACTCTGTATTTCAAACTATAAAAAGAACTGGAGTTCCAATCGAAGAAGAGAATGCACTCACTTTGCATCTAAGTAGATCATGTGACTACCACAGCTACCCACAATAGAAAGACAATCAACATATTTATACTACATCTACTATACTATATTAGGTAAAGTCAAGGTAATGTACACAAATATATACAAAGCCCCTAAAGCTGTGTCTGTGTGTTTCGATGCATTGCAGTAGGATAACTAAGTCTTGACAGAGTCATAACATCTTATACTTATATAGACTCTAAGCCATCCGAAGCCCATGTCATGCTCTCAGGAGAGAAACTTTGCCTACCAAATAACAAAATTAATTTTAGACATTAGAAGCCCTGCATGCAAACCCTTTATAGAAATCCAAAGCCCCCTATGGAATTCTCTTCGCATACTGTTGGTTCCTGTACAGATGGACTCTGCTATGTGCGTGGTGAACATAGCCATTAAATATTACTCACTCTCAGGATTTTAATAGAAGGATCACTATCTATATAAATATGGCTTTTTTCTCAACCCACTAGAGATTCTTGAACCCACCCACCAGTAACTATTCTGAAATAGTCAAACTCCATCCACCCACAGCCAGCAGAGGAGTAACAAAGTGAAGTAAGCAAGAGTGGCAATAAAAACCCTAGAAAAAGTGGTTCTTTCTAAAATAGTTAGAAGAAAACTTGCAATGTTTAGATATAAGATAACATCCAGGCAATAATGTGAAGTTCACTATTCTCTTTCTCCTTCTTCCATTTCTCCCCCCTTTTCTGATGATAAAACAATTAATGAACTTTAGTGGGAATAGGTGAATATCTGAATATATCAAGCTTGGAGAAAAGAGATGAAGTTGTATGAAGAACGCCCAAGAAAATGAAAGAATAAGAAAAAAAATTGCAATAGGTTTATTTACAAATTGCCTGTTTAGTCAATTTCAGTGGAAGAAGAAAAATATGTGTATCATTCACCCCTAACTTAATGTAAGCCTCTGCATCTATAGTCAGAGATCCGCAGAATAAACTATGGGCACATTCTGTCATCTAGTTTAATTATACAAGGCTTGGCAGGCTGTAAAGCATTTGTAAATTCTCTGGAAAAGACTAAGCTATATGAATGAAATACAGAAGAATGAATGTATTTTATTAGAATAGGCAACTGATGATTGGGAAAGAGACAAGATGAGGACATTCTTTCAATAGTCAGAAATAATACTTTTTGTTTTGACTTGCAAAAAGCTTCCAGTTATAACTCTTTTTCAGTGTTTTTACAAATAAAGATAGAAAAAAAGTATTTATTTTCTATTGAATTCCATACACTAAAACCTCCATTTGTGAAGCACATAAGAATACCTCATTATAACTATTTTTTTTTTCTATTTATAAGATGTGGGAAAGAACCAAGAATTTTAAAGATGTTGAACAATCCAAACTGTCATTGGAATTTACAAAAAGAAAATAAGAAAGAAAGAAAGAAAGAGAGAGAGGAGAGAGAGAGAGAGAAAGAAAGAAAGAAAGAAAGAAAGAAAGAAAGAAAGAAAGAAGAAAGAAAGAAAGAAAGAAAGAAAGAAAGAAAGAAAAAGAAAAAGAAAAAACAAAGAAAAAAATTGGTTATTCATTAAAATGCATAGTGGGAATATTATTTTTTGTCAGCTCTTTAACTCTTGGGGAGTTCTCAGTAATCTTGTAAAAATTTCAGTGACTCTCAGTAAAAATTTCCCATTTTAGAGAATTTTTTTGCTAGTAACTTCTTTAATTATAAAGTTTAGTTGCTACAAAGTAAAAGGAACGATGTCAATTTGTTTTACTGACATCTGAGCCATCAACTATTGCTGAATATTTATATATCTTTGTCTTTACTAGATGAACGTAATAAAATAGGATATGTTTGTCTATACCTAGAGCAGATATTCTCTTCCCATGGCAGTAATTAGTGAAATTTAAATATAGAAGAGAGAGTTCATGTAAGGTTTTGATTTTTTTATATAAATCATGTGAGTTAACTGCTGTGAGACACTTAATAATAGCCACCATTTATTGATCCCCTAGAATGTATCAAGCCCTATGATAAAATACTTTAACTATATCATCTTATTTAAATCTTCACAACAGGTATTGATTATTATCTCTATTTTATAAGTATGTTTATCCATTTAATATATTTTTCATCAAATTTACATCACTCTTTGTGCTTGAAATACTTCAGTGAACTAAATGGACAAAAATCCCTGCTCTTGTAGAGCTAAAACACTAGTGATAACCGATAAGCATAATATAGAAGTAACTTATAAAAAGCGTTACAAGAAGTGCCTGAAAAGTATTTAAAAGTAGGCAAAGAGATCAGGAATGTAGAGGTAAATGTGTTGTAATTTTAAGGGGTGTGGGCAGGGTAGGTCTTATGGAGAGGACACAAATGGCCAAAATGACACATAAAAGTCAAAAATGATGGAGGTGAGAAAACCTTCAGGCTTCTGGGAAATAATGCTCCAGATAAAAGGAACAGACTTTGAGCAGTTGTGTTCAAAGAATAACAAG
Source organism: Eonycteris spelaea (assembly GCA_003508835.1). Lineage (NCBI taxonomy): Eukaryota > Metazoa > Chordata > Mammalia > Chiroptera > Pteropodidae > Eonycteris > Eonycteris spelaea. Next base: position 253,601 of record PUFA01000368.1, on the reverse strand, counting down.
TTTAGGATGGAAAGAAATAAGAAAGTGAGAAAAGACTGGATGAGTAGAAGAAATGAAGTCAAATGTAGACCAGTGTATCTAGGCCATAAGTACGGTATTTTGCTTTTACTCTAAGGAAAACCAGGAACATTTGCCGGGCTTCGGGCAGTAGAATACCATGATCTGCCTTCCGTTTTTGAAGGACAACTGTAACTGCTGTGTGAAGAGCAGATTGTAGAGGGCAAACACAGAGGCACAGAGTCAGTTTGGAGGTTACCACAGCAATTTAGAAAGGAGATGATGGAGGTGATAGCAGAGACGATGAGAAGTGGTTAAATACTGGATATGTGTGAAAACAGCACCAACATGGCTTAATGACATGTTGGATGTTGCGTGTAAGAGGTGAGGCATGATAAAAGATTCTAAGATTTGGGGCCCAAACAAACAAAGGGATAAAATTGACATCAACTGAGGTAGAAAACCTGCAAGGTGAGTAGATTTGGGCTGGAAAAGACAAGTTCAGTTTTGGACAAGGTAAGTGACAAACGTCAAGTAGGTGGTGATGTCAAATAAGCAGTTGGACATATGTGTTTGCAACTCAGGAGAGAGAACATGGTGAGGGTATAAATTTTAGGAGGTAGTGACAGAAATGGTATTCATAACCATTTGAGTGGATGAAATCATTAAGGCAGGGGTCCCCAGCCTGTTAGGAACTGGGCTGCGCAGCAGGAGGTGAGCAACCTGCAGGCTAGCAATGCTCCTTCTGAATTTCAGCCACTCCCCAGTGCTAGCATCACGGCCTCAGCTCCACCTCAGTTCATCAGGCACTAGATCCTCATAGGAGCACTGGTCCCTGGTGCCAAAAAGGTTGGGGACCATTGCACTAAGGGGTGAGTAGCGACTGAGAAGCAGACCCAGAGCTGAGCCATAGGGCATTCCAACATGAAGAAAAGAGAAGGGAAGAGACAAGCAAAGGAGACTGAAAAGGAGCAAACAATGAAACAAATTAAGAGACTTTGTTTATCCCAAAAGCCAAGCGAACAAAATACACCAAACAGGTGTGACCCATTGTACAAATGCTGCTCACAGATTGGTAAAATGAGTATGGAAAATTGACTGCTGGGTATAGTAAGAAGAAAGAATGTTCTTTACTATAGTTTAACAATATAACACGTTAAAATAGTAAAGTAATGATTACCATTTCGTGTCAAGCACTGCATTATACGCTTTTACAGGTATTAGTATTGCTTTTCCTCATAATTCCTAAGATAGGCACTCTTTTCCCTTTAGAGATCTGGAAACCAAAACTCTGAAATAGTAAGTGACCTGTCAAAGGTTCCACAGCTAAAAAATGTTAAACCCAAAACTGGAACTCAGGCTTACCTTGATCCTAATGTCAATTCTAGTATACCATGATATCTTCTGCAATTAGGAGAGGATAATACTAGGAAGGAAAGTAAAAATGAAAATTCAATGTTTTTTTTTAAAGCTTCTTCATAATGGATACTCATAGGTAGCGAAAAATTACAGGGAAAAAAGCCATGAAGCTAAAAATATGAGTTTTATCACATTGTAATTTATAAAAACATAATAGCTGCCTAAATATGGGCTCCAGTTTATTCCTGCCTTGTTCACCTTAAAAATTCTCAGATTAATGGTCCTATAATGTGGTTTTCTGCATTACCGATGTAACCAAAACCTTTGCTTGTACATTCTAAGTCCTCAGCTTGGCATTCTGGGTATTTGATCTACTGACCTGGCAGTTTAGAGCATGTGATGGGCCTGTGTTCTGACCTGAGGGATGATGGAATAAACACTGCTTTTACTGTGTAAATAGCATTGCATTATCAACAAAACCTTTACAGTGAAAAGACCTACCAAGCCTGGCTAATTGTGTTGTTTCATTAAACTCATCTTTCTCCTCTTATCTTACTGAGACTAGGATCCCTTGGAAATCCTGCTTCCCTCCTTTTCTTCTTCCCTTCCTTTCTTTGACAATTGTTGAGTCATACTATGGGCCAGGCACTCCCCTCGGCAGCAAAGATATGTGGTGAACCAGACAGACGAGGTCCTATATTCTCAGCCTTACATTCAAGTGGGAGAAACAGATAGAAATAAAATTTTTAAATGGTAAATTTGATGACAAAAAGACATGGCTGCTGGTGGTTTGGGAGCATAAAAATTCTTAGGAAAAAAAAAAAGTCTTCTCTGTGGTAGGAAACATTTAGCATTCAGAAATCAAAGTTATTTCAGTTAGCACTGGGGGTCAAGAGAAGTGAAGTGTTGCTTAAACTAAAAGCAGAAGTACATCACAGGCCAAATTCATATACCTCACACTATTGCCAGGACCACAAAGTCCTTGGTTTAAGCTTATTATATCTGGTGGTCAGTGTCCTGGTCTGTATAGCCCTTTTCTGATTAAACACTGAGGTTAGAACTCAACACATTTTGTGCATTGCCTAAGTTACCCCACATTTTAATGTTCCCAACATAAAATTAAAACAGGTTTCACACAAAGTTTTTTTTAGGAGACTGTCCTTTGGTGTTAAATAACTTCCAATTTCTTTTGGGGATTCTCAAAAAGTAAATGTGTATATATGCAAATATACATTTTGGGTGCTATAATTGTTTCTTGGAGTGGTAAGGACTTAATAAAAATAGATAGGTCTATTTAACATCTGTAACTTAACTAATGATTACAGTGAAGTTAGACTGAACTCTCAATATCCTTTAGGTTCTGAAAACTGGACTGAAGCCACAGGCTGATGTTTTATTATATGTAGTCTTTGTATACTTTTGTAATCATAGCCATAGTAATTCTAACACTAACAATAAAACTAATAAGATTGGGCTAGAATGAGTTTCGATATACTAGGGTTTGAATCTTTGATTCCAGGAAATTAGGACAGTCCAAGAAAATGGTTAGAGCAATAACCCACACCATCTCTGATTACATCCTTAATAAATTAAGGATAATTTTCACCTTAGAACAAGATATAGCAATTATTTTTTTACTTATATGTATATAGATGAGGTTTAAATAGCTTCTGATGCACGGTTCCAATAGGCATCACTCACCTCCCATACCACCTACATAGTTCTTGAGTAGGAAATTTAAAATAACCTAACTTACCTACTTTAAAGGATGTGACACTCTGTGTGGCAAAGCTAAAATCAACTGACTCAAGTCTATGAAGATAAAAGAAAAGTGTATTGCGTACAAATAGCATGATGCAAATAATAAAATAGAACAACTTGTGAACCTGGGGCCTTGAAATTATATTGAATGAAAACATATATAGTAGATACATTAAGATGTTGAACTCTCCATTAGCTTAATAATATGTATTTGAAAAAGAAAACTAAAACATATAGATCAGTAAACACAAGGGGTATTGTAATGGAAAAGGAGTGTTATCTTGAGTTCTTGGGCTTTTAAAAATACCATAAACTTTTTTTTTCTAATTACAAAAGGCATGCATGCTAGGACCAGAGAAGGAATAAACAATTGTTTTAGAGCAGGCCTGGTAGTGATGGTGAGAACTACTTTCTTCTTTTAAGACAGATCTTTTAAAATACTTAGCAGTGCACATCTTTTGTTGCTTTAGCAATGAGTAAATTGCTCATTTTAGCCTAGTGCTTGCATTTAGCAAGGAGAAGGTAGGTAATCTGGGAGTATTTGCTGAAATGAATTGAGTTGATCATCTAGACGAAGGTCAGGTCAAGTGAGGGGAAAAATAGTCAAAGTGCTTGTTTATTAAAGTGAACATCAGTTAATGGATAATTATTTGACTTAGAATAAAGAGATTTTATATATCTGCAAGGAGGTGTACTAAGTTCATTCCTATTCAGATTCTCTATGATTTAATGAATGGTTTCCCATTTAGACACAAGCCACTAGTTTTAAAAATGGCCAGCACAATTGGTCTCAGTGTATTCAACTTGATTGAATATCTTTACAGGAAATAAAAAAAGACAGAAGGTACTCCCATCACCTCATTAGGTCTGAAGAAAGCATTTAAAAAACTAAGGTAATGGCACTTTCCTCACATTAAGGAAATAGATTAATATTTTTACATTATATTATAGTGAATAGTGTTATATGAAACTCTGTCAGTGAAAATTGAACTCTAGGTAGGATATATTATTTCTGTGATTTCAAATTCATCAGCTTCAAAGCTACGCCTCAACTAGTCTAAATCACAGACTGACTAATGCTAATGAAACACTGCTTTCAGTCTTGTCTGTTCTGTACTAGTAAATCTATGTTCAACTCATTTCACTACCACTCAGTTCATTGAGTCTTGCTTTCTGCTAACGTTCTTAATCCCTCTATAGCCTTGTCCCACACAACCCAAACAATTGTTTTACTATCTTTGGAATTCAGTGAACTTGGCCCAGAGCTACTCTACTCCATTTCCTTGCCCCTTCCCTGACCTCTCACCAACTCCTCCCCCTTAACCTTGGAATTGAGCATTTAAACCACTGAAGAAAAATGTATCATCTTATGTAAACACACTCTGGGCCTGGATTTTCTGCTCCTTCCTTTCTTCTATGGAAGTCTAGGGCACAGAGGAGATGCTCCATGAATACTGATGGTCTGATACCTTGTAACAAGAGTAATTGCAATATGGATTCAACTATATCCCCCAGAAAACCACATTCTCTGAAATTTAACAGCATAGAGCAAGGCCTTGTACTCAATAATATTTAGTGTCTTTACCCCTTTAAACAAATATCTCTGATTTCCCAATATTTACTAAGTAATTCCTATGGTATTATTGCAGCATGCCTCAAAGAGCAAAGGAAGAAAATGACCTTGTCACAGTTTCCTGGTACCTTCCATTCTCCTCCTCATGGCTCAAGTACCCCTCCTACAGCTGCCGGCTCAGAGCTGCATCCCTTCCTGGGAACTGCCCCCAGCAGCTACAGGAAAACTTTTTGCTCAAGATTATACCCCCTGCTCCGCAGTAGCCCACAGTCAGTGACTGCCTGATGTGAGATTAGAAAGTCCCAACTCAAGATAATCATGCTAAGCAAAATAAGCCAGGCAGAAAAAGTTGAAAATCACATGATGTCACTTATATGTGGGATATAAACCTAAAAGCAACAAATGAACAGGACAAACAGGGACTCATGGACATGGACAATAGATTATTGGCTACCAGAGGGTAGCGGGGGAGAGGGAGGGGAGAGGTAGACAGAGTAAAAGAGTCAAATATGTGGTGACAGAAAGACTATGAGAGGTGAACGCGTAGTGTAAATATATATATATATATATTTACACTATATATATATGCCTTACAGTTAAAGTGTACAGCTGAAACTTATCAGATTTGGTTAACCAATGTCATCATAAAAAATAAATTATTTTTTAAGTGAAAATAAAAGAAAGCTCCAACTCAACTCAATTTCAGACAATTTTAAAGGACTTCTAGGATCTCATTTGCTAAAGCCTCAGCCACAAGCAACAACATTGCGATCAGTTTCCCCTCTGCCTCAGAAGCAACTAAACCCTTCTGTTTCCAGGGAACCCAATAGAACGCATCTGTCTTTCCCACTAGCCCATAAACTTTTAATGGCAAGAACTGTACTTAACATATTCAGCCTGTGTTAAGCACAACCCTTACAATAAACAGGGCACTCAAATAGCATTTCTTATTCATTCACATGAAGGAGTTAATTGAAATGCATAATGGAAGGAGAGATTCTGCCAATCTAATATGATCAAAGGACACGGGTTACCAAGGGCCAGTGTAAGCCACAGTTGCTGCACAATGATCATCCAATTATTGTGGCAGCACCAAAATTTCAGCATAGGAGGGTCTTAGCCTGTGCCACTGTGGTTGTAAAGGGCTTCAAACTTTAAAGTTGAAGTTGAGTTGGTAGGGCCTTATGGAGAATATCGGGAAAACACCCAAAATCCATAACAAAGAATGATAGGAAGGAGAAAGAAATACTGACAGTCTGAGAAGGTTCTGCTGAAGCCCTCCCAATGCACACCTTCACACTCCCACTGACTGCATACGATTTTTAAAGTACCAATTCCTATGCTCTATTCCACCATTGAATTAGAATTTCCTCAGGGCTAAAGGGGTGAGTTTTGACAACAACTAGACTTATGTTACTTATTCTTTTAGCCGAATCCTAATGATCATGCACATAATATTTTGTTTGTGCCAAAGTAAATTGAATTCCTTTACATTTTATCTTCCACGTTTGGCCTTTTCCCAACTTACTAGAATTTCCCATATGGAGCAATCAGAGAAAGTATTGAAAAAACAATCCCTACTGGTTTCTTTTCTTCTACTTATTAGAAGTGAAGATAAAGTATTTGATATGGGAAAGAATTTAAACTCAGCTAAAATGAGAGTTATTTTTAAATTTTATTTTAGGAGGCTCACTTTGTGATTTTCAGCTACAATTCAAAATTGTTATAAGTACTGGTAGTTAACAGAAGAGTTCATACCCGCTAGGAATAAATCCTATTTTCTTATTATTGAATGTGTATTATGTTCTAAACCGTTATTGTTTTTCCATATGACCTTAATACAAAGCCATTTTGGAATTAATATTTCCACCTCGCCATTACATTATATAGAACACTTTCCTTTTTCTCCCTAGCTGCCTTCTCTAACTTTCCCTTCCTCCCAAATGAATTGCTGCTTTTGGGTCACCTTGCTGTTGCCATCACTGTAAAGAAAGAAACTTTAAACATTTTCATTGAAGAGCTGCATTCAAACCACAGCATTTTTACTAGGGCAGGTAGCAACTGTTTAATACTAATAAGCAAAGGTAGTTGGAATGGATATGTCCCATTATACAATGTTGCCTTCTGCTTTAAAAAAAATAGTTAATTTTAAACTTTGGCCTCTGTATTTATCTAGCACTAGTAACAGTAGTTTAGTCTTAAGAAGAAAAAAGAAAGGAAATGAAGAGAGCCCATGATGGCTGTTTGAGAGCAGGCGTTTAATGTGAAGAAATTTGAAATGAAGATAGTCTTTAGGAGTCCCTGGAAAATTCAGAAAACTGGGAATTGAAGGTACCCTGGAGATACAGACTCTTAATTTGTTCCTCTCCTTCCTAAATCATAAATCTGAGTAGGTAATAAAATGTTTGGTTTCCCTTATGTTCATGAAACTCAATTCCATTGGCTCCTGACTGCCTGACCTGGAGACTGGGGCTCCAGCCTTATCTTCTTAGGTTCTGCATCACATACCCCCCACTCTCTGTGGAAAGTAGAACATCGCTTCTTCCATAAGCATTCTCCCTTTGCTCCTGCTTACAATATCTTTGTTCTTAATCTCCCCTCTACCTGAAATGTTATATCTTCTCCACAACAATGTGAGACCCTTCAAAGTCTAACCTAAATATCACCTCCTTTAACAAGCCTCCTAATCCTTCCGAGTACATGTGTTTTAACCCTTTCCTGAGCCTGTTCCATACTTGACACCTCTCTCAGAAGTACACATAGTAAACTGTCTTGATTTATAGTTATTTTTGATTTTTTTTTATCACCCTCACCCCTGACTAACCATCTTCAGACCTATACATATGACATCACTCATCTCCGTATCTCATGCAGGCCCTCTGATAGCACCATGCACACCAAGAACACTCAAATATCTATGGTGGGAGTGGGAAGAAGGAGAAGCAAGTGGAAGGAAGGAAATGAGGGAGGGAATGAGGAAGGAAAGGTCAGCCATTCTCCCTCAGTTTCTTTGTAGATTAGAAATTACCTAATATTAATTCTCCCTCCTTTATTACTCCATTTTCCTTTTTTACTTTCCTTAATCAGAAGTTTTTGTCTCAGTTTACAATGCTGCATAGGTTTGGGAGAACACTGATCTGAAACTGATCTGCTGTCCCTAAGTGCTTCAGCATTTGCTCATGTAACAGTGATGCACTGATGACTTCCTATATGCCACACACAGGCTAGGCCCTGGAAATACAAAACAGACAGGCACTGGTTTCCGAAGCCACTCACTCCTTGTGATGAGCACACCAGCTGACATGAGCAACTTGCTCTGTGACTTATTATGGGCCCTGGAGGAGAACCCCGACAAGGGAAAGTAGTAGAGTCCAGAACCCCTAGAGACCCCTTTGAATGCATTTACTCTGCATACTGTGGAGCTCAGAGCCTCTCGAGTGCCATTCAGGAGTTCTGTCATGGTGAGAACAATTAGGGGCTTTAACAGGAGTATTGAAAAGCCAAGCACTGAGAGCCACCAGATTCATTTATTACATTCAAATTTTCTCCCTTGGCCACATGAAGCTTTGTGTACACAAAATACCTGATACAGTTCTAAGTCTCTCAGTTTTCCAACTTTAATGCTGTGTTTAGCTCTCCTGGCTGTGTTCCTTCTGAAGTAAAGTTGGCGGAGAGACTGGGACACCACAGTGTTCATAGGCAGTGTCGTTTCTTCAAACAGGTATGTTAGGCAGCTGCCTGCCCAGTAGGACTGGAGGGCCCTGCAAGATCTGACTGGAATAAAAGTGTGTCCTCCACAGCTCCCTCTCCTCCTCATCATCAAAAATGCAGTCTATGGAAGCCATTTTTTTTTCTGGGTCAGTGGGGGGAAAATTATGGCATATTTTCTCCAAATGTCACTATTATACAACGAAGGGGGTAAGCCTGTTATTCCAAAATTTTCCCTTTAGCATTATTGATTCATATGTTAAACATCCTGACAAAAATCACACAACTGTAGTATATTCTTTACTTAGTAGCTATGTGCCAGTAACTTGGCAAACCTGATAAAAATAATACTTTTTATCATTTCCAAATTGGTTCATTACTGGCTATGTAAACAGGTAACCCTGTTGATGAAGAAATAAATATGAAATTTCATCTCCTCAAAGTGGGATAAAATGTGGCTGAAAGATGTTTTGATAAGATCCCTTGGTGGATGACTTTGGAAACAAGAAAGCAGAATACAATGCTGAGACAATGAGGGCAATTTTAAACTCTCAGGATGTCCAGAGGGGATGAGAAGCAGTGTCAGGTAAAGGGAGGGGCTCCAGAGAAGAGAGGTTTCCTGAAGGTCGAGGGATACAAAGCTAATGGGAAAGAAGACAGTACAGAAAAAGCAAGGAGGCCCCACCAGTGGCCTGTTTTCCCAGCTCTCCCTAGATTGCGTCTCCAGAGAGCAAATGAGGTCAGCAAGGACACAATGTGCATAAAGGAAACATAAAGTCCACAAGTTCTGAGTGGGGGCACCATGAGAGTAACAACAAGTCTAATAAAGCAGGTAAGAGGCCAAATGATTAGATCCACTATGATTACCCTCAACAAGATTACTTTTCTTATGCTGTACACTACTGAAAAATATTTTATGCCAGGACATATTGCTATATAACAAAAATATTGAGCTGAGGGCTTGTATCATATCAAAAAACCAGAATCGTGCATCCTGAGAGAACCAACAAAACTGTGAGATCTTGGAAATTTAATTTCATTCCTCTCATTCAAAATTTTCTTGTTGGCTAAAATGACACAGTGGAGCATTCTTTACTCCTACACTGTATATAATTATACTAGATTTTTATGAGGCCACTGTAATCATCTCTGGCTATATTTCTAATAATTCATTTTCATTTTGACATCAATAAAAATGTTTATTTTATCTTTAAAAATGCAGTTATGTTGTAATATCAGACAATTTTACATTGTAATTGTTGGATCCTAAAATTTGAATGTGAATATACCTGTGTTGGAAGTTTAAATATATGTTCATAGGAGATCGGATACTTCAAGTCTATCCACAATCCAACTCCTTTGATCCATATTCCACCCCCATAAGCCACTTGCCTTTCATTTTGTATGTGAGATAATTTATGTTCATAATGAAGTGCAAGTATTTTGGCTCTAGATATTTGGCTCTAGGCCTTTTATTTACCAAGGCTGCAGGATTTGCTCTGCGAGGTCTAGACTCCATATATACGCCAAACTTTCTATGTAGATAAACAATGTATTTCAAAAGATATATGTAGACCCTGTTGTGACTATACACAAATTCATTTTTCAAAAGAACTATTATATTTATAATGTATTAATATTATGCATTTTCTCAATCAACTGCTACTGGAAGTACAACTATGATTAAGTAGCCTTCCAAAATTTTTTAATTAAAAAGGAGAACTTTATAGCAAAAAACAATGATGATCACTATCCTGAATCGTAGTTATATTACATATAAACGTTGATAGGGTAAGAACCAACCAATTAAGTCACTTTGATCAGGACATGAGAAAATCAACCACTGTATGAATGATTTTATGATTATTCATACAATGATTTGTTATAATTCACATAAAGTATAAGCTACATAATTAACAAACATATTGAAAGAATGAAAGTCTATAATTATATGATCACAATTCAAAGTCCATTTCATTATTTTGGTGAGTCCAAACTCCACACACAATTTCCTGGCTTAGGAGATATTATAAAATACAGCCTAAGTTTACTCTCAAATATATATTCTTAAATATGTAGCCCATGTATGAAAAAAAATAGTTCATTTAATTCCTTTTATTGCATTTTATAAGTATGGACATAGTAACTACAACACTCCGTTTGATTAGCTTCTTATGAAAGAGGTTACTTTTAATGTTTTAATATGAAAACAGGAAAGAGCAGATTTTCGGAAGAAAAATCTTTGAGCTTTGCTTTTTCTCTCTGCTTTATCCAAGTTCACTGCTTGGCAATTTCAGATCATGCGATAGGAAAGCAACACCAGGCCAGTCAGTCATCCCTTCTTTAAAGCTAAAAGCCTTAGGAGTCTTAGGGTTTTGCACCTGAATATTGTTTCTATACAAGGGAACTAAAAAAGCAAGTCAATTAAAGATCTTTCATTGTAAGCCAGTGGTCAGGGTAAACAGCAAGGGCATGTCCACTGAGCCATGTGGTCGGCCTGTAATGGAATGCTGTCTGCAGTGTAAGATACTCTAGGGTGGCATTCTCTGGGTAAAAATTAAAAGCGTATTTGTAAGGTGATTAGCAGAATCTGTCAAATAAACAAGCCTGTCTACATTCTTACAATATTCCTTTGTAAATCTGCTAGGGCAAATCTAAAGCATTTCCGTGAGACATAAGGAATATGCATTTTTAAAAACTAGGAAATCAAGAGAATGCTTGCTATTTAAAGGCATCAATGAAGTCATTGAAACAGGCATGATCAAAATCATCTGAAACAAAGAAATATTAGGGATTCTTAAGGTAAAAAGCAAGACACTGGGAAGGTAGGGAGAGGAGAATGTTCTATAGCAGAAAAGTTCTTTATTTTAGGTCTACGTATACTTTTATTTATAGCATTAATTTTCCTCTTTCCAATTCTACCTTAACCAAAATATAAAAACTTACTTTTTCACCGCATTATACAATCACTTTAAAAACATATATGGAAGGTCGTATCACTAACTATGCCCTTCTTGTATGTGTAAATATATTTATGTTAAGACGCAAGAACATTAAAGAAATACAGTATTAGTGCGGACACATGAGGGATTGCCTCCCCCTAAAGAACATTAGCAATTATTGCAACTAGCCAATTCCAAAATAGAAATATTATCTTTATGTCCTTATGTCCTCTCTTAGTATTCAAGCCCATGATGCTTTTGTTAATAAAGTGATAAATGAGAGTAGCTTTTTGGTCAACTGACTCATTTTAAGTGGTAGAATCAATTTTGTTTGTGAACATTTGTTTGTGTACTCTTGGTACCAAAAACAGAAACACCTAAGAACTCAGGAGAATTTTAAAAAAGAAAAAAAGAAAAGAAAAAGAAAACAGCTTAAAACACACACAAACCCTTAGTTACCATTCTTTGACTGTTATTCAAAAGCAACTCTTTTTTAGTTTCTTAAGACACCTACATTCCCATATGAGTACTGCTAAAAAAAAACTGAGTCCTGAGTGAAAATTAGCAACCAAAGCTTTACATCTGTCTATATTGCTTACTCACTGAACAATCTTACCTACCACCTAACTGTAATTGGTACTAGAGAGTGCCTATAAAGATTTACAATAAGGGCATGAGAAAAATGCAATATTAAATTCATCCAACTTTGGGGCACCTTTAATAATAATAATTCTATATATCTCTAAGGCATAGCACAATGGTAAGCGCTTAGACACACATCTCATTTCTTTAGTGCAATATGTAACTAGTCTGTTTTTTTTAATGATTATCTTAAACACAGAGAGCTAAAATGAGGGGTCAGAAGTCACAAGACTAGTAACTGATAGAGCCTGCAGTGCAATTCAAGCCTTCTCACTCAGCCCCGAATTCTACAATGCCTGGATGTCTCAGAGAGCTAAGCACCTTCCTCTGTGAGATTCCTAATACAACTAATGGAAATAGGTTTAGAATTTAATAAGAGAAATGCTGACATGGCCTTATCTATAGCTGCCCAAATGGTGTCATTATAAATATGCTTTATAAGTTGAGTATTACTAGAAAACTTGCTACTTTTAAGTCTTATTAATCAACATTTGGGTGCTTTGGTTGTCACAAATTATGGAGTAATCTTCTTTACAATAACACAATATTTGCCAAACACTAAAGATCATATCTGTTGTAAGAGAAAGTATATCCCAAACACTTCAGTATATAACAGATTAAGAGTCTGAAATATAAATCTTAAATTAATCCTAAAGTCCAGTGGTTCTTTAAAATATTTTATCTATCTGTCTTTTTAATAACAACAAATACTTTGCAAACATAATAAAAATTTCTTTTAAATTTTCCTCTAGTTTTAGGAATACTGTGGTTACTTATCAGCTAAATCTCTTGACTTTGCTGAAGCAACTGGTCAGGAAACAAAATTAGTACCTTCTATATTTATAAATAGAATTTCTTCTTCTATTCTCCTGAATATTTTCTAATCTAACTGCATAACTTGGACTGACAAAATGGCAATAAAATAGAGAAATAGATATTATAGTTTAAATCATTCACTGCCTCCATGTTTAAATGCTTTTCTATTAAGCAAAGCTTTTTATTATTGATTTGTAGGATACTTAAGAAAAATGCCATAATGTGGCTCAGTTACATAATCCTCTTCCAAAAGAAAGTAACAGGTTATAAAGTGCCATTAAAATGATTGAAACTATCTTTCCTAACGTGAATCTATTTGCAGTCTTCAAGTAAAAGGATAGCAATGACATGTGTATGCATATTTCACAGGCAATGTCCTTTTTTAGAGACCTCTTTTCCTTTCTAGTATTATTTCCATCCACTACTGAGCTTATAAAGCCTCCAGGATATGCCATTTCGGTAACATACGTGTGGCTTATGTCAGTAAACAACTGAAGAAGTCATTTGTAAAATATTAAAATTAGGAGTACAGGGAAAATCATTGCAGGCTATATTTCTGCACATAGTTGGAGACTAACAGCATAGAAGCAGCTGCAGTGTTACCCTGACCCCTGAAGGAAGGAATCAGGAGTTAACTTCGCATCCAATTTCCTACACAATCTGAACATCAAACCTCCAAATCCACTGGAACAATATATCAACATTTGGGGAATGTCCTACAGAAATAAGAAAGTCATCTCAAATATCAGAGTTCAAGATTTTCTTTCCACCATTGCACCATTCTGACTTGGGGTGAGCAGATCTTTTCAAAGTTACTTAGTGGATGTCTAGATCTTGCACCTGACTCCGTAGGAAAAAAACCCCGAAAGAATCATCTCATCTCCATGATACAAAAGTCATTTCGCCTTTTTTTTTTGTAAAATAACATAAAGGGAAGTAGGAAATAACACAACGAAGTGAAAAGAGAAAATGATTTAATTCAATAAGGTGAGGATTTTATTAGAGTTTCTTTTTGAAAGGGTATGTAATCTATGGAAGGGAAAACAGAACCATAGAAGGCCAAAGGAGCTGATGAGTATCTTCTTTTAAAGAAACTCACAGACAGCTCCAAATAAAAGATCATGAAAAATGACATTTTATTCTGCAGTATCCCATCCCCTCCTCTGTACAGCGAACACAGTTACATTTATCTCATCTCATGGTAAAAGTCACAGGCGGCTGCAACATGTCCTTTAAGCTATTCAATAAGTAAAACTTGAAAATAGATTGCTCTTTATTTCTGGGATTTGTATTAATAATGAATTCATTGCCATTTATTTTTTAACTTAACAGAATATCATTACCTTTGAAGGTTTTTACTTCTCTTTTCCCAGAGGGTTAAAATGGCCCAGAAATGGGTTGTCAAGGCAAAGATAAAGGTAGCAAATGCTCATTTCTGACACACTGTGGAGGCAATCATTTTTATTGAGGGAACCACCAGACTGAAATCTGCATCAAGCTCTAGCAGGAAAAATGCAAGAGAGGACCCCAAATAGTCTTTCAGTTCACAGTCCTCATTTCAATGGATTTAACTTTCTACTCAGTTGGGGTCACATATTTCAATCATAGGGTACAGAACTATGACCTTGGCTGGGATCATCAGCCCCAGTTACTCAATGGGGCACTTGTGAAACATTGCGGACTCATTTTGACTCTCCACGGGTGTGGCTAAAATTTCTCCTGTCCAGCCGTAAAGCTTATATGAATCAGCTGTCCCTCAGAAACTCACTATGAGAAAACTCAGGCTAAATTTGCCACAGAGATCAGGGTTCACAGGACCCTTGGAGCTAATCTCTGTCTGCCCTCCTCCTCTGTTAGCTGTTACAAGCCTTCAAAAGTTAACAGGGTGATGGAGCCTCTCTCTATACAATCATTTCATCTCACTATCGTTGACTGAAGCTCACTGATGTAATGAAGTTACATAATCACCGATTATGCACGACTTCCATCCATCTTCCTACATATCCACATATCTTCTCCCCTCCCCTTCAGATCAATCTACCGGGTGAGATTTATAACACATGTAATTGCTCCATTCTCTCATCATAGGTACTGAATATGGGACTTTAGCATTGCAGTACGGTGCACTGAACCACGTCATCAATATTGATTTTTTTATCCCATTTCCCAGGCAGAATACATTGAAGCATCCTTCGTGCTCCAGTCTCTAACTTTTTACTGAAAGGGTAAAACAGATGTAGCAGATAAGAGGCATCCTCAACTTAAGGTTAAGGGAAGTGTGTAATTGCCTGCATTTCCAAAGCTGGCTGCATTGCAATAAAAGGATGCTCTCTGGTTCCAGACCTTCGACTCTCCTGCACGTGGGTCACAGCTTCAGCTATTTGGGGTATTGGGTAAATAATTATGGGGCAATTGAACTTGAAAAAGAAATCATCATGGTGACATTTAAAATAATATTGCACTATTTTTTTCTTTTTTGGTCATTTTCAGCTTTTTCTTTTCTTTTCTTTTTTATTCTGAATAATAATCCAGTGGATAAAAAAGTAGCCCAGGGTACCTAATAATCTCCAATAATCACAACCTAGAGAACAATTAAAAATGATTATCATCTTAAAGTTTAAGAACTTGACAAGTGGGATGTCCCTGGTCCCATTGCGGCTGTGAAATGCAGCAGAATGCTGCACTGAGTTTAAAATATATTTCTTTTAATGAATAAAGAGTAGGTCGTTTCATTTTAAATAGGGCTCTTCAGTAAGTGTTCCTTTCACTGCTGCTACCTCTTCCAGAACACAGGAGCCACAAATGTTGCATCCAAACAAAAGAGTGACTACCCAGAATTAATTCAAGACACTCTTCCACATCAAAATAATTGGAGGGGGGAGTAATGCTTTGATTTATTTTCAATTACACTCAGAATACAGACCCACAGACACACACATACACACACATACACACACGCACACACACCAACACACCCAACTGCAGTTATTCCATTCAGTGCCAATAACGGCCACATCACAGCCATCAATGCGATGCAGCAATCACCCAAGTCACCCATTCCCATTACAAACGCCCAAGTTTGCTCACGCCACTGAGGGGTTTGCATATATAAAATGACCTTACCGTCAATAGTCTTGCAAATTATTCTCCTCTGGATATCAGTTGGTAAGGTAATTGCTGGTCATCACAACGCGTATTCAGAAATATCCACGTTTTACTCCTGTGTTCTTTTTCTCGTTTTTGCTAGCAATTAATATTGTGAACAAGATACCCATTCACAAATGCCAAGTTCACCATAAAAGCAGATAATTCCATACAGCTCTTCCCTACAAGACTGCCTCCAGTTAGTTCTCAAAGTGCCCGATTGTTTGGTGAAGATACAATCCAGGTACAGAGCAGGGAAAAAATGAAAACTAGGAAAAAAGAAGAGGCAGATAGAAAAGGAGAGACTGAGAGAGGAGAGAGCAGAAAAAGAGGGAAGAAATTTAAAGAAAAAATAAAGAAGGAAGGAAAAAGGCCAGTAAGTGAGGAAGTCTGTGAGCTCTATGACAAGAATCGGAGTCTTGCTTGCAAATCTTCCGTATCATGTAGCCTTTCAGATCCTCTTAGTCCCCAAGTAAAATTTCCAGATCCGGGATGCAGCCATAAGAAAGAATCCTATGTATATTTCACAAGTATCCCGCAATAACAGATCCAACGGGGTTTTCCTTGTACAGTACTGCTATGTGAAAGCACACAACCCCTGCTGTTTGGGAAGGTGTCTCCTGGGTCCTAGCTCTCTTCAGCAGCCCCCAAAAAATGATTTTTCAAAAAAGAGTGGGGGGGAAAAAAGCAGCTTTGCCTTTGCCTTGAATCATGCTAATCCTGAGCGAAAATGACAAGCTAACCACGAATAGCGCAAGATCTTGATAAATAGCCACAATCCACTCAGAATATCCCAGAAGAAGAAGATGCAAAAACAAGAAAGAGAAACTGCAATGCATAAATGATTCCAGTGTTTCTACAAGATCGGTTCATTTGATTGAATGCATTCTCTGCTCTGCTGCAAGTCATAAAGAGGATAGTGTTACTGCCACCCAATGGATATTTTAGTACTAGCCAATCCACAGAATGCCACCGCTTTGCGAGTTTTAGTTTTTAGAAGACTGAAGAGGAAGAAGGGTAGCCTGGAAATCTTTTGGAAAGGACCGGGGGAGGCCTCGAATGACAGGAATCTGTCCTTTCAGCCAAAAGTGAACCGGCGAACGCGGACGCTCCCAGTCTTGAGTTAGCCTCCTTAAAATTACGGTTCCATTTCCCTAAGAAGCAGAAAGGTACAGAGAGCGATGCCTAAACTGACACGCTTATGATAACCTCCTTTTCATCTCTCCTCAGAGCAGATTTTTTTTTTTTTTGTCGCGCGCGATCTTCTTCCCTTTCTCCCCCCAATCGCCCGCCCCACCTCGGTTTCACTTTAAGCCGGATTTCCAAAGGGAGCGGGGTGGGCCGTCAGGGGACTGCTCCAAACCTCAAGTGGCAAGGTGATAATTGTTCTTAAAGGACAGTTTTGCAAAGTGCTTCCGTCTGTATTGGTATGTAAATTGTGAGTCCTTCAGGCAGAAATCCTCCACGCAGCTGCTCTGACAGTTTGGGGAGGAGTAGAGTCTTGCCTAAGTGAGCGGGACTTGGGAGAAGGGGGTTTGTGAAGGCTCTCCGGGAGGGTGTGGGTGCGCAGAGAAGAGTGGATTGAAAAAGATCTTCCTTCCATCCACTGTGTAATAGAGTTCGCTGCAGGATTCTGAGATGGAGTCGTGATGGAAGGAGAGGGACGAAGCAGGCACTGGTCAAATAAATTAGGGTATTTACTCAGTTTAAGATCCTTGCCCTTTATACTACCTTGAGATAGTGTAATACTCACATGTGATTCTGTACTTCTCAAACTTGAACTTACGCATGAGCACCTGGGTGTCTTGTTAAAATGCAGATTCTGATTCAGTTAGTCTGGAGTGAGGCCTGATAGTCTGCATTAATAAGCTGGTCCATGGATCACACTTGGAGTAGCAAGACTCTAGGGAAGCGTCAATATTTACACTACCAATGCAGGGTTAGGTTCTGACAGCAGAGTGGGCCAGTTAAAGGACTGGGAAATACTTTCCCAATCACTACCCCTCCCTCTTCCCACTCTTCACCCTTTTCCATACACCACCTGTAGCCCCTGTTCTAGAAAACCTTAACCTTCTACAGCATATTCCACACGCTTTTGTAATGTACAGTTTAACAGGATAAACCAAAAATAGAACAATAAATAGACAATGCAGCCTTGGCTTTAGAGAACCATATATTCATGTAATTTGGGGAGCGACATACAATTGAAGATGAAGGAAATACTTGCAAATATTTGGTATAATGCAAGCTAAACTCAGGGCAAAGGCGACACTGAATGAGGACTGGGAGACTGGAAAGGGAGGTCACCCTGTCATTTTAAGGAACATATACTGAACTTTCTAGTCCAAGCTGAGGGAATAGCTGGTTAAAGTGTGTAGCAAGTCTTACATGGTTTCTCCCCGAGGGAACGCACCCACATTAACCTCCTATGTGCCAGCTGTTCTCTTCTCCCTGCTCCCTCCCCACATGCTCCAATCCAGAGCAAACTGAGAACCGATGAGAAAGGGAAGTGTATTCTCTTCTCATCGCAGGTGATCCACATTTCAACACCTATCACGATCCTTTAGCTGACCCATTTAAGTGAAGAACTAGACCTCAAGCAGATTGGGAGGGGGCACAACTAACAAATTTAACAGCTTCAAGTAAAGTTTGGAAGCCAAGTCCTAGACTGTAGGCTCAAATCTTAGATTTAAGTGTAATTTCTATTCCTAAATAGCCATAATTACGCAAAGGAATCACTTGAATTTGCCTTGGTCTCAGTCTCTTTGTGAAATAACAGGTTGAAATGAACTGTCTGCCAAGGTCCACTCTAGCTCCCTCCGTATGGTACAAAAACCACGTTTTCCATTTGCCAGGCTTCAGCTAGGCACATTGTTGCTCTACACAGAGCGCAAGTTCTAATTATTACCTTGACATGGGCTACATGCGGAAGAGTATCCAAAAGCTTTGAAAAGTATGTTAAAGACACAAGCGAACATTTGACCATTTCGATCCTACTGCAAGAGATGATTTAAAATGCTTTCTCTTCATATCCAGGAAGAGAAGTGGTTTGTTTGAATCAGAGGTGAAGCATTGTCTATTCCTGGATTTTACAGAGCCAACTGTGGGCCTCGCTGTTTGTTGCCATGGGATCCTCTTTGTGCGAACTGTCTTGAACTGTGTGGGAACATTTTTCTCTTGCCTCCGTTCAGTTCTCTAACTCCTCTGAAGATATGTGTCAGAACAAAATGTAGCTGCATTATTGCCAATTAAGACTAACAGCAGCTGCAAGGTGCATCTAATTAAGAATTTTAATTACTTCATCGAATTCTCATTTGCAGATGTTTGGAGCATTAAACAATGTATTGTGGTTGTATTTTAAAATCTGAAAAACTGACCTCCCTCCAAAGGGGGTAAAAAATTATACAACTGAATGATAGGTGTAAAAAACAGCTTTGATATGGGAGGTATATACTTTGGCACATTGTCTGAGAAAGGTGATATTTTATTAAGAATGAAAAAAATAGTGTGTGTCCAAAAATATTCCTTTTTATAAAGAAAAAGGCAATTAAATATCAAATAATGCAAAAATGAATATTTTACGATTTAAGCAGACTCCTTGTATGTTACATAGTTCTCAAATATTCTGCTCTTTTTCTTTTCCAGTAATGGGATGGTTAACAGTAAATTTGGTGCTGCAGTATGGGGATTGTAGGCTATAATCCAAAGCATTATGGGGTTTGTAGTAAAAACTGGCTGCAGATCAATTCCATGCTTCTAGCTTTTCTCAGTTGAAGGAACTACTGTTTTATTTCCTGAAAATAAAAAAGAATAATGTTGAGATATGTTAAATAAGACATTCATTTTAATGAAGCAAAGTTGGTATTACCTGGAGTGTAAAATTAAAGTTTAGCTATAATAATATTCTGACTGAGGAGATGGAGAATACAATAACATCTCCTTTATAAGCCACAAATAACCTGAGCAAGCTATTTCCTAACATTACTATTCTATAGCTAAGGTTTCAAAATCACTTTCATTGTTTTAGTACTAAAGAGTGAGAAAACAGTGGGTTTTATATTTATGAAAAAGAATTGTGAACACAGGAAATGAACTCAAATTCTTATGAGTTCACCTTTAACTATTGGTAGCCCAAATTTAATTTCCCACATTTTACATCTTCCTCAGTGAAATAAGCAAGAGTTTCATTTAACGTACATTTTTAAATGTTTTGTTATACAAAAAAAAAAAAAAACCCTTTCATTTTAATGTGAATATTCAGAGTAGCTCATCTTTTTAATGAAGTCCTTAAGGGTAGATGTCTGGAAAATATGTCTGGTGTGGGATATTTCATTCCACTTAAATTAATTAATTATGGAAATGTATAAATTAAGGAGTTATAATTCAGTTCATCTTTTGTAAGAGATAATTCTCTGTAAGTAAATACATTATTTATAGATATTTTGATTTACCTCTGTTGGCAATTTATTTCGAAGTTCGTTAAACATTTTGCGGTGATAAAAATTCAGACTCTAGCTCCCCAGTAACTGTTCTATGAAATCAGCCCCCCTTTTGTTAAATAGGCTAAAATATGTCTCTTCAAAGTCTGTTCTGTCTGTGAATGTTTCCATTATCATGCTAAGTTACTTAGAAAGTATTTTATACCTAAGGTTGCTTACTTTTCTCTTTCTCTCCTTAAAGAGGACTCCATCCACAAAAAGGCAGCGCTAAAGCAAAACTATTATTACAGATATGAATAAATGCAAAATCAAGCGCCCTTCATTTTCAGGCCTTTTGCCAACAACATTCATTTGAACCCACCACCACATATTCTCAAATGATGTACAAAGACTTGAACATTTCAGCAAAATTCCACCGTAAAGTTCAGAAATAATAAAGAAAGCTATGAAAAAGCAAACAGCAACAGGAAAGAAAAATGTCATGCCTGCTTTTCTTTCAGATTTCTAAGTTTTGAATCATAAAAATATACAAATATATATCTTCTTGAATGCAGTTTACATTATTGTTCATACTGTGAATATTTCTTTTATGGTCATAAAAATAAAAGCAATGCCCCAAATGAAACACTATGTACATAAGCGATGCAAATGCATCCCCGGTGGAAAGCCGGCTGGCTGCTGGTGGGAGGGTATATTTATACAGTGCCTTTCATTTGGAAGGTTCCCAAAATGATTTGCAAACTGTATATAGAGGAACTGCTCACCATGGAAATTCACCCACTTCCAGGAGAGAATGCAAAAGTCATTCCATGCTGACAACTAGTTAAAATAAAACCACAGAACAATATTTCAGGTGGGTAAAATTGTAATTGATTCAGGAAAAGTGCATCGAAAACCCACTATATACCAGGCACGGTTTGAGGTAATGAGGATATCATTGTAGATATCCAGTCAAGTTTTCTGCTCTCCTAAAGCTTATGTTTTATTGGTAGCGGACCAGAACTTTGGAGTTAAAAACCCCATTTCTTGGTGAATTTCTGACCTCTGCCTATGATTCTACTGAAGCAGACCACGTGCTACTTTTTATATGTATTTATACCAAGCTTCATGATATTCAGGACGCAAGATCTGTGGCTTCATTGATCACACACACGCGCGCGCGCGCGCACACACACACACACACACACACACACACACACACAAATAGCTTCAGATATTGTTTGGCACAAGTAAAATGGCAATAACATTTCTTGCATTGAATAATTTGGAGGAGTTAGGGCAAAATTAAAAAGTCTTCTGGGTTTGGGAAATTAAATAAAGTGGTTTTGTCGTATATAACTGGAAGACATCTTCCACTGTTAGGGTGCTTCGTGGTAACTAAGGCACAATAAAATAATTTACTGAAGAAAGAAAGCAGTGTGAGCTAATGTTTCAGAGCATAAAATATGGAATCAAATACCAGTGGTTTCCTAAATTTAATGGATGCATAATATTTTTCAAATGAAGAGGAAAAAGGTAAAGCAGGCATTATCAAAGTTCCGCCCAATCCCCTCAGGTTCTAGCTCTCTGTGCTCACAGCCATCACTCCCTTCCTTCTGTGTTTTGCCTCTAAAGCCCAGTACCTAGGCCCTCTTTCACTGCCATTTTTGGGCCACCGGTGCTGCATGGCTTGCCTTTGATGAGAGTTGAAAGTGCCTAAAGTTGATAACCCTCTGCCTCCTTAGCCAATGACTGACTGATATAGGAGTATGAAACCCTGGCTCTTCCGAATACAGTTTGGATAAAATTCTGAGGTGTCAGTAACACTCCAGAGGTCCCCTGTGGAATCAGGTTGAAGCTAGGACTTTGTCTGTAATCATATCCTTGCTTCGTGTCTGTGAATCTAACATAGAGGATAACAAGAAATAATCATAGAGGTTCCATCTCCAGGTTTTAGTTAACCTGTATAACCGGAAACAGGTAACTTGTTTGTTTATCCATTTGTCTGTGTCTTATCCATTACATGCTGTGTACCAGACAGTGTATGGGCTCTGGAAATGAATGAAGCACAGTCTTTGTCCTTAAGGAGCTCAAGTCTAGTGGTGGGAGAGATCACATGAACAATGCATGCGATGGTACAATGTGATGAGTACTATAAGAGAGATTTGAATTCAGTCTAAAAGAATCGGGGAACACTGAACAGAGAAGGTATTATTTCAGCGACCTTGAGGGATAAAATCAAAATTACAAAATGAGTAAAGACCATAAACTAAGAGTAACATCTAAGAAGACCAATTTTCTTCTACCTAGAATGAAATAAATAGCATTGGTCCTAGTAGAAATCAAAAGTGTTTAAAGTTATAGAATCGGTTTTTGAAGGGGACTTTAGAAATAACCTTGAATAGCCTCTTTATTTTAGTCAGAGGGAACTGAGTCTCACTCGGCCAAATGACATAGTTATTTAAGCTCACAAAGCTAGGAAGTGGTAGGAGTTCTCTTCTGCCGTGACTCAGCCATATTGCCTGTCAGCCTTTTCTTTAAAAAGATAAATTGAGGACATAATAGAAATAGCTGATATAATAAGATCTGGTTTGAATCCTGGCGTATCACTATATGGCCTTAAGAAAATTTCTTACCTTCTCTGAGCCTCAGTGTCCTCCTATAAAAAACAAACTTAATAGGATAACTTTCTCCTGGGGATATTGTAGCGTGTACACCTAACAGAGTGCCCGGGACATAGTACATATTTGAGGAAAGCATATTTTGCTTTAATTTAGCTTTTTAAAATTGTTTTTAATTTATTTTTTCCCAATCAGATAATGTTACAGTGGTATAGATGGAGACAAGGATGTTTCTATTTTTGTTTTTGTTTTGTCCTTTCTATACTAGCAATAGAGTTGAAGGGAACCGACATTTAAGTAAGATAGCTCTTTATTCTCTCTCTCTCTCTCTTTCTCTATCTCTCTCTCTCTCTCTCTCTCTCTCTCTCTCTCTTTCTTTCTCTCTCTCTCTCTCTTTCTCTCTCTCTCTTTCTTTCTTTCATAAACTACAATTGGTTTTTGTTAGGACTAACCCTGTCTCTGACTAAAACTCCTGAGTATTATTAATAGATTATCTCAAGACCAGTCAAACTTTACTCAGTTCAAGCCAAGTATGTGAGTCCGCTTCTTCAAAATTGCTAGTTATAATACTGAACACAATACTGAAGAAGTCTGTTTTACACATATTACAGTTGAAGAAGTTTGTTTTACACACATTGCAGAAAAGGATAACCAAATGGCAAATGATTGCATGAAAAGGTGATGTCATAAGACATAATGGTGATATAAATTTAAACCACAATGCAACATCACAACACATTCATGAGAATGCTTAAAAGGAAATAATGGGCAATAGAAAATGGGGCAAAGAGTTGGAGCAACTGCAACTCACATCTAATGTTGAAAGTCAGAATTGCTTCCATCAACTTGGAAAGCGTTTCAGCAGTGCCTGTTAACTCTGAACATATATATAACCTATGATGCCATCACTTCCATTCACAGGTATGTACCTAACAGAAGTGCATATGTGTTTTTATCAAAAACATGTATAAAAAAGCAACAGTAGTTTTCTTCAAAAGTTCCAAACTGGAAACTATTCGAACGCTTACCCACAGTAGAATGGATGAATACATTGCAGTATGTTCATACTGCAGGCTGCCATATAGGAATGAGAACTAACAATTTATAGCTATTAACACAATGTATTTGAAACTCATAAACATAATGTTGAACAAAAGATGGCAGACACAAAAGAGTATATCCTGTAAGACTGCACTGATAGAAAGGACAAAGCTAATCTACACAAGGGGAGTTTTGGCGGTCCTGGTAATGTTCTGTTTTGGGGGTTTTTTGGGGTTTTTTGTTTACCCTGTGTTGGTTACTTGAGTATATTTATACTGTGAAAATCTATTGAGCTGTATGCATACGATGTGTGCACTTTTGTATATATTTCGTATCTCAATATGAATTTTTTTAAAAGTTCATTTTAAAACCAGAAGAAAAAGAGTCTACACTCCCACAATCAATGGTACATTACTAAAACTAATTAATAAAAATTAATAAACTGTTCACAGATATTTAGGAAAGTCAAATATTTTATCACATTAAAATATGGGAGGGATCTTCCTGTGAAGTGGATATGAAAAGGCAGAGTTTGTTTATTTTAAAAAATGTTTTCAGGAAATAAGTGGGGTTCTCTTTTTGAAATATAATTTAGTATAATTTAACATAGAATAGGAACTAGACAATTAAGATAATCATGTCTTTGACTTTTTAGTGTCAATCAAAGCTTTGTTCAATTCTTCTGTGAAATGATAATAGCTAGCATTTATCCAGGACTTTTTATGTGCCAGGCACTGTTGGAGGCATTCTATATGGCTAATTCACTCAAAAGAAATAGGTACTATTGTCACAGCCAATTTACAGGAGAGGAAACCAAGGCACAGAGACTATTAACAGCTTGCTCAATGTCTCACAGTGGTGAAGTTGGAAATTGTGCCTTTTCTTAATCACTGCATTTATCTTCCACTCTAACTTTTAATTATTTTCTCTATACTACATTTATCTAAAATCACCATTTTTATATTTTATTTATATGTTGCCTTTATTGACTTAAATATTTCTTGTATGCGTGCTATAAACTAAAGCCTTAAAACAGTTCAAGAAAAATTTTGAGTGTACTGTTTCCCCAGCAGAGTATGTTGTTCTTGGTTCTGTGCATCACTATGCTCTGTTTATCTTTTTCCTATAGGAGATCTGTTAAATGAAGAGAAAATTATTAAATTACACCTTTCAGGAAAAATGTTAATATTTCAACTTTTTTTAACACTTAAAAAATACTCAATTTTTGTGCGTGTGTGTATGTGTGGTATGTATATGTTTAGCAGACATTAGAAGGATATTATAATATACTAGAATGAGAAGATAGTATTGCAGCTACTAGGTACTAGAGAGTATAACATGGCATAATATAGGCAATAATCTAAAAGTGGAATATTGAATATCATTATTATAAAAGTATCTTATGACAGAGACAATGCTATGTTCACCAGACTTTTTAATTTTTTCTTAATCACTCAAGAACACTGTTTCCAAATCCTTTTTCATCTAGTTAGGGCCATAATAGATTGTGGACAGATGTATTGCACACATCTTCCAAACTTGATCCCTAAAATCTCCAGAGAGGTCTCCCCTCCTCTGTTTTTAGTCTCATGTTTGCCTTCTTCATATGCATAGCTTGAAGAAAAGGATTTTAAGATGGTGCAGTCATGTGATGGAAGATTCTTGGCTCCCTAGTCATTGCTAGGAGAAGAGCTGCACAACCAAAAATCAGTCTTTGCTTTGGTATGAGTAAGAAGCAAATTTTCATTGTAAGCCACAGAGATTTTAAGTTCACTTGTTAGTAGCTTACTCTACCCTGATTTATAACCCCTGACCCATTCAAAAACAAGGAAATTTTTTTTCTTCCTTTTTCTTTTCCTCTTTTTCATATCTCAGGCATACAAACTTGTATTGATCACAATTCTTGGTTAATAGTCTCTTTTATTGGTCTGTGTGTGACCCAATTTTATTCATGTACTTATTTAGTTGTTTTTCATGAGGTTAGAAACACTCAAGAAAGCACCACTCCAAAGAAAAGCAAGCATCTCGATAATAACTAATGTCAAAGATACAGTATAGTACCCCCCTCAACCTATCTATCTGCTTCCCCTCACTTAAGTAAATCATCATCCTGAATCCCATGTGCATTATTTCTTTGACTTCTTTTTCATACAGTTTTATCACATCTATAGGTATTCTGAAAGAATGCAGATTTTAAATTTCAGTTGTTTCAACTTTATAAAAGTATATCAGTTCCAGTTCTGGATAAAATGCAGCAAGCACAATTTATTCTTTCTCTTCCACTCAGTACAACTTTAAAACCTGGACAAAATGCATGAAAAAAATATTTGAATACCCTGAAAGGGAAATGGTAGCAGGCGAATCAAGAATGAATACCAGAATTTGAAGTATGACTGGATTTATATTGAGTTTCTATCCACCTGTTTTGATATTTCCCAGCCTGAAGTCAACACAATCAGAAACATGAAAATGAGTTCAGAAAGAGGAAACTTCGGGAGAAGCCCTCTCTTATCTCTGGCTCCAGGATTGGGAAAAGGAATCCCTAATGCTCAGAGGGGGTGTGGAAATCTCCCTGCAATTTTTCTCTGTTTCTTCATTCTCTTGTGCCCAGACCCCAAGCAACCCAGTGGTGGTGGAGGAGGTGGCAGCTGCAGTTACTGGAACCAGCAAGAATGAAAACTCTGAGAGGGAACTTTCTTCTCTGTTGTTCTATGGAGCTACAGTTCCAGGAGGGTAGGACAAACTCTCATTGTTTTGTTTTGTTTTGTTTTGTTTTGTTTTCTTTCACCCTCTGTCCTCTTTCACTTGAGGCAGAACATGAGTCTAATGTCAACAATCCACAACAGAGCATGTCAGTAATCAGAGTTTCTGGCCAGGGAACCAAAAAGGATGGGGGCAGAGATGGAAAAGTACCAGGAAGACTGCAAGGAGCAGGAATTCAGGAAGGAGAATCCACAAATGAGTTTATGAATTCCAGGGCTCATCCTCAAGTCAGATATGAAGACCAGATTCTAACTAATAATTTTCTTTATGTGTACTTGTATCCTCCATTCCAGTCATAATATATTTTGGTGACCTCCTAATTGTCTTTTTGTCTTTTTTTAAATATTTCTGCTATTCTCTTTTAAATTAGATTTATTTTTTTCAGCTCTATGGAGATATAATTGATATATAACATGGTGTAAGTTTAAGTTGCACCATGTGTTGATTTGATACACTTATGTATTGTGAAATGACACCATATGTCATTAATTTTGAGACTTTTTTCTTTTTTTATATTAGTGTTTGAGGCTATAAAGCTCCCTGAAAGCACTCTTATTGTGTCTCATAGGTTCTGATATGAAGTGTTTTCTCTATCATTCTGTTTTTTTTTAATTTCAAATTTCACTGTGAATTTTTGTTTGAGTTATTTAGTCATGTATGTTTTAAATTTCCATATGTTCAGAGATACTTTTCATTTTTAAAATTATCATCTAACATAATTATAGTTAGATACTATGAGATGTGAATTTTTAAGAGGATTTCTTTCTTGCTTTGTATATGATCAACTTTTTATAAATGTTCCAAATTTATCCATTAAATTGGGTTTGTTAATTGTTACTTATTACTTCTATATCTTTGCTAAGTTGTTTATTATATAGCCTGCAAATAATCAAGAGGGATGTTTTAAAATTTTCCAAATGACAGTTGACTTATTAATATAGTACTATTAATTTTTTGCTGTGTTTCTTTTGAGTCTATTTTATTGGTATATACAAGTTTAAAATTGCTGTACTTTCTCGATGATTTGAAACTCTTTGTTATGTCATGACTCTCTCCACTTCTAATATTTTTAGTCTTCAGGTCTATTTAATATAATACAACGCTCAACATTGATTTGATTAGGGTTTTCCTGATAGGTCTTGTTTTTCCCATTCTTTTACTTTCAACTTTTAGTAGTCCTAATGCTTTAAATGTCTCTCATGTAAATCCTTTAAAACTGTATTTGGGCTTTTTATCTAATTTATTAATCTGTGTCTTTGAATTGGTAGTGTTCTTCTATTTATATCTATTGCATTTATTTACATTTTTGTGTCCCTCTTTTTCTGCATTTCTTTTTACTCCTGTTTTATTTTCCTAACTGATGTCTCACCCTAAATAAGGCAAAAGCTTTCTCATCCCTTATCTCCCCCTTCTGCCAATACCCATCATGTTGATTGAACCTATGCCCCTGGTTTTTACTTAAGGTATGGTTTAAGGACCAGCTGCATCAGTAACACCTGGGAACTTACTAGAATTGCAATACTTCGGCCCCATTACATACCTGCTAAATCGGAATCCACATGTAAACAAGAAGTCCAGGTGTCATATGCACAATAAACTTAGTCACTAAACTAGACTTTAAGCAATTGGTTATTATGGACATATTTTCCCTTTTTCTTTCATGCTTATTTTTTTTAAACAACAGCAACCATTACTAAGGTATTTCTTTATAACATTTATTTCATATATCTTTTGCAGCTTCAGATTTGTCTTTTAAGCATTCATCTAAAAGTGTTTTAAATGCATCCTTGTGTAACAAAGCTTTTAAAATATTGTATACCCAAGAATACTTTTATAATGTTCTCTTATTTAAATCTTCTTAGATATAGAATACTATGTTCAAAGTTATTTTCCTTCAATTCTTTGAAAACACCCATTTATATCCAGTGTTGTTGAAAAATCTGACATCGGTCTGATTCTTCTTCCTGTGTATGGCACCTGCTCTCTTTTTCCTGTGTTTAGAATTTTGTCTTTGTATTCTAAAATTTCACTATAATATATCTAGGTGTGGATTTAAAAATATATCTCCTCTTTGGCACTTTTGGGTCTTTTTAATCTGAAGTCTTTAGAAATTTTAAATTCATTTTCCATATGTCTATACACACACACACACACACATAATTTATTTATTTGTTTGTTTGTTTGTTTTGTTTATATTCCTTTCTCTTTCTCTGAGTTCTTGTTATTCTGGGTGTTAGTACTTTTGTACTAACAATTCTCTTCCATTTCTCTTGGCTTATTTTTTGTAGTCTCCTTTCCTAACTTTCTAACTTCTGGAAGATTTTCTCCATCTGGTCTTGAAATTCATCAATTTATTCTTCAATTCGATATTCTGCTCTTTATCCCATCATTCTCGTGTTCAACCATTTTTTTCCCAAGATAATATTTTTGAGATAATTTCAAATTCTTGTTTTGTTTGTTGTAATACTTTTTTGCTTCTGATTGAATCTGTAATCCAGAATATATTTTCCTTTTCAAATAGCTGTGCTCTTCATAATACTTCTTATTTTGTTCTGTGAGCCCATCTCCTCCCACTCCAGGCTACTGGCTACTCTGTTAGGCAATACATATAGTAGGCAGAAAGCCATCCCCCAATTCATTCAGCTCCAATGTGTACAGTACGGAGGAGTGAATAAGCCCTAAATTGGAGAGTAACAGACATCCCAAAACTACAGCCAAGGCCAAGTTCTCATTGCTCCTCAGGTAATGGCTTCCATTTGCATCCCTTCTACCCTCATCAGGAAAAGGTGTTGACACTAGGAGGAGATACTCCTCAGGTTATAAACGTCCAGCTTGGCGTATTTAGAGGGAGAGGGGTAGAGAAGGTGAATGCCCAGAAAGTTAATTCTCTCCTAATTTTTTCAGTGCTCCAAGAGCACAGCACTTCTGAGCAGTCTTGATTTTTACTCCTGTGGACACTGAGAACTGCAAAAACTCTCGGGCATAATTGACTCCATCGAACCCCTGCACTAAGAGATTTGAGCAAACTTTACCATAGCTTCTGTCAGTCTAAGGCCACATCCCTGGGACACCCACTCGGAATTCCTATCTGGAAAAGCTCAAGGCTGCCAAAAGATTTTACCTTTTGGTCCAGCCAATACCTGATGATGGACCTGACCTCCCTTTCTTAAAGCATTTATTTAAAAAAAAAAAAAAGATATATATGTATCTTCTATAACCAAGGAATGTCTTTCTCAAGGACCTGAAAGTCATTCCTTTGAAATCTAATCATCAGGAAGGGTAGGGCCTCAGTCTCTCGGTTTCTATGAGAGGGTAAGAATTCTAACTTTGATAAATAGCAGTGAGCAGACATGGTTGGTCTAATCGTATTACATTGACCAAACCCTCTTCCCTGCCTTTTATAACTTTCGCTTCCCTGACTCTGCTCCAGTCCCCCTCTACTCTCACACTTCCCTTTTAAAAACACCACACGCTCCTCTTAAGCCAATCAGAAATGGAGCTCAGCATGTTCTGCTATTGTGGTAGTTACTGAAAACAAAATCTGTTTTTACTTCTTTAACTAACATCCGATTTTGTTTATCTTTGGTAATACTTCAACCCAAGCTCTGAATTCTAAAGATGTGCAGAAGGCACAAGGCAAGGCAAGAGGAAGAAGAATCAAGAGTAGTATTCCTACAGCACCCCCATCTCACAACACACACACACACACACACACACACCACACACACACACACACCATCATGTAAGAAAGTCTGATGGCTTCCTGCTCCAGGCCAAACCCCAACTTCCCTGCCACCCCTATACCAGTTCAGAAAAGTCTGCTTCCCTATCTTTCACCACAGAGTGATTCTCACACGTTTGGGCAGAGGGGAGATTTGCCTCCTAGAGTTTGTCCCTGGGGCAGCTTTGGGGTTGCTAATCAGGAATACCCCTTCAGCATCTGCTAAAACAGAAACCTGATAAAAGAAAATTTTGGCGTATCCCTCATCTCCCAGTTCCAGCCTGTCAACAGTTTGACTCTCTCTCCTGTAAATCTATTTTTCTCCCTTATCTGTCTAAAACCCCTATCCCCCAATTCTCTTTTACCTTTTAATAATGAGTATAATTGACATATAACATATTAGTTTCAGATGTACAACATGATTCCATATTTTGTATATATTGTGAAATATTCACCACAATAAATCTACTTAACATCTGTCACTACATATAGTTAAAAAGATTTTTTTCCATTTGATGAGAACTTTAAAGATCTATTCTCTTAGCAACTTTCAAATATGCAATACAGTATTTATTAACTCTATTCACCATGTTATACATTACATTCCCATGACTTACTTTTTTTTATAACTGGAAGTTTGTACCTTTTAACTCCCTTCACCCATTTTGCAACCCCCTCCATTCCCAGCCTCTGGCAACCACTAATCTGTTCTCTGTAAATATAAGCTCGTTTTCTTTTTCATTCCACATATGGGATCATATGGTATTTATCTTTTTTTGTCTGACTTATATCTTTTAACTTTTTATCTGGAAGCATTAAGCTCTCTACTCCTAACCTAAACTGTGATTATAGCTTGTATTTATATATTCCAAAACACCTTAAAGTGACATGTGAAATGAAGGCCAATTTACTCTAGATCTCTGACATTTGGGAGAATAAATAAATAAATCATTAGCAGAAACTGTGAATTTATGACTATCAAATTCATAGGCAGGAATTCCTCTTCTATCCCAGAGCAAGTCCCACCCCATCACTCTTCCAATGTGATTCTGTAGCTTGCTTTTTAAGAAAACCTGGCTTTCTCCTAACCTATAAGAATATTTGCAGCCCATACAAATAGTTATTACCCCCAGATTTATTGAAGTTTAATAGACAATTAGTTGCTCATATTTATATTATACAGTTCAATAAGCTTTTTGCTTTTTTCAATTATAGTTAGCATACAATAATATATTAGTTGCACAGCATAGTGATTATATATATATAGTGATTATATATATATGGGTATATATATATACATATATATGTGTGTGTGTGTGTGTGTGTGTGTGTGTGTGTGTGTGTGTGTGTATATCTCACAAAGGGTTCACCCCACTATATCAGTTACCCCTCTTCCCCTTTACATATTTTTTTATAACATTGTTGACTATTTTTTTGCTACATTTATATCTCCATATCTATTTTGTATCTATCTATTCGTACTTCTTAATTCCTTTGTCCTTTTTAATCATCCTTCTCAACCCCCACCCTTATCTAGTTGCCCTCAAAATATTCTCTGTATCTATGAGTTTGTTTGTTGTTGTTGTTGCTTATTTTGTTCTTTAGATTCCACATGTACGTGAAATGGTGTGGCATTTGTCTTTCTCTATCTGACTTACTTCATTCAGCGCAATACCCTCTAGGTCTATCAAGGCAATACATTTTCCATTCCCTTCCTTTTAATCAGTGTGTCTTTTAATCTGAAGTGAGTCTCTTGTAGGCAGCATATGTAAGGGGTCTTGTTTTCTTAACTATTCAGCTTCCCTCTCTTTTGGTTGGAACACTTAATTCTTTTCCTAGTGAGGTACTTGTTGATAAATATGTAGTTATTACCATGCTTTATTCACATTCTTGAAATGACAATTTATATAATGGAGAACAGAGTAGTGGGTGCCAGGGGGTAGTTCCTGTGGCATCTCATCAGTATTGTAATGAAACAGCTTTGAATGAGATTCAGTGTTATTTGAGGACCTGCTATACTGTTTGATATTTTATCTTTTTGTGTTGGAACTTGAATCATTTCCTTAGCGTCATCTTCTGATACCCCAATTCTCTCTTTATTCCTGATTTGTTGTATTCCATCCACTGGATTTCTCTGTTAAAGGTTATTGATTTTTTTTTTTATTTGAAAACTTTTGAAGTATCTTTATTCATTTTTCAAACTATCTCACTTTTTTTTCTTAAGGATTCAAGCCAAGTAAAGGAAACATACATTTCTGAACCCCTTCCCTTTTGAGTACTAACCAGTCTCTCTTACCCTTGCTATTTATCACTCAGGCTTTAGATAAGGAAATTCTTGCTCCAAAAGAAGTATCTAGAACATTTTTGTTCTAATACTAGCCCATGAATCAGCAGGATTGGCATCAGCTGGGAGTTCATTAGAAAAGTAGAATATCAGGTTCACCCCAGAACACCTGCATTCGAACCCACATGCCAGAGAAGCACTGTATAAGCTTCTGTAGTTGCAGACCGGGCAAATCTCTTTGCCTTAAGCAATGCAGTCTTGGGGTCTGCAAATTGTCTTTTCAAGACTTTCTGAAGGTAAACTGCCTCCAGCAATGTTTGAGAGCACCAGTCCCCTCCTCCCAATTAAAAAAAAGATCTACCTCTTTATAACATATGTTATATTGCTAATAGCTTAACTATTTCTCCAAATTTCTGCGAGTAATAAAAAAGTCTATTTTTAACTTAATCACTTTATGGGGTATTTGATTATTATTTGTGAATATCATCTGTATTAAATTCCAACTGTTTAAATTAGCACTAAAATATTAAAATAACTGCTTCCATTTTAGCAGTTTCAAGCAGAGATGGTTGTTTAATTGGGTACATTGGCGTTTTTCCTAATTTGTATATCAGTAATTTTGCAAAATTTAAAATCATGTTCATTAACTATGCAGAGTTGCTAAAAGTTTTTGTAACTTGGTTGTACATTTTTAGTATAAAGTTAACTAACTATAAGTTTATTGTTTATTTTTGGTTTTTTATATGACATGTCCCATCGTACCAACTGTTAGCTTTTTTCTCTATTACGTGGTAGCAGCCAGCAGTTTCCTAGAAAAGGAAGTACGACAGCATAGGAGAGCTTAAATCATAGGGCTAAATGACAAATATAAAGGAGTAAGTGTAAAGCAGCAGTAGAGACAGATGAATCAGGACAGGAAAGGAAGGGAAGGAAGATGAAGATCAGAGGAGGATGAAGAAATTTGAAATAAAGGCAAAGGGACAAAAATTCTGATTAAGAGGCTTTGGGAAGATGAATGATCTTCCTTGTAAACTCCCCTTTCACTTGCAGTGGGAAAAATATGTCCAGTCGATACACAATTGTTCTTTTTATACAATATCATACTGGGACAGACAGTATTCGTGCTCAGCTGTAGTATCATGACCATAGGGCCAAATTCTGTCTTGAGATAAAAGGTCCAGGTCTGAAATCTTCAGATTTCACAACTCTACTTCTTTAATTAAGGACTATACAAGTACATATGTTTTTCTTTCTAGATATATGCAGACAATTTTCCCACTATGTGGACTATATAATCTTATGAGATTCAGTCGACTTTATATACTGCTCCTAAAAATATTCAGCATGGTAAGTAAATATATTTTTGTTTTTAAGCTCATGAAATCTGAAGTCAAACTCCTTAGGTTCAAATATCAGCTGTGCTTTGTGCCGTATTTAACTCTATGCCTTGGTTTCCTCCTCTGCAACATAGATATAATAGGAAAATATTCCTATGTGAGTTCAACATTTTTAGATTCCACACATAAATGAGATCATATAGTATTTGTTTTCCTATGCCTGGTTTATTTCACTTAGCATAATGCCCTTCAGTTTCAGTCATGTGGTCACGAATGGCAAAGTTTCTCTCTTTTTTATGGCTGATTAATATTCTATCATATATATATATATCACATTTTCTTTATCTCCCTTCTGTCAATGTACACTTAGGTTGTTTCCACATCGTGGGTATTATGAAAAATGCTGTAATGAATATGGGAGTGCACATATCTCTTTGAGAAACTGATATCATTTCCTTTAGATAAATTACCAAGAGTGGAATTGCTGGATCATATGGTAGTTGTACTTATAATTTTTTAGGAACCTTCATACTGTTTTCCCTAACAGCTGTACCAATTTACTTTCCCACCAACAGTGCACGAGGGTACCTTTTTTCCACGTCTTGCCAGCAATTTCTATCTCTTGTCTTTTTGATGATAGCCATCCTAACAAGTGTGAGGTGGTATCTTGTTGTGGCTTGATTTGCATTTCTTTGATTTGATAACTATAGTTAATAATACTGTATTATAAACTTAAAATCTGCTGAGAGTATATCTTAAGTGTTTGTCAACTACTGCAAAAAAAAAGGTAACTATGTAAAGTGATGAATGTGTTAATTAGCTTTATCATTGCAATTATTTTACAAGGTATATATGTACCAAATCATCACGTTATACACCTTAAGTATATATATATTTTTTTTATTTGTCAATCATACCTCTCAATAAAGCTGGAAAAAAAGAAAACCTCCCTCCTTGAGTGTTGTTGGGAGGATTAATCGTAAAGCATTTAACCTAGTGCCTGCCATGAATTTTGATGCATAGTGAATATTTAATATTCAAAATAAACTTTAAAATGTGCATATTTGCTTGTAAATACAAAAATTCTCTCTGGAGGAAAATGATGAGGTTGGTTGCATAAGGGAGAGAAGCTAGGTGCTAAGGGAAGGAGGTAGCAGGGAGATACTTCACGCTGTATAATCTTTTATATCTTTGGAATGTTAAACCATGTATAAGAAATGAAGTATTAAATATATATATATATTTATGAAAGATATTTATTAAATATAGATGTATGAATTAGAAATAAAAGGCATTCTGTTTCACTTCTACCTTTGTACTTACAACTTTAGAAAGCTTATACTTAGAAGTTTCTTATGGCATTTTGTTAAGATTTGGTGACAGTTAGTGGTGAAGCCATCAGTAAGCATTTATTGGGAGCCTGGTGAGTTCCAGGCATATGGTGAATAGAGCATGGCCCCCTCTTTTCAAGGACCATGGAGTCCATTTAATAAAGGTGTAACACATTATAACAAGCACAAGGGCTAATATAAACAAGGGTTTAAATTAGAACTAAACTATAAGGAACATCCCCACGTACTTCGATGTTCAGGGATTACATAGGACTGGTGTACACGCAGAGCATGTTGGGGAAGGGACCAGAACTTAAGAAGGGTATTGAATAATGGGTAGACATTGTTATTGTTGGTGGATGGAGGAGAGAATTTTCTAATGAGAAGTAGGAAATAATGTAATAGCAAGGCCAATGAGATGTCACCTTAGGTTACTAAGAAGAAGCTTTCCCCCCAAACCAGTTTTCCTGATTAAAAATAATGAAGAAAGGAAGATAAAGCAGACTTCAACTGGCAGGCACCTTTTGCTTGCCACATTTTCTGTTTCGCCCTCCCCCCCCCCCGAATTCACACAGGATGGCTAGAGGTTGAAGCCACCATATTGCCACCCTTAGGACCAAAGACACGTGCTATGGAAGGGAAGCCAGAAGCTTGAAGGAGTCTCAATTCCTTTATTTCCTTGAATAACTACCCCTGTCTTGTCTGGATTGCTTCCTTTCCATCATATCTTGTCATATGAGAAAAAGTAAAATCTTTGTTCATTACAGCATTATAGCCTGGTTTCTATTCCATTCAGTGAAACATAATCCAAACTAACATGGCTATATCATTTTATTTACCACTTTTATCGAGAAACTTTAGTTTTCCAAATTTTTTACATATAGGTTACAGATAAAATAGAGGACACCCAGTTAAATTTAATTTCAGGTAAGCAATGATAACTTTTGTAGTATATCTCATGTAATATTTTGCATATGCTTATATTAAAAAAATATGCATCGTTATTGGCGAAATTCAAAATGTAACTGGCATCCTGTATTTTGGTAATGCAAAATAATGGTGCAACACTAATTATGAGTCACACAGATCCGTTCATGGCCAGGGTCATTCCTACCTGCAAAGTGAGTCTTGGACACATCACCCACTCCAAATGCAAAAACAAAATGGAAGTTCTTTTAGTAAGTTAAATGGGGAGAATGAGTTGGTCATTAGCAGCATGCCTGTTACAATAGCGAAGTGAGATTTAGCTTTTGATCCTCAGAGCGGAAGGTGCATAAGGAGGAAATCACATGCATTCATGCATTTCTCTCTGAGACTATTGTCCACCCCCTTTACTATAGTACTTCTATTTTATTTTCATTATAAAAGAACATCAGTAGTTCTACCATTGAACCTATTCATTTTAGTCTATTTCCTATAGCCTTCCCCCTACCCCTCGATCATAGTGTCATTTGTTGTGGCATAGTTCTGGTCATGATGTATAAGATAAAATTTTGAGCCCTACATTTTTCTTTACAATAATCTCAAAAATATTTACCATCTTATTACATGCTCTTTCTAAACATGATTTTATTGTTGCTGAATATTCCATTGAGATGATTTTCTATAATTTACTTACTTTTCTCAATGTTTTATCTAGTTTATTTTTTTAAATATTTTTTTTTATTTTTAATCTAAATATTATGATAGATAAAAATCTTTGTTGTAATTGTTTTGTTTTGTTTTTTTATGGTTTGGAATTTTGAATCATATATAAAGAACCATGTATTAGATTTGGAATTACTCTGTCAAATAATAGGATTATTTTTAGTCATGACATACATTTTTAGTTTTAATAGTCCCTGCTTCCAGGGTTAGCCTTTAGCAAAATTATAAAATTGGGTGACTTTAGATTGTCTTTGTTTCTGTAACCTTCTATTCTACAGATCGTTTATTTTGGTGTGTCCCAAATTTCTTCCCATTTTCAAGTGTCTCATGCTTTTCTGCTCCTTTCTCCATTTATACCTGCTTTCAAAAATTGATCTAATTTTAATCGTTTATGTCACTTTAAAATTAAGTCAATATTTCTTAGCTCCAGAGAATATTTGGAGAGGTAATGTACCTTAGTTTACGGACTTAGTTTAAATATCAGGTTTCGCTTACTTGCAATGTAACTTGAAGAAGCACTTTACATTTCTAAGCCTGGTTTTTCTCATCAATAAAATGAAGATATTAACATCTTCAAGTCAGGGTTATGAGGATAAAATGAGTATAATTATGTAAAGATTTTAAACACATTGCAAGGCCAATACTAAGCATTTTATTAGATTCTAGATATTATTAATTATAGTTATCATCTTTTTATTTTCGCTCCATTTATAATCATGGAATGAAAATATTATTTCCCCATAAAGGAAAGTCAGTAATTCACCTTAGCTTGAATATCATACAGTATCCTACTCCTAGTATTTATTTCAAAATATTTTGGGTGTGAATTTTTCTTCCTCCATCATCCATTAAAGAATTCATTATAATGTCCTTGAAAGTATATAATGTGAATGCTCATCAACTACTGTGCAAAAGGTGGTCATCCATGCCAGGCTGAAATTCTTAAAACATTTTTACTCACAAAAATATTGACATCACTTTAAACATTTAATATTACATACAGATAATTCCTTTAAAAAAATACACTTTTAGATATAACATAAATTGATATAAAGAAAGTGACATTGTCAGGTCTGCCCTGAGTCATTCAAACATGTATTTGGTGCAAATATCAAAAAATGGCTTAGGATGAGTAGTCCATGAATTAATCAACATAAACAGTAAATAATTTTTAATAGTGATGAATTAAGGGAAAAAATGCTAGCAATTTCTTTAGGATATTAAAAATAATTAATCATGACAGTTATAACCATCAAATCCCTCCATCCTTATGTTAACTCAGAAAATGGAGACTCTGGCTTTACTCACACACTTCTTCAAAACAAACAGAACAAAACGTTAGCATGTAAAAATTGTCAATTTCAGCAAACATTAATATTTCCCTCAACAACCTTATAGAGTTAAAATACATCTCTAATCCAAGGCATTACTTTTCAAAAAGTCAGTAAGGCAAGAGTAAAAAAGCAAAGCAAAAGATACTGGCTTGTATATTTAGAGGGCATGGGAAAAGGCGGTGAGTAAAGATTGAAGAAGAGAGCAAAGCTAGGCAAAAACAAAAGCATTTTTGGTGATGTCAGTATTTTTGTACTACAGATATCCAGTATCTGGAGGCTTATAACTCTGTTCTATAATCATCTGCAAATGGCAAAGAGGGTTGCAATGTGGGAATAAAAATTGTGTGCATGTTTTTATAGAAAGATTTATAACTACTGAATTAACAATCACTTATTTCAGTTCTAAAAGTCAGAACAAAATAAAATTCATGCTTGTGTTCAAAACCTCTGAATAGCTTACTGCTGTGCAAATCCTTATAAAGAGATGAAAATTATGCATGGCATAAGAGAGATTAATATTTGGTATTTCCTTTTGCTATCCCCTTTGTTTTATAATGTCAGCTATTGAACAAATTCAATAAGGGGCATTTAAAAAAAAAATTTCCCCACCGATTGGGATTTACCAATAGTTATGAGCTCGGAGACATTGAAAGTCTGAAAAATGACTATCACCCATAGCACCGAGCTTTACTATCATTGAACTCTACGTCTGTCTACTCTTTCTCAAGCCACTCCTCAGATGTAGGCATTCCTTTGACACTGGTCTTATCCCTTCTTGCACATAATTTTTTTTTTCTCCTTGGAAATTGCATCTATTCATGACATCAGCTACCACGGTGAATGTGACCACGTATCTGAAACCTTGTTAGAATTTTCCCCAGCAGAATGCATCCATTTACTCATAGCAATTTGAATATCCCAGTTAGAACCCATCACACTCTTACATCTTGACAGGGTCTTCTCGCAAGAGGCTGACTAGGAGTGGGTTTCTAGAAATCCTCAGCCAATAGTGGGTGGGAGTTGGAAGACAGTCCAGTGTTTCAGCTCTCAAGGGGCCGAAATCTCAGACATGTTTAATACTATCCCCTAGAGATCTCTCTCATGATGGAGCACAGTTGACAGAGCATGAACCTGCAGTTCACACACTTTCCATTGGCGTTCTTCCTTCCTGTTTTCACTTTCTCATTCTCCTACTGTTGTTTCCTTGGAATCATCTTCCAAATAACTTTCTCTTAAATCTTTCTCTCAGCATCTTCTTCTTGGAAATCCCACATTAAGGTAATATCAGAATGGTCCTAGGAAACAGAACCTCGAGATGGTAGGCTAGAATGAGATCACTTGCTAGCTAAATGGTAACAAAGATCCATTGGTGGTGGTGGCAGCAGTGTTGTTAATGACCTTGACCTGTTGTAGCATCATGATTATGAAGACTTGCACATGTGGTGGACTGGGATGGAACAAAGGCATACCTCGTTTTGTTGTTGTTGTTGTTGTTGTTGTTGTTGTTGTTTTGTTTTGTTTTGTTTTTTTGCACTTTATTGTGTTTCACAGATGTTGCATTTTTAACAAATTGAAGGCAAGATTGCAACCACAAGCAAAAAGATTATGGCTTATTTTCATGCCATCCTCACTTTATTGTGATGGTCTGGAACAGAACCCACAATATTTTTGAGGTCTACCTGTATAGAGCTCTAATACCCTAGAAATATAGGAGGGGAGGTGATTATAGGTTGTGGATTTGGCTGGCTGGTTAGCTGTGGTTGGAACCCTGAAGAAAGAAAATTGCAAGCCGAGGTCAGCTGAATGTCAACTTAAAGGTGAAGTGTGAAAGTCAGAATGCTATTTGGCAGCTATTAAGATCCTCCTAGAGCCAGAGTGCAGAATGTACTGAAAATCATTACCAAGATCTAGTTGTAAAAGTGGCAGAGTTACAGAAAAGGCTGAACATACAGCCCCAGCAAATCCCCTGTGCTAAAGGTGAGTCCTGATAAGGATTTGTAACTCTAAGAAATGGGATTGGGATACTTGAGAATAAGCACTGGAAAAACCTTGAACCCACCGATCTGATCTCTTTTACTCTCATTGCTTCTACCAGTTACTGGGGTAAAGTCTCATCATGGCTTGGGCTGAGGAGTGCTCTCCTGCTATAGTAGGCAGAAAGTTGCCAGTAAGAAATGGGAAAACACACCTGGTAAAGGATCTGGAGTGAGGGTCAGGGAACTTAAGGCTGGATAGAGGAGATTGTACTGATTTTACTGAGGCAGAATTTAACACCTGGCAAGGACACTTGGGCCAATCTTAAAACAGGGTATTTTGAAGCTTGGAAATAATAGCCTATAGGAAACAGGTGAGGTCGCTGGAACTCCCTTGGCAGAATATCAAGGGTGTTATCAAAACACTTAGAGAAGTGAGGATGGCAAAATTCTGTCCTGGTACCTGTGTGGCTCAATATGTTAGTGCAAGCTGAAGTGAACTGCCATGTAAAGCGCTGGGGGTGGGGGTGGGGGGGTGGCCTTAAATGGCACATCACACAGCCTCAGACCCAGGGATCCATCTTCTGTTGAAATTGGGAGTTAAGTGCATGGGTCCATGGGATCCCCTGGTCCTACTGTGTACCTAATTACCTGGTCTATTTTCTTGATGAAATAGCTAAAGGGAGCTAAGGGATGATAGCTTGGGACACTGTTCAAGATTTGATAAATGTGTCAGTCAACAGTCATTACATATGGTGCAGTATTTTCCACAGGTAGAATATATAGATTTGAGAACAACAACAAAAAAATGGATGTAGGAGTTAACTTTCTCATTATTCCTGTCAGGGACACACTTGGGGAATGTGTGCTTCCCATTTCTACAAATTCAGTTGGGTCGAACTAGAAATCATAGCTCTTGTATGTGGGTATTAAATCTACCAGGGGACACACAGTAAAGTGCCCCAGAGCTAAAATTACTGACTGACCACTTTCAGTTGTTCGTGACAGTAGATCATCAGGCAAAGAGAAGACTTACTACATGGCCATGAGTGATTGATCCTGATGAGCCCGAGCAGATAGGATTATTCCTACATTATGGAAGCAGGGAGGAATATTTCTGGAACTCAGGAAACTAGCTGGGGTGACTTTTGGTGTTTCCCTGACTGGCGTGAACCATAAACAGACAATTGCCTCAACCATGGCCTGAAAAGGACAAGGTAACAAGGACCTCAGATTCCACAGAGCAAGAAATCTAAACCATAATTGCTGTCCAGCGTTATGAGAATCAGGAACGGCTGACAGAGGAGGGAAATGATGTCTTCATTCTGGTTCCAAGAACTGCAGCATTGTGATGCTCCTGTTCAAAAACTTTATTTTTATTTTTTTTAAAAGAACGATGCCTGGCCACCATCTTGAAAAAGCAGTGCCAAGACAGAATAAATTAATTATGGGCGTAAGTAGATCTGAGTGGTGCAAGGCATGGAATACAGTGGATACTCTCAGTGCCCCATTCATATCCCTTTGCTTGTTATGTTCCACATCAAAGGTATGAGAAACATTATTTCATGGCTCAATACACAAGTGGCTACCAAACCGCTTGGTAGTGTAACAGATACTCGGTAAATGCTGAATTAATATATGGATTGATGGATGCATTTTTTTTTAGTGCAGATGCATTTTTATGCTGATGAATTCTATGGTAAGCGCAATTATAAGATGGCTCCCCTTATCTCTGCTCCCTCTCCTCATGTTACTCCTGTGATTATGTCACATTATATGGGTAAAGGAATTTTGTAGATATGATTACATTTATTAATAAGTTAACCTTAAGATAGATTATCTGGGTGGGCTTAATATAATACATTAGACCTTTAAAAGCAGTTTTTTTCGCTGGCTGATAGCAGTAAAAAAATCATAGAGATTCAAATGTGAGAGGGATTCGTGGGAGGGAGGTTCTCTGTTGTTGGCTTTGAGGTGGAGGTGGCCACAGGGCAAGCATTTGAGAGTGGCCTCTGGTTTCTGAGAGCAGGCCTGGCCAACAGCCAGAAAGAAAATGGGGACTTCAATTCTATAATCTCAAGGAGTTGTATTCTGCTAACAACAGGAATGATGCTGGAAGCAGATTCTTCCCCAGAGACTCCATAAAAGAGTCCAGCCTTGATTTTGACCTTCTGAGAACCCCCTAGCAGGAAAGTTCACCCAGACTTCTGACGTTCAGAACCACAAGGTATCAAATTTGTGTTGTTTCAAGCCACTAGATTGGCGGTAATTTGTTATGCCGCAATAGAAAACGAATACAACTTCTGAACCAATAAGCCTACTCCAGGTCTAGGTTTGAGCTTCAGTCTTGAATATATCATTGAGTGCCAGACTTATGGAGGATAAGTCAGTCTGATAGGCTTATCTGCTTTATGCGTACTGAATTTTACTGTCATCTAAAATTCAGTATGCATAAAGCAGTATCTATCATGGTCTATGACCTACTAACTCATCTAGCGACCCAGTCTTCTGGGAATTCCTAAGTGACCTCACAGTCTTTTCAGTAAATGTGGCTCAAAACCTCTGAGCTTTCACCCAATTCCAGGTGGCTTTTATAATTTACTGTAGTGCTGTCAAACTCTATCACCTGCAACATTTTTTTGCTACATACTCAAAATTAACTAACTGCATTATTTCCATAATAGTTTCCCTTAAACCCATTTGTTTTTTCTTAAATAAATTGATTCTTAAAGTTAATGATTATCACTACTATAAATGGTAAACTAGTATTATTGATCATAAATAGGGAGTAACAGTAAAAACAAATACAATGAAAATAAACTTTAAAATTTCAGCTTGATACTGCTGCTGCTGAAGTCTCTGAACATAAGGCCTGCTAACTCTTTGTTTAAAAAAGGAGATTAGCAAATGTTAAAGAGGTGTTAAGTCAAAATAGCTCAAATAGCTCAAATAGAGAATTTCTTCTTGACATAATTAGAGGGCTTGAAAGAGATTTAAAATGGAAATAGCATTTTTCCTATGTGATAGTTACATTCTTTAATGCCTTTTCCACTGCAATTTAAATTATCTTAAGTACCTCCCATTATCATCTTGGATACCTGGTGGCAGAAATCCCACACTTTGTGAAACATTCTTATAGTGATTTAAAAATTAGCTTTCCGTCAAAGAGAACTGTGTAACCTTGGACATGTACCGAGTAAATGTTCAAGACATGTCATTATTGCTATTATCATCAATATCATTATCATTGTCATCGTTGTCTATATCCTATTTATATTACTATTTATATATATATTTTAATTTTATTAAATTTATTGGGGTGATATCAGTTAATGCAATTGTATAGATTTCAAATGTACAATTCTATAATATATCATCTGTATATTACATTGTGTTCAACACCCAAAGTCAGATCTTCTTCTATCACCAAATATTTGACCCCCTTTATCCTCTTCTACCTTCCCCCACCCCTTTTTCCCTCTGGTAACCACTAAACCATTGTCTGTGTCTAAGAGTTGTTGTTTGTCGTGTTTGTTCATTTGTTGCTTTCTGTTTTATATCCCACATATGAGTGAAATCATATGGTTCTTGACTTTTTCTATTTGACTTATTTCACTTAACACGATGTTCTCAAGGTCTATCCATATTGTTGCAAATGGCAGTATTCCATTTTTTCTTACGGCTGAGTAATATTGCATTGTATATATGTACTACATCTTCTTTATCCAATCACCTATCGAATGACATTTTGGTTGTTTCCATGTCTTGGCCACTGTGAATAATGTTGCTATGAACATCAAGGTGCATATATCTTTTCAGATAAATGTTTTCAAATTTTGGGAGTAGATACCCAGAAAAGGAATTGCTGTGTCATGTGGAAATTCAACTTAATTTTTTGAGTAACTTCCATACTGTTTTCCATAGTGGCTGTACCAGTTTACATTCCCATCAGCAGTGTATGACCGTTCCTTTTTCTCTGCATCCTCTCCAACACTTGTTATTTACTTGTCTTGTTGATAATAGCCATTCTCACAGGTGTGAGGTGGTATCCCATTATGGTTTTGATTTGCATTTCTCTACTAGCCAGTGAAGTTGAGCATCTTTTCCTATGTCTG
Organism: Eonycteris spelaea; assembly: GCA_003508835.1. NCBI lineage: Eukaryota > Metazoa > Chordata > Mammalia > Chiroptera > Pteropodidae > Eonycteris > Eonycteris spelaea. The sequence continues at coordinate 209,074 of PUFA01000368.1, read as the reverse complement.
TTGGCCATTTGTGTGTCTTCTTGGGAGAAGTGTCTGTTCAGGTCCTCTGCCCATTTTTAATTGGGTTCTTGATTATTTTATTTTATTTTATTTTATTCTAATTTTTTTTGTTGAGTTGTATGAGTTCTCTATAAATTTTGGATATTAGCCATTTATTGGAAGTATTGTTTGCAAATACCTTGTCCCATTCAGTCGATTACCTTTTTGTCTTGTTGATGGTTTCTTTTGCTGTGCAACAGTTTCTTTAAGTTTACTATTTATGGAACATATCAGTAGTTTATCTTACAACTATTGCTTCTCCTTGTTTCCCTTCCAGAGTCTCATTTGGATGATTATTTATTCTCTCCTAATCAATACTGTTGCCCACTAATCCTCTGTGTTACCACTAGCTATCTTTCAAAAACTCATATTTGATTAGTTCCATTCCCTGAATAAAATCGGAGTGTTATGTTGGGAATATCATGATTTGCTGAGTAAGGCAGATTCTTCTGCATCACCTCCAGTTACTCCCAAGCATATCAGCGTGTTTAACTATCCTTTAGGTCATTTATCATCATGTATGATTTTTTTTGTTTATTTTTTTGTGGTTTTGTTTAAAGTAGGTCTCACTCAAATAAAATATAAGCTCAGGAAGTATGAGGACCTGGGTTATCTTGGTGGTTAATTTATCTGCAGCATTTAGAACAGTGCCTGCCACATATTAGGTTCTCAGTGACCTTCGACAAGTTACCAGATTTAACCTTCCTAACCTTGGTTTCATAACCTTCAGAATGGAGATAATAATGCCCACATAACAGGGTAGTTGTGAGGACTGAGTGAGATAACCTATGTAAAGGTTCTGGTGCATCAGCAGAAGATATTATTAGTGTATCTTCCTGTTGTTAGAATAAGGTCAATCTTAGACTAGTATTCAAAGACTTCTGGATTTATGTCATCAAGTTTTCTTTCTGTTTCTCAACCCATTTCTTTATTTTAACCTAATACTCCAGCTCCTGTTGTAATATTTATTGATTGATTGTCTTAGGTAGGATAGGTTTCGGGTATACAAAATGAGAAGATCCAGTTCCTGCCCTCATATAGATGTAAGATAGGTTGATAAAGGAAAAAATATATATACGTATGTGTGTGTGTGTGTGTGTGGTGTGTGTGTGTGTGTGTGAAATAACGCACAACATGTAGTGCAAACATTAGAGAAATAGTGACCTGGACTACCTGGCTAGGAATGGACAGGTGGTGGAGGAAGGAGGAGAGGAACAAAATGTATGAACTACTATGCATCATTCCTACAACGCTCTTGCCACAGTTCCATAACTTGGGCTTTCCCTGTCCTCTGGATGACTCTGCACCCTACTTAAAAGTCACTTTTACGTGGAATTTCCTACAAGCTCCTTATCGGAATTTATGTTGACCTTTACTTTATTCCCCTACTTTTTAGCTCATACCTCTTTGATGCACTCCTCCCAGGCTCTAGACTTTTATATTTAATTTTAAACTTTTCTGTTCATTTCTCAAGATTGCAAGTTTCAAAAGTATGCTGAATGTTTTCTGTTTGTTCATCTGTATAGACTTTATGGTTATTTTGGAAATTATTTTGCTAAAACCGGACCTTCTACCTTTTCTTGGTGTCTACAGGTTCCAAATTCATCCCCTTTGGTTTATTGTAAATATTGGTATTTTTTCCTTAGAGTATGTATATTCTCATAAAATATTAATTTTGTGAAAGTAGCCACATATAACTCCTTTTATAATGTGTTAGAGAGAGGATTTAAAACACATAACAAATCAATAGGAACAGCCCAGTGCAAACTCTAAACTGGCACTTAAGTTTATATGAGACTGAATATGAGAAGAATAAATGTGGGAAAAAGTAGAAATGAGTGAAAAATGGTTGTGGCAAAATTACCAGCTGTTATTTATAGTATGTGCCAAGTATAAATATGTCCATGAAAAGCTTGAAGAAATGAGTCGTCAGTTATTTCAAGACAAATTTCTGAGTTACTTTATATTATTTAAGACTACTTTATGGAGACAGCATTAAAAATTCTGTGTATAGAGGGACAGATACATGGAAGGAAATTAGGTATGACCAGGGTCTCACCTAAAGTGTCTGAACTTGTGGTCACCAAACCTTTTTGGTTTCTTACAGCTATGTAATTTTTTCTGAAATAACATGGAAATAAATATATTTGAGTTTAAAGTAATCATACACCTCATAGCTCAACACTAGCTTGGTAGGCTAATTGCAGAGAGCTGTTGGTCTGTAGCTTTTTAAAGGTCATATCAAAGAAAAGGGCTTTCTGCCTTAAATATACAGATTTCAGCCACTATACATATTTTATTTTATGGTTGCTATTTTCTTTTGTCCCTAATGGTGATTGCACATATTTATTTAATGTTGGAGTCACAGGAGGCATGAAGTCCAAATAAAACCAATAAATGACTTTTTGTTCTCTTTATGCATTCAACCATGTCTATTATGTGTAAGGAATTGTGCTAAGGGCTGGGATAAACAAGAACGAATACAGCAAAATCCCTGCCTTTAAGAAACTTATAGAGAAGTAGAAAAGCTAATATAATATAGAAAATATAGAAATTTAAAAAATAGAGAATACCTGACAACATGATATGATATTCAAGAAGTGGATATTCTCAGTGTCTTCACAGGGTAAAATGGCAGGGAGTGCATCCTTCAGTGTGTGGCAGCTGGGGATGATTTCACTAAGGAGACAGCAGGCTGAGTCTTAAATTATAAATATAGGGGATCATTTGGAGAATGGGGGAAGTTAAAATCTTCCAAGCAGGAAGACTTCTTATGTGCCAGATATAGTGTTAGGCACTAGAGGTATAGAGACAAAGATGATACAATTTCAGAATTTGAGGTATGCACGGTGTCGGTAAAGTTAGGGAAAAATACAAATATATATGTAAACAAATCACCTTCAAGATGATAATAATAGCATAGCTATCTGGCCTGAGCCTAGCAGGAAATCTGAAGACAGAGTGAGCCAGACAGCCCCAATCATAGGATGGAGACTGGGAAGAAAATGTTTATAGTTATCACTTAGTTTTGGCTTCCTCAGAAGCAAAACCTGAAATAAAGATTGGATTGCAAGTGTGTAGTGTATGTGTTAGGTGTCCACAGGAAATACCTGAAGAAAAAGATGAGACTGGGAGGAAAGGCATTCAATAAAAGGTATGTTGTCAAGTTAAGCACCACTGTGAGTAATGGTATTAACCATGCTGGAGAATTCTGTGAACAGCAGTATGGTGAGCCTAGGTGTTGTTAGCCCAACCCTGTGGCAAGGGATGGATAATCCACCGCAGGGGTAGGAGAGCTGGGATATGATACACTAACTCTTATCAGTTATGGGTTGAGGGATGCAGGACGTATGCTAATTCTCTAGTGATTCTAGCCTATAGTTGTGGAGACAGAGTGGACTCTAGTAGCCAAAGCAAACCCCTCAGGCAAGAAGGCAGTTGGAAGTCAGGCCTAGGTACACCTCAGTGGAAAGGCCTGAGAGGATATAAGCAGATCAGCATCAGTGTCTGCCATATACCAAATTAGTGTTTCTTGTGATCAGAGAGTATCATAAATCCTCATCTCTATTTCTAGACCAGTGCCTTCATCATACAGGACTCAACTTGATTGTTTCATACAGGTTTTATTAATAATAAGAGCCACTAGTGGTTATCCAGATCACTAATTTTTACAGAAACCAAGCTCCCCAAAAGGTTAAGCAGCTACTTAATGGTTCAGTAAGCCTTAGAATCCAGGTCTCCTGTTTCACAGCCCAAAATGCTAATATTTCAGCCACATCCCCATCCTCTGAAAGAATCTAGCACAGATTTATTAACAGACTAACTAATAATAGTATTTAAAATAATTGAAAAAGATAATCACCAAGTTTCATGTCTATTGTTGTATAGTGGTCCATTGACTAGTAAACAGGATATTTTAAATCAACTTTAAATTATTTTAAAAGTATATGGATAGCTGAATATCACTTGATATAATAAACATAAATCAGATTTTAGTAAAAACAAATCTTCAAATGCATCAAGCGAGCATATTATTTAAGAAAGCCACTGGTGAAATCATTTTCTGGAATTTTTAATAGTTATCTAATTTATGAATTATAAGGAATTTCTTGTTATTATTCTTGTGGGCTTGGTAATTTTAAATTTATTTATGGATATTAGTCTTTCTTACAGCAAAGCCCAGCTACTTTTTAAATATAACTGATACATTATGGTTACAATTTTTACATTGATTATTAAGCCTAAGCAGAAATAAAATACATTTAATCTCTTATAAGGGAAATAATTGTGTTAACACCTTATATTTTATTTCTATATTCTTCATGAACTGTTATTAAATATTCAATTGAATTCTAAAATACAACTTTTGGTTACATTTCTGATCTGCAATGGTTTAGATGTTTAAGCTGGATTGTCGTTACCAAAAATATAGGAACATTTAGTAACTGTTGGAGTTGTTGCATCTTTCTGTGTTTTCACAAGTCTGTGAAGAATCTGAGATTCAAGAAGGTATGAATCATAAGGATGTCTATGGGTAGTGCCTATCGGTAATTTACATATCAGTGTTGAATGGGTCAATAAAGACTCACTTCCCCTTATCTTGATGAGATCAGCCACAGGGGAGGAGAATTTTGATTGAGGTGGTGGGTGACTTTGGAACAAGAACATATTAGAGCTTAGGGCGGACCTGGGTAGAATATTAAATGGGGGTGATAAATTACAATTACAGTAGCAGCAAGATAATGTGCCTGTAAAAGATGAAGGATAATTATGCTGTTAATAGTAAGAGCTATATTTGTTTAATCCTTATACTGTGACTCATACATTTCTAAGTGTTTTGGGGGAATTAACTCATTTAATCCTTCTAACAACCTATGAGGTAGGTACTACTAGTATCACATTTACAGATGGAAGCTGAATATTATGATCTGACCAAAGTCCATTTGGTCACACTCATTTTAAGTTTATTAAAGTAGATATTTGTGGCTTGTATTAGTTAAAGGGGGTGGCTATTCTCTCACCATCTCTCTATGAGGAACTTTACTATAAAAGCAAGTTTGATACTTGTACAATGAAGTTAATTGCTGCATATTCATAATAGACAAAAGGTGGAAACAACTCAAGTATCCATCAACAGGTAAATGGATAAACAAATGTGATATATAAATACAATGGAACATTATTCAGCTGTAAAGGGGAATGGAATTCTGGTGCATGCTACAACATGGATAAACTTTTAAAAGAGTATGCTAAGGGAATTATGCCAGACACAGAAGTGTATGATTCCACTTAAATGAAGTACCTAGAATAGGCAAATTTGTGTCGGGAGCCATTTTGAGACACTGAAGAAGTCACGTAGCTTATAGCCATAAAGCAGTTATTGAGACTGCTTAACCAAAGGTTCAAGGAAGCAGGGATTTGAGTTAAACATTACTGACCCTAGAGGAGAGGTATGCCTCCTAAAGTAATCCTTATAAGATAGTGGAATGTTTAACAGAAAGCAAGGATGTTTGTACCCTGAGGGAAGGATGTATAGGAACTTATGTAAACGTCAGCATTCCTATGGTAATGTACTCTGTGCCCTGCTATTGTGTTCAAAAAGAAATCTAAGGGCTATGCTAAATAAACTCGAGGCTGCAGCACTGACTGTATGCCCTCCGAGGCGCTTTCCTGTCTTCTTTTTTCCTTAGGCTTCACTCCCCCTCTTTTAGGTGCTGTTCGACTTTAGCCGGCTGGCTCTGGCAAATTTGTAAGGACAGAAAGTAAAATAGAAGCTACCAGGGAATAGGAGAAGGGAGATGAGGAGTTATTATTTAATGGGTACAAAGTTTCTGTTTGGGATGATGAAAAAGTTCTGGAAGTAGATAGTGGCGATGGTTGTACAACATTATGAAAGTAATTAAGGAAGCTGAGTTGTATAATTAAAAATGATAATATTTATGATAATTGATATATTGGTTTTTTTAAAAAGAGAGAGTTTAAAGATTAATTGGTGAATTCAAAGACATCAAACATTTCTAAACGAATATTTATTAGTCGACAGGCACAATAGTTCAGACAACCAGTCCTGTAAACTCAGTAAAGTCTCAGGCCTCAGTCCTTTCAGGCAGCGATCCCCAACCTTTTTGGCACCAGGTGCTTCTATGAGAATCTAATGCCCGATGATGTGAGGTGGAGCTGAGGCAGTGATGCTAGCGCTGGGAAGCGGATGCAAATACAGATGAAGATTAGCTTGGAAATGCCACCATATCTTACATATAATCTTCACAGCAGGGAGATACAATAATCTAGAGGGAGGGTTCCAATACATTTGTGGTCAGCATCAGCAAATTATTGGTTGCACAGAGGACAATTTCAAAATGAAGCTTTGGGAACATTTCAAAAATCCAAGAGTTCATTGGATCCTTTTATCCTATTAATGCAAGGGTGGTGGTGGTGGGGGCTCTCAAATAGTTTACTCTATCCATATATCCTAGATATTAAATTACATTTTATGTCAGACAGTTTCCTGCCCCCCCCCCCAAAATAGATGATATAGTCAAATTTGATAGTTGGGAAAAGTTTGAGAACATGACTATTCTTAATTATAAAATGCAAGCCAATAGAATATGAAGTTTTTATCCAAATTTCATAAAATATGTGCATCTCTCAATATACTTTTTGTTCAGTGATTATACATGAAAATTTTGTACTTAAACCCACTTAGCTCACTATAACATCAAAAATGAAAAATGTGTAGGAAAAATTTCAACTTATATTCCAAATACAATTTCTAGAATTTTATAATCTCACATAGATGTTGAAATGTGCACCAAGTGTCAACAAATGGGATGTGTGGGATTTGGGCTTAAGTCGGTTTTGTGTGTTGACCAGCCAATCAATTTTTTGATCTAACTGAATATATATGAAATTTGAAACAAACCTGTTTGTACATAAAATGTTATTATTGATCCCATTATTTCACCTCTTTTTTAGCAGTTCAAGGTTCTTAGCACCCTTGGACCTAAGGGAAGCATCATTAGCATTGGCATTCTTTCCTGAAAGTTTTTCTCTTCTGTTTTGGGAGGAATTAAGGGAGGGGGAAAATGTCATTCTACCTTACTTCCTCTAAAATCTCTTACCTAACTCTGATTATTCCTCTACAGTGTCTTCTCTATGCACTGACATTGTCAGCTTCTACTTTATAAAGATGTTTTCTCTGACGTTTGGCTTTGTAAGTGTTGTTTAGTGTTTTTCTTATGTGTATGTGTTTCTGCTTCCCCAATGAGGCTGTTGGATCCTTGAGGGAATGTCTCTTCTTTTGCTTTCTCATATAGTTCTCATAAGTGCTAGTGCACTGAACTCTGAGGATTCAAATGCATGGGAAGCACACATTCATAGATACCTTCATTTTAGCCAGAGAAAGAATGGAGCTACTAAATTTCCAGGCAAGGTTTGCAAGTGCTTCCCACCCTTGCATCTAAGATTCTGAGCTTTCCACTAAACAGAGAAAAAGATCTATTTGCATTTGTTCCTGATTATTATTTTAGTTGGTTGTAGGACAGCTCATGGGCATGATGGTTGCCTTAGCAGATGAGCACAGGGAAGACAAGGCCAAGAAAATTTTGCACACTGTTTGGGGTCAAATGCAAAGTGAGAACAAAAGATAAAGTTATGGTGTTCGATATCTCTTCTTCTGTGAAACCAACTTTTTGTGTGACTAGGGAAAAAAGGACAAACATAGGAGTGAATGGAATAGTGATATTATTGAATATCACAGAATACTGTGACCTGTGGGCCAGATCTGACTCACCGCCTGTTTTTGTAAATAAACCTTTTAATGGGACATATAGGAACCCATCATTTACATATTATCTATGGCTGCTTTGGATCTAGAGGATTTAGTTGAGCAATTGTGACAGAGATCCTATAGCCCAGGAAGCCTAATGTTCTTACTAAATGTATGGCCTTTAACAGAAAACGTTTTCTGACTGCTGGAATACAACATCACAGATTTTTAAAAATCCTTCCTTTTGAGTATTACTTTAAGATAAAAATAATAAATAAATAAAAATTAAAATGGCTGGTTTCTATTATACTAGGAGTGAGAGCAATGTTTTTGAGTTCATGACTCCTTTTGTGGTGTAATTTGAGGTACAAGCTTGTCCCAAAAGTAACGTCCTCTTTCCTGGTAGAATTTGAGGAACCTACCACTATGGACTTGCTCAATTTAGACAAAATAATTAAAAATGCAAATATACTTGAAGGAAGATGCCAATAATCTATTAATCTATTACCAATCCCTTTCATACCTCTCTCTCTCTCTCTCCCTCCCTCCCTTCATCCTTCCCTTCCCCACACTCCCCTCCCCCGCTCTCTGAATTAATCTTTCACTTTTCTTTCCTGAAAGATAAGAAGGGAGAATAACAGAGTAATCACTAGAAGAGTAGAAGGTTGAGCTGGAGATATGGAGGAAATGGTAAAGAGGAATGGAACTAATGTTGCATATATTATATCTCTGGACCTCACAACAACCCCATGAGCTTGGTAAGGTATAATTAGCTCCATCCTTAAACAAAAGGAAGCTGAGTTTGAGTCTCAAAGCTAAGAGAATTGCCTAAGGTTAATCAGTTAATAAATAGCAGCAGTGGTCTTTTAATTTTCACTCTAAATTCTGGGTTTTTTTCTTATTATATCCCATTGCCACTTTAACATCTTTGCCTTTTCCCCTGAGGCCACCATGCTAAAAGTATAATTTCCTCTCTCCTACAACTATAACTCTGCCTTCTGGAACTTAATCATTCCCATAAGAATTGTTGCTGTAACTTGGTCCCACTTAAAATCTCCAAATTAAAATCACACCCCAAATTTAAAGGTGTTTCTCAAATTCACTCTAGGTAGTCATTGGTCAACCTACTACAAACCAGCTGATAGAAAAAAATAATCACTCTGTTTTATCAAAAGCAATATAGGACATTGCTGTGTGTTCAATTACAGGTGGTACAAATCCTGAATTAAAATCAGGAAAACTATCTCTTTTTTTATGTAACTAAGTCTCACAATTAAGAATGCATAATAATTAGTTTCAAATTGGGGTAAATCACCAAAGAAATTTAGGTATCCTGGGAGTTATTTACATGAGAATCGATGCCTATGGAAGTTAAATGGAGTGTGGAAATTTCACAGCGTGTTGTAGCAGAAGAGATAAATTAGTAAAATGATCACATCTCAAGTTATGTCTGGTATGAGATAGAATTTTATGTATTTTCAAAGATTCCTATTTTCGGTGGTAGAAGACAGGAGAAAGTTCAAAATCATTATTTGATAAGTATGATCACAAAGAATACCAACACAATTATATTTAACCTTTGTAGCAAAGAAGACTTAATATGTATACATAGAACAGAAATCATTAATTTGAGAATATCTAAAATAATTGCTGCATGTATAATATCAACAAACTATTATTAAAATTAAAGGCTGCTCTATAGGACACAGAACCCCCACTTTCAGGTAGGATATCATACACATACTTGGACAGAATTACCGCAATGGTGACAAAAATCAGAGCCTATCAGGCACTTCTTGAATTATACCTAGATCAATGAAATCTCAGTTTAAGCCCATTCCTCGGTTCCATTTTCAAAGAATTGGGGGCAAGTAGAAAAAGCCATCTTCTTGCACAGTTAGTTCAGACCTGCTATATTGTCTCTAGTTTACTTTTGAATACCTTGGCATAGAAAGTGATATTTAATCCTATACTATTGGTCAACTTTGAAATGCCCTAATTAAGTATTCACAGTACAGATGTGACTGCTTAGCACTGGGACAGTCTAATTAGAGTATGCTTTCCTATTTCGGCTTCAGTTGTCTTAATTCAGAGGAAGGCAAAAAGGCTTAATAATTTACATACTAGCTATTGGAAATTATTTTTCATTGGTGAAATGAATGGTCTGATATATAGATACTGGTTAGAAAGAACGAACCTCTGGCCCTACATGAGCAGGTATAACTTTCTACATGGCCATTGTCCCCTACGGTTCCATTTAGCCAAGTGTGCAACCTTTAACAAAGATTCTGTGGTGTCATTTCCAAAGTTAGCTGAACCTGGCCATCGAAATATAGTTCATGTGCCTCAAGTGAATCTTTCACGCAGGCTTCTTGTCAGAGAGACTAAAAAGGCAGAGGGGGTAGAACTTCATGAGTTTACAAGGACAGGCCATGTTTGTTTGCTACCAAAGGCTTGCATGTTTGGGAGAATTTGGTTCAAGAGTTTAATTGCATTATACTACCTGGAAGTGAGCATGCAGAGGAAGAAAGCTGATGTCAAGGAAGGATTTACATCAGCCTTCCTCCTTTGCATAGAACTTCCAGTTTTAACAGACCATGGATTTCACATATGGTCCATAGGTTATTAAAAATGTCACCCCAAAATACACATAATAATAATTTAAAAGATAATAGCATAAAATAGTTTATTTTAAAAATGTGGTGGTGTATAGAAGCTACTCATCACTGGCAAAATACCTAACAATTAAAAAATCCACTAAATTGGCTTCAGTCTATTTAAACAAGACCCCAATTAATTCTGATATCTCCTATGTTTATAACCTCTAAACTGTTGTACTCACCTCTAGCTTCTCCACGTTTTCATCCAGAATCTTCTAACTAAATATGATCCCTGAATGCTTATTTTCCTCAGATTCAAGTTCCTCATTAATTGGATTAACTATATTAATTTCCTAGGACTTCTGTGACAAAGTAACACAAACTGGATGGTTTAAAATAACAGAAATTTATTTTCTCATAGTTCTGGAGGCTAGAAGTCCAAAATCAAGTTGTTAGCAGGGCTAAGCTCCCTCTGAAACCTGTAGGGGAGAATCTTTCCATGCCTTTTTTAGCTTCTGCTATTTGTTGGCAATCCTTGGTATTCCTTTGTTTATAGCTGCATCACTCCAATTTCTGCTTTTCTTGTCACAAGGCCATCTTCCTCCTGTGTCTCTGGGTATTCACCTGGTATTCTCCTCTCAGTATATGTGTCTGTGTTCAAATTTTCCTTTTCTTATAAGGGTGTAGTCATGACCTCATCTTAACTTGAATATACCTGCAAAGACCTTATTTTCAACCAAGATCACATTCACAGATACTAGAGATAAGGACTTAAATATATATTCTTGGGGGTCAAAATTCAACCTATAACAGTAATATGTCATGTTCAACCCTTTTAAGAGTAAAATGACATATGCTAATAAGAATGCTGGGATAATAGGTCTAAGCTTACACTGTCCCAGGCACATTGGGATGTATGATCATGCTATCTGTAATACAATCTGCTGATCGCTCTAGCTTTTATCCCTCTACTGGCCAATACATTCTTTAATCTCCAGTCTGACTATATCCTAGACCACAGGTTGACAAGCTTTTTCTATGAAGGCCTGTATAATAAATATTTTAGGCATTGTGAGCCATACAGCCTCTGTCTTAACTACTCCACTCTAGATAATACATAAACAAATGGGCATGGCTCTGTTCTAACAAATGTTATCTACAAAAGCAGGCCTGAGGATATAGTTTGGCAATGATTACCCTAGGGCGTATAAGAGAGTAGGAAAAAGAGGATCCTCTGTGAATTCCTGGAAGGGTTCTTTATATATTGGTGAGATTAATTTTTTCTTTGTGTTATGGGATGAATTTTGTTCCCTCACAATTCCAATGTTGAAAAGTCAGTCCCCAATACCTCAGAATGTGACTGTCAGAAATATGTCTTTAAAGAGATAATTAATGTAAATGAGGTCATGTGGATGGACCCTAATCAAATATGACTGGTATCCTTATAGGACAGATTAGAACACAGACAACACAGATGGAAGGGTAGATAAGTAAGAACACAGTGAGAAGGTAAGCCAAGGAGAGAGGCTTTAGAAGAAACCAAATGTGCTGACACCTTTATCTCATACTTCTAGCCTCCAGAACTGTGAGAAAATAAATTTCTGTTGTTTAAACCGCTCAATCTGTGGTATTTTGTTATGACAGCCCTAGCAAACTTTGTGATATAAGATGCAAATATTTTCTACATTTTTAATTTATCCATTGATTTTGGCATTTTGTGAGGCAAAAGTTTTGATTTTGATTATGCAAAATATACCCATCATTTCTGCATATTGTCTTATAGTTAGAAAATCTTTCCGTACATAGTGGTTCAGTGAAGGATTATGCCATGCTCTCATTATTTTGCACATTTGAATTTTGATCTGTTTGTCATGAGGATGTAGAGTACAGCATAAGGAACATAGTCAATATTATTGTAATGGCAGTGTGTAGAGCCAGATGGGTGCTATAGTAATTGAGGAGATCATCTCATAAATTATATAAATGTCTAACCAATGTACTGTACACCTAAAACTAATGTAAAATAAGAAGAAGAAGAACTATTTTGATTTGTTCATGGGCAACCCTATGTTGTGGTAGCGGAGGTCAAGCTAACTTTTTCCTATAATGGTTGAAGGTTGTTCACTTCCCTTCCCATGATAGGAAAGAGACTTTTCAGTGTAATAGCTGACATGGCACAGACCAGCAGCCCTCGTCGGTCACACCCCTTATGGCCCGCCATCCAATCAAAATACACTTTCCTTATATAGAAAGGACATGCAAGTCTATAACTATGAGGAAGTATAAGACGTGTATAAAAGGGAAAGCCTGGCTGCGGACTGGGGATCAGCCTTTAGATGTGAATCCGCTGAGGCAGTGCCGGCACCAATAATGCTACTTCCTGCTTATTGCCTCGGTGTCCTGTCTCTCTGTCCGAGTATCCTGCAACAATGTGAGGTACCAACTGTGGATGCAGCTTTCTTTCCCTACCACAGATTGTTGTTCATTTTTACCAGCACCAGTCTTTGAATATATTTTTTTCACAATTGGTTTATGATGCCACTGTTTTCATATTCTAATGTTCTCCATGAATTGTGTCTCTTTCTGAAATTCTTATTGCGGTCTTTCTATTCCTATGGGAACATTGCATAGCTTAAGTTACTGAGTCCTTTTTCTGGTAGAGATTGTTCTCCTACATTGCTTTTCTTTTTTTTTTCAGCATTTTTCTATGTGTTCTTTTAATTTATGTAATATAAAATGTGGTTCTTGTTTCCCCACTCCCCCAAAAATAATCTGACTGAAACCACTTATTGTTTGCACTATTTTTAAAATAGTTTCTCTTGGACTTCCCAGATGTAACATTGTTATCATCTGAAAATAGAGATAATTTTACCAAACTTTATATTTTCCTGTTTAATTGCACTGGTGAATATCTCTCATAGAGTGTTAAATAAAGAAAGATGAGAGTGCTCATCTTTACCGGGATCCTGAATTTAGTGCGAAATGCCTTTAGTATCTCCTCACCATTTCATACAGCGGGCTGAGGTAGATAAACATTTTCATGTTCAGGGCACAGTTATTACTTGGTCACTACATCTTTCTTGAGCACTTAATGTATACTAGGTGCTGGTCAAGGTGTTTGAGATTCTTTAAAAAAACCACAGATACAAACATCCCTGCACTTGTAGTACTTATGTTCCAGCAGAGTATTGAGAGAAAGATTTATTGTTCTCTTTCTGTCCTAGTCACAAGTAAAGGCTGTATTTCCCAGTATCCCCGCAGTTAGGTAGGGGCATTAGCTGAATTGCAGTTAATAGAATGTGAGCAGAAGTGACATATGTCACTTGCAAGTCCCACCACTCTCTCTCTTTGCTCATTGGAAGGCCAGATAGAGGCGATCCAGCATTGGATTCCAAGGGTTACAAGGTGAAGGCACCTGGATACTAACTTGGTCAGCACTTGGAGGTGGGAAGTAAAATTAAATATATAGATATCAATCGCTTTTATACAATGTATGAAAACAATCAAATAAAAATGTAATGGTAGAAATGATCTCATTTACAGTAGTGTCAAAAAAGAAAAATGACCTAGAAATTAAGCCTAATGAAAAATTTTCAAGACCAATATGAAAAAAATAACCTTAAAACACACTTGAAGGACAAAAAAGTGTGTATGAACATGTAGAAAGACTTAGCATGTACTCTGATTAAAAAAAAAACTCATAGTATATCAATCCACTCTGAAAAATATGTGCATGTGTAGTAGGATGGCCAACTTTCCATGATTTGCTCAGGATTTTCCTGGTGTTAGCATGGAAAGTCTCACATTTTCAGGAAACCCATCAGTTCCAATCAAACTTGGAGAACTGGTCATCCTAGCACAAGGGTATTTACTGTAGCACTCTTTGTAAGAGAAAAAGGCTAAAATCACTCAAAAGTCCATCAGATGTACACTGTTTGAATAAACATGGAACAGCTATACAACAGAGCTCTCTCTAGCAGGTTGGAGAGATAGGATGAGAGGGGAACAAATAAATTTGATTGGTATATATTTCTGTGGAATAACCTATAAGACAATAATGCATGAAAGAAAAAAAAAAGAGAAAGGAAGGAAGGGCCAGAAGAGAATGTTCGCTATACAGATTTTGTATAAGAAATTGAATGACCTATGAATACTTGCTTTTTCACTTATATTTTCAAAACCAAAATATTGTTTAATAAACAATTTAAATGACTGTAAAATGGAAAAGGATAAAATGGGTGAAGAGACTGAAATGGATACTAGATCTCTCTGAATGGACACCATTTTATCATTTTGATTTAAAAATCATGTAAATTTAAAAAACAATATTGAGTCTAAAAGTTAAATATATATATATATATATAAATATATATATATATATATATATATATAAGCTGAAACAAATAACTTGTATATCAAGTTGATGGCATAACCTCAGAGAGAGGAATTATTTCAAGTAACTTTGAAATATAGTATTTTGACTGAATATTTCTAGTGGGATATATTCTAAAGACAAAAAGAACATCAAAGACATTTTAAATTTTATTCGATGGACTTATCGTTGACAATAAAACTAGTACTGTTATTTTGCAATCACACACACATAACTACACAGATACAAACACACGCACACATATACACACATACATGGTTGAGCCATATGAAAATGTTTATTGTTGACGATAACGCTGGTATTGTTGCTTTGTAATTACACACACAGATATCTATACACATACATACACACATGGTTGAACCACATGAAATTGCTACTATTCTGTAACTATCGACCTATACAAATGTTACTTTAAGATGGTTCGACCTAAATATATGAAAGAGGAAGAAGCAGAAAATGCCTCTGCAAAGAGATCAGATAAGATGAAGACTGAGATTTGACCACTGGTTTTAGAGATATTGGAGGTCACTGGTAAACTTGACGAATATGTTTTTGTTGGAGTGGTGGAGGTATAAAATTGAATGAGTTGGTCTCGAGAGAAAATTGGAAGAGAGGTAAGCACAGTGAGCATAGGAAACTTTTTGGAGAAGTTTTGCTGCAAAAGAGAGTACAGAAATGGGGTCACAGCTACTCTGGCAGAGAGGATCAGGGAAGCATTTTTTCTGAGACAAGAGATAATACAGCATTTTGTATGCTGAACAGAATGAATGATAAAATGTAAAGCAAGAAAAAAGTGATGACATAGGCTGGATTGAAGATAATTTCTGAAAAAATAATTTTGAGTAGGTGAGAGGTATGCTAGAAATTGGCCATTTCTAACAGATGTGGGAATCTAAGACAGGCCGTCTGCTTGATTTCCAATTGACCTGGCAGACATTCTCACAACTGCGCTCTAGTTTGAGGTTCTTCCTTCTCAATTCTCCTTCCTCTTTACACTTCGGAAGTGTCATCAAGGTGTGAAGCCCCTCCCTGCCTTCTCTCATCTTCATTATACTTTATCCTTCTCAGGCAATTCTTCAAAAGATCTCATGCACTTCATATCCTGTCTTGAGATGTGGTTCTTGGAGAACCAAGATTGACTGACCCTGTGGAAGTGTTTTCAATAGTGCTTCATGAAACAGCCATTGGATAACATTTTCCCTAATTCTTCTATGAAAATCCAACATTTTATATGTTTTTTTTTCTTTTAGATTAGTTTGGTAAGTTACATTTCCCTAGAAAATTATCTATTTTATCCCAAA
Organism: Eonycteris spelaea; assembly: GCA_003508835.1. Classification (NCBI taxonomy): domain Eukaryota; kingdom Metazoa; phylum Chordata; class Mammalia; order Chiroptera; family Pteropodidae; genus Eonycteris; species Eonycteris spelaea. The sequence continues at coordinate 192,973 of PUFA01000368.1, read as the reverse complement.
TTTTGAGATTATTTATATGTAGTTGAGCAAAAGAGCCTCTTGTGATTCCTTGAATTTTCTTGCTTATCTCTTATTTTCTTTATTTTTATTTTTATTTTATTTGTGCTTCCTCCCTTTTCTTGATTTGATTAACTCAAAGGTTATCTTTTTATTATTCTTAATAAAGAGATAGTTTAGAATTATTAATGCTGCCAACATCAGCTTTTATCCTCATTATTTTCTTCATATCCTTATTATTTTCTTTTTTCTTTGTGGTGATTTTTCTCAAATTTTAAGCAAAATAAATCAAATATTTAAATTATTTATTTGTATTCTTTCCAGTTATATCACATTAGTTTTTTTTTTTTAATTTTAGTCTTGATACATAATTCTTAATGATTGTTTTCTAGACATTCTGCAATTTTGGTTACCATTTCCTCTTTGACTCAACTGGTCTATGAAAGCGTTTTAAAAGTTTTAGTGAATAACAGCTTTTTCTTTCTTGGTTTTGTTATTAAGGTTTATTCTCATCAGAGAAATGTTATATTGTCCTATTTCTACATTTTACAGTTTGTTGAGACATTCTTTGTGATTAACATATTGTCAATTTTAAAGAATATTTTAAGATTTTTAAGAAGGGGTATTTGAAAAGAATTTGTATTCTTTTCTTTAGTATTACTATATTTGGTTTACTTTATATATTCTATTAAATATTCTCTTTTAATATGCTGTTTCCTTAGTGATACTTTTTTGCTCCATTTGATCTGTTATAACCCAGGAGAGGTAAATTATCTCCTGTCACCAGTGTTATTCTGTCTCTTCTTTTATTATTTGTACCATTTGCTTTATGAATGTTTGTGCTATTATTGGGGCCCAGAGCAGGCCTCCCCAAGATACCCTACAATGGCATATTGATTATTTCAAACTAAAATCACCTGAGAAGTAGCAGAAAAGGGAGGAGCTTTCTGACTCTTCTCAGTCCTTATAAAAGCAGTATGTAAATCTTCCATGTGATAGGTGCCCTCCCTGCTCCTGAGCACTGAGAGACAAGTTTATCATGAGATTTATAAAATTTAGAGCCAAAAAAGCCTATGTAAACAAACCATGTAACACTTTTATTAATTTACTACCTGAGTCCAAATGTAGCCAGATTTCCTTCTTTTTCTAAATTTATTTTTCAATTACAATTCATATGCAATATTATATTAGTGTCAGGTATACAGCATAGTGATTAAACATTTATATACCTTCCAAAGTTATCTGAACACTAACTTTCTTTGTCCCGTCAATTTCTCACAAATTTATTGTTTGTCTAAAAAGTATACAAATGGTGACTAGTTTGAACATGTCTTTGAACTTTATTTTATGATCTGAGCATCATACTGTGATTCTCCCGTGCACACATATTAAATTGTCTTTTTCTCTTGTTAATCTAGTCTCGTGTCAATTTTATTATTTTATACCTGGTCCAACCATAAGAACTAAAGACAGGGGTGGAGCATTCTCTCCCTCCCCTATACGATGTTATCTGATGTATAGATATTCCTAAATATTATATTTTCATTGTGTATTTTACCATTTAATTTTATAAAATGACTTTCATTGTCTCCTTTAAAACTTTTGACCTGAATTCAACTTAAACTAATATATTAAGACTAGTATCCTGATTACTTTTATATTTGCATTTATTGGTATTACTTTGCCATCCTTTATTAGTTAATTAATTGTGTGGAGCCATGGTTGAACAGAATTGATTAAGCATAATTATTGGTTTATGATGTATTATCATTACTAATTCATGCTTGGTCTTTATTTGTTTGTTTGTTTATTACATGATGAACACCTAAGAACCTACCACCCAACCCAAAAAGAGATCCTTAAAATTAGCTTACTATTGATAAGTTCCTTCTCTATTGCATTCCCCTGCTTCCACCTCTCCCATCTACCTTCAGGTATTCACTATCCTGAATTGGTATTTATCATACTCCTAAACACAACAATTTAAATATATATTATTTAGTTTCGATTATCTTTGAACTTTTAAAAAAGGATATTATGCTATTTGAGGTTGTGGATACAGGGAGACCTGAACAAACTGTGAGCCACTGTGGGCCATGTGGGATGTGAACATAAGCTTCACTTAGATATTGTATTAGAATAATGGATTTGGAATAAGCCAGAATTATTTAAATTCTTTCATGTTACAAGATGCAGAGACTCATTCAGGTAACCCTTGTGATGGAATTTTATTATAAAAATTTTTGAATAACAAAGGATGAAGTAGTAGCAACATCTGCCTCAAAGCACTAGTAAATAATTGGAAGATAATTCTGGATAAGACAAATCACTAGTGGCTGGATTATGTTATTTTCCCTTCTCTAGTTCTCTGACATTTTTGTGATTCAGCTTTATCTTTTACTTGTTACTATCGATCAGCTGGTTATAGTTTGGAGTGATACTTTGATGAATATTGTGTGGAGCCTTTGTGCCTTGTCATCCTTGGCTATTGGTAAATTTATAGGTGACTATTACTGAGTCTAATACTCATCACTAATTCAGGTCAGCCTAGAGGGCCATTTGAATAGATACTATTGTGTGGTGTGGTAACACTGGGATGACACTAACAAATACTTATTTTCTTCTCCACTCTTCCCCTGACTCTTCCGCATTCTTCCCTTCCATTCAGTATGCGGAATTCAGTGAAGCACTTAATGGTTTGCCCCAGGGAAGGTAGGACACAAAAGATCTCAGAAACAACAAAAGAATCAATTGAGTTTCTAAACAGGGCTTTAAAACTCTAGCGTTTATGGGGTTTTAAAGGCACAGACTCTTGATCTTTAAGACCTGAGTTTTTTGAGAAAGAAAATGAGGATTTTTTTTTCATTTTGCTTTGTTTTACCTCCAGAGGCTTGGCATCAGACAACAAAAGCCAAGAACTTACAAAATGAGGATTTAAATTTATTTTGCCATCATGGTTAAGAGCTACTTCATCCTCAGAAAAAAGAATATCCAGTGGGGGAAAGGTTAGAGTGAGGGTATAAATGTTTTAAGGGGAAGATTAGCGGAGCAATAGATAAGGGATACCATCACATAGCACAGCCGGCCTTTGCAGACTATCTAGTTCTAGTTCCCCTCCTTATGATCAGACACCTACAGCCACTAGTCAAGCATTTGATCAGTATCAGGAGGGCATCCTTCATTTGAATGGTCCGGGAACCATCAAAGTTCCAGTGAGGTTTTAGCATGGGGCCTAGAATATCCAGAGGAGCCCTCCTCCCATCTGTACTGGAAGGCATAGAGGGAAACAAGACTGGGCTTTCCTGAGATAACCAGGAGAGAGGTGAAACTCTAAAACAGATGAGAACAAGAGTGAATTTGTATGGATAGGCTTTGGTATGTTGTAGATGCCTTTGCAACAACCAGAACCACCTCATATGACTTTTAGCGTGATATTTGTGCCTCTAGACCCTAGGTTTCCTCAAATATAATATGTAATGTGTATGTAATTATGTTTACCTCCAGTTTTTGGTTATATATGAAATATAAAGAACTGATCCGGACACAAAAACAGGATTAAAATAGTTTCTCTTTGTCCACAGTTTCAGTTACCCTTAGTCAATCATGTTCTTAAAATAGTAAATGGAAAATTCCAGAAATAAACAATTCATAAGTTTTAAACTGTGCACCATTCTGAGTAGCATGACAAATCTCACACTGTTCCACTCTGTCCTGCCTGGGATGTGAATCATCCCTTTGTCCAGTGTATCCATGCTGTATATGCTGTGCCACCTCATTTCATCTCATCACATAAGAATTTTATCATCTCACATCATCACAAGAAGAGTGAGTACAGTACAATAAGATATTTTGAGAGAGAGAGTGAGAGGCCACATTCATATAACTGTTGCTATATTATTATAATTGTTCTATTTATAATTATTGTTAATCTCTTATTGTGACTATATATTAAATTTTGTCATAGGTACGTATGTATAGAGAAAAAACATAGTATATACAGGGTTCAGTACTATCTGTGGTTTCAGGCATTCACTGGTGGTCTTGGAACACATCACTTGCAAATAAGGGGGGACTATTGTGTACCAGGCTAGTCATTTTTAACTCACTGACTCCTTTACTGTGTGTATGACCTACTAAAGGCACTTTATTTCACTTTTAAAAATAAATATATCTTAGAATTGATAGATTTTTTGCACTGAGGTGAGTTTTTAACTGTTCAAATCATGAAATTTGGCACTGACTAGTTTCTTATGAAGATTTTGTTAGTACATCTCAATCGCCAACTGCCTTATACATTTTCTTGGTGAACTGCTTTTTTTCCCGATGAAATTTATACAGGATGGTTCAATATATGAAAACAGAAATATGGATAAAGGTTTTATAACATAATATAAATGTTTTAATAGAGATATAGAAGTCATATCGATGTGTTCAATTAAAATATGTTAAGTTTCCGTATATGAGAGAATTGGTAGCAGCAAGAAAAATATCATTTTATTTTCCATAAATTTTGTTAATAGAGCACAAAACATCCCACAACCCACACCCCCATGGACTGTTTTACTCTATGTAGTCATTAAGGTTGTTACATCGTGCACAACTCAATCCATAAAATGTCTTCTGCTGAAGGTTCACTGGAAGCTTAATTTTAAAAAGAAATGTTTAAAAATCTTAAATAAAATATACTACTAATCCAAATAATAAAATAAGGGCATTTTAATGTAATAGTGCATCCTTAATCACCAGAGAGTACTCTTAAAAAATAACCGCCACAAGCATTATATTGTGCCACAGGTGAATTTTTAAAACCTAATAAACTCATAATTCTTGAATGTTCAATCAGATCAATCTTGTGGGTGATGGAAGACAAGCGGTTTTAGGGCCAAAAGAGGAAAGAAAATCAAACTGAGGAAGAATGAGAAAGTAATAAAGAGAAAGGGAAATAAAAAAAGAAGAGGTAAGACTGAAGCCAATAGGGAAAGAAAAAATGAGAAGGTGTGAGGTGGGGGTGGCTGGCTGGCTGGGTCACTGAGAAAGATGAGGAATGGAGTAATATAAAATTATGATACAGACACTTCCTTTTACTGGCACAATGCTTTGTCATTCTTACAATAACTCTTTAGAACAAACATAGGAGTTCTAATTGTCTCATTTTATAGATGAGGCAACTGAGGTCATATATAAGTCGAATGATGGAAGCAAGCATACAAAATTCTGGAGCTGGGACAAAAAGTGGGAGCAGTAGAATCAATCCTAGGTTGGTACTATGAGAGGAAGTGTTCTTCTCCCTTGCAGAGATATCAGTATAAACCATCTTGTCCAATGGCATTCAAAATATTTACAATAAACCCCAAAGATGAGATATGTTCATCTGCACACATTATAAGAGAAAAAGAGTTATCTGTACTTATCTGTACATCTTGGAAAAGTTCAGAATAAGACCTATTTTACAACATATGAGGTTCAGAACAAGTCTCCCCAGAATGTGCCACTTTGGTTTGTGGATTGTTTTGAGCTGAAAACAATCAAAGCCCCAAAGACTCAGGAATTACTTTTTACCTCCTCCATTACTGCCTGAGAGAATTTTCCTGGGGGCCAGTACCAGGAAGAGAGCTATTACCAAGGATAGCTTCTTTTTACATCAGAAAGACTTTTCTGCAGGGAATGGCAAACATTTATTTACCAAACATTTGCTCTTCTAATTTCCCTATGAATGGTCTACTCTACCCTAATTTTTAGCTCAGGATGGTATGAAGGCTTCAATTGCCTGACTGACACCTCATATCCAGTTTAGTTATAATAAAATTCCTGACCAGAGAAGCAGGGGTTTTGGGGACACAGTGATGACCAAGAAAAGATTCTTGCTCTCAAACTTGCTTTGCTTTTATCTGGCATCAGGAGTCTCCTCCTCTAGTATTGTCTTTTTCATTAACAGCCTTAAAGAAAACAAGACAATTTTTGGAAAGGAAACTCACCTACATTCTTGGGTTCGAATACTTAACTAGGAATGACTCTGGTAATTTACTTATTTTCTCTAATCGTCAATAACTTTTGTGAAATGAAGATAGTAACAGAAATGGATTTGTTGTGAGGATTTAATGAAATAGCCAAGTAAAGTGCTTACCACATGGGGCATACTAAACCGTAATAAACCTTCATTATTATTGAGGAAAGGCTATTTGTCAATCACTCTATGTTTATTTGGAGATTTCTTAGATTATAAGCTTTAAGCGTTCCCTGAAAAAAAAATGTACTATTCTTGTTCACTTGAAACTTATATGATTTTATTAACCAATGCCACCCCCAATACATTTAATTAAAAAAATATAAAAATGGAAAGAAAAAAAGTACTATTTTACTTTTCTGCTGCATAAAAGTAGTGAAAAGTGAAAGTTGAACCTGGAATTAATTTCAGATAAAATGTTTTATGAGAGGCCAGTTCAGCCTGGTGCCACTCAAAAAACAGAATTTATGGTGGGCACAAAAGGGTTTACTCTTGTCTAAACGGCCACAAGAGGAATTTTACACTGCTAACAACTATTCTTGTCCACCATTGACAAGAACCCAGGAATAAAGTCCCAGATGTTTTCAGAGATGGTGTATGTGCAGTACAACCATAATATCTAGGGGAGAACTTGACAGAATCCAACCGATCTACCCAGAAAAGTGTGGCACATTTTGAGCTAGATTTAAATAGGTTCTGGAATAAATGCTTAGGAGAATCATTATTCTTTTCACTTAACTTAGATTTCTGTTGGATTTTGGTAAAATTGGGCTCACTGGTATGCTGGATGCATGAAATCAAGGCACTGCACTTCGGAATTCATATACTACAAGTAGGTAATTTATCTTTTTGGAAGCAAAAGTGCACTTAGTTATATGACTCTAATAGTCTTTTTAAAATGGAACCAGTTTAATAATTCTTCATCTATCTGAGAGCACTGATTTCTATTTGAATTCAATTCCAAGTTGTCTAGACATCATCAGCAACTTAACCAGAGAGCTTAATCCTACCACTTCCTGAAATTCTCATTATTGAGGTCAAAAGAACTTAGAAAAAAAAGTGTTTATGAAAAGTCTAATGAAAAGCAACATTATCTTTATCCTTTAAGTAAGATTCTGTATTTATCTGAAGATTCATAATGTCAAATCACTGGGAAAAGATATTCAAAAAACGTGCCTGAATTTTTTAAAATTTGCATTTCTGCCTCCAACCCCCATCCCCAGCCCTGATTAATTCATCTTTCGATTCTGATAGATGAGAAGGACATGGTAAATATCTTTCTCAATTGATAGGTCTTTTTCTCAATACATTTTCTTTCCCTAACTTTCAATGATTTCCCTCCACTTATATTTAAAGCAAGGTTTCACAGATAACTAAAAAGCCACTTGCTATCTTTAGAGATGCTCTTATGCAGCTTTTCTTTTTGCTTAACATGAAAAAAACAAATGAAGAACTATGGTTGTATGATAACCACTATAAAGAAAATAATCTATTAATTCTCCTGGGTTTTAGGGAACATTTTCACTGTATGCTGTAATGGATGGAGGTGGACATGGGGAACTTCATAGGAAAAACACTCGAATGATAAAAAGATAAAAATAACCTCAGTGTAAAATGATAATATCCTTTTTATCATTTCAGTTAAATTTAGATTCAATTCTTAGTGTGTTTGTATGGTCCAGGGAATTAAAGATAAAGAGACATAGCTCTCTCAATGGGAAAACTACTGTCTTCTAAGACTTTGGTTCATCTTTGAACTAAAGTATGCAAATAGATATTTATGACTGGATAAATATCACTTACTTATCATTATGTGATTTAATTCATCCTTACATCATATACTTTTCATGTAAATTTTCAAAACGTTCCACTGAAATCTGTATTAACATAGCAGATTTATATTTACTCCCCCAAAATGTTTTCCCCTTTAATTCAGCTATATAAACTTTTTTTTCATTTAAGATTAAATATAAGGGCTGGGGTTCAATAAAGAAAAGATTTAAAACCTTGAAAACACTCCTCCCTCTCTTTTGGTCCCTTCTGTATTGTATTAATTCCAATTTTGAAATGAACAGTTAGAGACAGTAAGTAGGTTGATATTGAGTGAGTTCACATGTTCTTTGAACCTTCTCATTTTTTTGGTTGTTGCAATTAGTACTAAGTTAAAGATGTCTCCAAAGATAGGGATCTGGAAATACTGATTCACTTTTGATATTTGCCTGCACACTTTAGAAGTAGCTTTCTCCCTCTCTCTCTTTCTTTAAAATATAATTTGCTTTTCATTTGCCCAATAATAGTTTATGAGCTCTTTCTTTCTGCTCAGTATTTAACTATGGTGTCAGGCTAAGTTAAGCCTCACATAGGTCTCAATATTCAAAACTTCACATTTTATCACATTATCTTTACTGGTTTTATTTCGCTGATCCCCTGAAAATAGTTTAAGAGCATTTTCCTATTCTCCCCTAAATTAAAGTCTCATTTATTCATTGCTTCATTGCAATTTCTCCTCGCTCAGAAATAACCCCTTAACTTATTATTATCATGTCCCAGCAGAAATCAGGACTTAAATAGGGAAAGCTCACACACAATCTGAGTTCTCAGTGCTTATCTCTGTCCCCCAACCTGCGGCAATTTGATCTTATAAGAAGTTGGGTGTTTTTACTGACTTAAAGTATGATGAATCTCTCGAACGTTTATTGTATTTAATTTTTTCAACAAAATTATACTATCAAAATTTGTTGCCAATGTAGAGTTTTGTGTACAACTTTTAACAGACAATAGATGGGTCATTCATTACCAACTCTGTTCTCTACCTGGGCAGTTAAATTGGATTATGTAAAGAAGGCAGTGAAGGCCCCTGATTAACCTGCTTATTCTGAATGAGCTGTTTGCTTACCTGGGAAATGATTTCACTCAAATTCTCCCACTTCACTTTAAGTTGCCTTTCCTATAAATATCACTGTCTGTTGTTGTCTTATTATCCCAGTACATTCCCATTCATTCCAAATTTATATCTCAAAGTATGGCCCCTGGATCAGCATCATCAGCATCATCTGGGAACTCACTAGAAATACAAATTCTCTGGTTCCACCTCCACCACGCCCAAACTCTGGGGGTTTGGTCTAGCAATTTGTATTTTAACAAGCTCTCTATGTTTGAGAATCACTGGCAGGTCTTATGCTTATTATCCACATTGTATAGCATGGTATCTATAGAGAGTAGGTACTCAATATCACATACAGTTGGAAAAACCTAGGATGACTTCAATTCTTAATTTCCCCTTTATATTCATGTCCTTTACCATGAGACTGTGCGGTTCCTCTTATTAAAGATGCATAGTCTATTTCCCCACTCCTTGAATCTGTGCCAATTTTCTGACTTGCTTCAGCCCATAGTATATGGTGAAAGTGATTGTGTACCAGTCCTGAGTTTAGGCCTTTCGAGCCCTTGCACATTTGCACTTGCTCTCTTTTGGATCTTAGGCATTGCCATAAGAATATGCCTGGATTAACTTTCTGGATGATGAGAGATATGTAGACTAAGCTGAGTTGCTGGTTATCCAAGCTGAGGACAGTTTAGATTCTCAGAGAAGGTCAGCAGGTAACTCTAGACATGTGAGCTATAAACACTATTGTAGTCCTCTGAGGTTTTGTGATGTTTGTTATGAAGTATTAATGTAGCAAGAACTAACTGTTACCTTTGTACAGTGGATAAGGAAACCTAAACTTCTATTATCTGGCCCAGCCTTCCCTGAACTTGGTCCATATATCTGCTCCTCACTGCCTCTAGCTAACAGGGTTTGACCTAAGCTTGAATGTTAGATTTACACGGAATTTTTGCTGCAACTCCCTGGGACCAAATTCTTTCTTTTCAGAATCAAATTGATATCAGCCAATTGCCATCCTAAAGAATGGGCTGTTATAAACTCATGAAAGACATGAAGACAATATATCTAACTCAATATTATTTTAACATTCTCAGTAATCTAAAAATATCAGAATATAATTCACAGAGAAGCAACACAAGCCAAACACCATGCAACAGGAAACTTCCTTACTGAAGTTTACATCAAGAGAAATATCTCACATCGTAAAGATTCCCTTGGCCTATCATTTTATTGAAAGGCAAATTGGGATTTGGCTATAATTCTTCAGCTAACTTTAAAGATATGTGATAATTTTTAAATCCAGTCATCTGTGACTCAGCTTTCATCCATTTGGCTTTTATTTCTTGGTCTTACAGTCAAAGCTACTAAACTGAAATCTGTCTTCTTTCTGAATAATAATTTTCAAATTATAACAATGACATATCTTGAATAGTACCTTGTGAAGCAGACAGAAATGCACTTTATCCAGCTTTCACCTCACAATCAAAGAGACATCTATTTTCTAATTAAACTCTACATTTATCTTTTCTAAGACTGACAGAGCTCATCATTACAGACTGAATATTTATTATGAAACTGTATCAATTTCTACAGTTTTTAGAGCACCAAGTACAGGGCACTGCACAGAAGTATGTTTTGATGGTAATTTAAATCCCATTGTTCTTTTTGCTTAGATTTGAGTTACTTGCTAAATGGTATGCTAATTGCCTTAAAGAGTAGTTGCAGTTTCTAAAGGCACAGAACTTTCTTTTAACTTGCGTTGGGAACCCTAAGTAAATCAAGCTCATGGTTACGTAATAGTTCTCAGACTTTGGGGGTGTATAGCAATATCCCAGGTGGATAAAAGTTCAGATTTCGTGACCTCACTTCTATAGATTCTGATTTATTAGGTTTTGGGGTAGGCCCAGGAATCTGCATTTGGAACCATTGCCATAGGTATTTGTGGTAAATTAAAGTTTTTAAAGTTATTCGTAAGGTTCTGATACAGCATTTCCAGGAGCTGTCCTTTAAAACTCACTAGTATATTGCAAGTAGCTATTCGGAATCCCATATTTTATAATAGAATAATAATATACTTAAAAATCAAATTATCCTCTTAATATCATGTAGCATCTTACATGACATAATCTAAATAATGTAAATGAGATCATCGACAATTTTAGGGAACTATACTGGGAGACAATGAGAGGGCTAAGGAAAGTGATAAAATTCAGTGTATTTACAGTTTTATATTTCTCAGAGCAGATATGCCCAATGAGGTAATATATGTGAAATTACTTTTAAGTTGTAAAGTACTTTACAAATATAAGAAACATTCTTTGAACTTTAGAAGTAATTTCTTTATCACTGAAATTTCTAATCTGTGGGTGCTGTTGATGTGGGCAAGGCACAGGTGGTACTGATGCAAGTAAGATATTAAATGACAATAATTTCTGAGAAATATAACAGAATGTCTTTCTAAGTTATGTGTCAGGATGGATCTAAGATAGCTGTGAAATGAATAGCCTGAGGCATTTACTTTCAAAAGATTCTGAAAGCATTATACGAAATATTGTTGAGAATCCTTGATACTCAGCTATCCAGGGTGACAAGAACTGAACTGTCTATAAAGAACATCAAGAAGAAAGGTTATAGCACATGAAAAGAAAGTCTACAGGAACCAGTTTAATATTAGGTGGCTATTATAAACCAAGTTTGGGATGAAGCACATAAAAATGCTTTGAACATTATATAGTGCTACAAAAAATCAGAGATGGCTATAATTATGGATTGTCACATTCAAAGACTTAACCTAAGGTTTGGACTACTTGCCTTTATCATATTAGATGATGTCCATTTGAACCATCCTATCATTGATAGCTGTGGCATTCTGGGAAGTTTGCCCCTCTAGAATTATTTCCTTTTATTCATAGGGATGTGCCATTGTACTTTACTCTGGCTGATTTTCAGTATACCCTTAAAGTGTGCCTAAATATCCAATGTATGTCAAATCTCAGAATAACAGGCAATTATCTATGTGAGGTCATGGCCCACACATTTTTTCATGGGTTCATCTCCTTTAAGTTTGGGTAGAATAGAGTACTAGTTGAACAAATGGACCAAGTGTCTTATGTGCTTTCAAATTTTATAATTTTCCAATTCTACTAGCCAAGATGCACATCTAAAAAAAAATCTAAAACATGAGGAGCTTAACATTTCCCTTCCTTACACTGATGCTTAATGCCACCAGAGTGTTAGATGAACCTTTGAAGTAACTGTAACAGAAAAGAAACCTCACTGTATGGTTTGGGGAAATGGTTTCTTAAATCAAATTCAATTGTTTCTTAAATCAAATATATGGTAGAATGCAGCCACAGTGTAAATGATTAAAATCTTATCACTAAAGGTAAATATAACTAGAGAAAATATTGCCAATGTAAAAGGGAAGGGTACAAAAATATGTGGGATAGACTGGATTATCCAGCATCCCTTTTTCATCTTTAGCTCATGAAGTAAATAAGAATAATGTGCATTTGGTATAAATATGTGGCATAGGCTTAAATTATGCTACTCTTTAATATATGGTAATTAGATCCCAATTCCCCCACCCCAGTTTTCCTGTAATTTTATTTACTTGGCAGATATTCATTTAGTGCCTACACTATACCACTAACTAGTAGGTGCTGGAGATATATAACTGAGAGCAAGACAGACACTAGCAGATAGTACTAATATGAAGAATCATACTCCAAAACATTATTTTGCATCTGATGCTAAAGAATAACAATGGTAATCATAGAAATAAGCACTGGCAACACCAGAATTTTTGGTATGACTTGGTAGTAGCAGAGGTGAACTAGTATACACTGGCTCTGATGCTTAGGCATGTGACGCTGTGTCCAATGGGACATTAGCAAACAACACATAAGCAGAGGTTTGAAAGGTGCTTGCTCATTGGGGCTTATCCTCTCTTGCTAATCATTAAAACCCAAGTCTGCCATCTGAAGAAACCTAGTGAAGTCTATTTGAAGATGAAACACCATATAGAGAAGCCCGTTGAAGAGATGACCCATCCCACTTGTGGCCCACTACATGAGCTAGTCTGACAACCACCAGACACATGGGTGAGGCCACCCTAGACAATCCAGTTTCAGTTTTAATAGAGCTTCTAGCCAGTTGCTGAGATCAGGTGAATCAACCCAGCCCAAAACTGCCCAGTAGATCCACAGAATTGTAAGAAACAATAAATGATTATTGTTTTAAGCCACCAAGTTTTGGTTTGTTATATAATAAATGCTAATGAATACAGGCTATCCACATGCAAAAGGATGATGTTGGACCCTGAATTTATGCCATATTCTAAAATTAATTCAGAATGGATCAAAGACCTAAATGTAAGAGCTTTAACTATAAAACTCTTAGAAGGAAAAAGAGGCATCAATCTTTGTGATCTTGGATTAGGCAGTAGCCTTTTAGATATGGCATCAAAAGCACAAGCAACAAAAGAAAAAATATAAACTGGACACCACTGATATAAGAAGAAGTGCTTTGGGGAGGCCATGACTACACAATCTAGCCTAGCCACCTACCGGTTATGTGACATTGGACAAGTCATTTACCTCACTAAGCTTAATTTTCATTATCTGTAAAATACAGATATTGTTTATATCATAAGATTCTTGTAAAGATGATGATTATCTTTTAAAATTGTTCACATGTATTTAAGTTTATACCATTGCCTATAAGACGACCACATATATTTCTCCCATAGTTTGTCTTGGTCTATATTCTTCATAAGTTGTATAGATATCCTAGTACCTATGTATTATCAACAGAATTGAGGGAGTCAAGGCTACTTTATCCATGGTTTTATAATTACAATTATATAATTATAATTATATTATTATAATAGTTATAGTTATTATTTTTAGTTATTATTTACAGTTTTCTATAATGGCTGTGCCAGGATAATTTTTTAAATTAAATTTATTAAAGTGGCATTGGTTAATGAAGGTTTCAAGTGTACAATTGAATAATATATCATATGTATATTGCATTGTGTGTTCACCAGCACATATACTAAAAAACAGGACAATTAACAGTGTGGCTGAAACCTGAGATAGGTTATATCTGTGAATTGGTAGCACTAAATAAGTTCATACCAAAAGCCCCTAAGTTTGTAAATATATGAATAATATATAATTTATATGTAATATGTAAATATCATAAAATAGAAACTATTGATTACCTTCTAGCATCTTATTTACCTTTGATAATGAATTTGTGAATCAGGATGAGAAATTAATATCAATTTCTATGTAAATAGCAACAAATCCATTCAATTCATTAGTGCGAGAAGAAACTAAGACCTACATTTTAAAGACTGTTTTCTATGTTAGAGTGAATGAAAGATGATGATGTTTAAAGGAGCTGAGGGAGAAAGGTCTGTTTCTGAGCACAAAGCAGATTAATGTAAAAAGGAGCTAAATATTTCTAATAGCTCCAACAGAAACAAAGCAGTGAGACAAAATTCCTATTCATAGATTAAATTATGGTACTTGGACCTTGGAAAGAGATGCTTGCAGGAGCAAGCCATGTAGAGATGGAGAGCTCAAGGAACTTCATTTATTTACCTCATGGGGTGGTGGGGGATGTTGAGTGACATTGCATTTTTGCGTCCCTACTCTTTTGATTAAACAAATTAGTCATGGAAATTGGAATTATAGTGAAGGAGAGAGGAAGTGTGCGATAAATATATTTTCCTGTCTGAGAGTTTAGGTCAATTTCATTTGGAGCAAATGTGCAAGATATCTTGAAAACGAACTGTCTCAAGGAGAGATAGCATAGAAATTGTTGCTAATTTAACTTAAAATTTGATACTTCTCTGGGTCCACACTCTGATGCTTTCCTCTCAAGCAGCTGGGCCAGCTGGTAATCCCAACAATTGGATAAAGAAGAGTTTTTAATGAACTGCAGAGATGAGGGGAAGATTGGTTTAAATTAAAACAGATAGTGACTTATTATAAAGACAGTACAATGAAAGATACTTGAACATTTTCTAGTGATTCACATTATTTAAATTTTTATTTAAGTGGATATTTCCATCAAATAAATTTCTGATAGGAATACTGAGATTTTAAGTTTTAATTATTTAGATAAAAGAAAAGGTGAAGGCCCTGAAGGTTCTACGGGGTCTACTAAGTTTTTTTTGAGGAAATAAATGACACTTAGGGGCAGTGGCCTTGAATTTCTGAAGCAAGTCTCCTAAGTCTCTGAGGGGGGTCTATTAGAGATTTAACAACTTTGATAATATCAAAAACTCTTCTGGAATAAGAACGAAAGAGGAACTCCCTGGACCCATTGGAATCACACAGTATTGCTGTTCAGACAGAAGAATTTAGTATGAGCAGGTCTTTCTTGATGCCTATCCAAGTCAGTTTGGTTGAATTGCCATGGCCACCAAAGACCCCAAATTACAGACTCTCTGTAAAGAGGCATGATGGTAGCCCTAAAGAGAATATTCTAGCAAGGTTTTGGAAAATTCAATAATGAGTGCCAGTGAATTGCAGAAGCTATTGTAATATAGTTAGAATATTGTAGCTCTAATATTGGGAGAGATTAGACACTTCTTATCTGGCACTGACATCCGAACCTCTTAATCAGCCACTAGTGAGTCATAGTAAGTTTTACAATTGTTGCATTAAAGGTTAAACATAATTGGTTATAGTCTAACTTTCTCATCCACTGCAGTAGCTTCTGCTGTAACTTTAGCTATAACAGAGTCTTTCAAATTCATGATCTCAGCTCTTATTTAGTGTTTCAATGGGTAATTTCAAGTTGTTATGAATAAAAATGTTAATATGTGTATAAAATTTTCTTGAAGAAAAAAATATTACCTAGGAGGGTCACAGTGCAATTAACAACTAAATATGCCTAGTCAGTACATAGTTAATTTTAGTACTTTTATTTATGAAGAATCTTTCTCTCAGGAACACAGGTTTGTTGGAGGCTGAATCCTGCTGTGCGTTTCTCATTGTCCTTGGTGTTATGGTTCTGATTGTGTGAACCCTGCAGATAGGATTTCTTACTGGGATTTGTCATTTTTTGTTCATAGCATTTGTAGGTTGCTCTGGAGTTTTGGTCAAAAGGAGTTGTCTTCAGCAGCTGAGATAGCTAATGCTGCTTCAGAGAGTCAAGAATTACTATTTTTCAGCTCTACAGAACATTGTACTGAGTGCTTTAAATTATTGTCAAAGATTTTGAAAATGTTCTTGATTATCTTATGATTTAATTTGGGGACATAAAATGCAGACCAGAGGCTTACTCTTACTGTGTGACCTCATAAGTTTTATCTCAGGAAGCCACACCTTGAGTCTGGAGTCTACCTTGGATGATGATATAAAATAATACAAATATAGTTATCCAGCACAAACTGTGCAGCAGAGTCTATAGAATGGAGTAAGAGAGGTTAGACCAAAGGACCTTACAGATCAAGGAGGTCTGCTATATAAAATAGACATGGCTCTTTATCGTATGACAGTGTATCAGCTTCCCTATAAGAAATGAAAAAAGAATTCGAATTACAAGAGGTCTTTTTCTAATTTATCACCTTGGCAAAGATAAAATGATTTGATTTGTGTTGGCAAGGGTGTAGGTAATCAGTCACCTCTGTACATTGTTTGTGGTAGTTTAAATTGCCTAATTTTTATTCAGGAAAATTTGGAAAGAACTATCAAAACAGAAAATGGAAGAACCTTTGGAACTAGCAATGTTCCTCCTAAGAATGTATTCTAAAGCTATCTGCACAAATGTATACAATGACAGTCATTGCAGCATTGGTTAAAAGGATAACCAAAACAACTAATGTCCACCAATGAGCATTTATTAAATAAATTATGATGTATCCATTTTATGTAATGATAAACAGTTGTAAATGAAATGAGTCAACCCCATGTGCCCTGAGATGTAATTTTCTCTGAAATATTTTTAAGTGGGGGAGGAGGTCAAGGTATAGGTCAGTGTGTATAGTATGATACTACTGGTATTAAAATATTTATTTGTGAATATATTAATACTTGTATAGAATTTCCCTAGAAGAATACACAAGAAATGAGTGACCACTTTTGTATACAGAGGGGAACTGTGTGACTGGGAACAAAGTGGATTAGATTATTGTTCAGCAAATATTCATTCCCATGCCCTCTCCACTTTAAGGTAGAGTATCATTTCCTGCCCTTGTAACTGGGCCTTGGCCACATGACTTGCTTTGGCAGGACAATAGAGCAGGTATGATATGAGCATGGGCTTCAGCAATTATCGTTTAGCCATGCACTTCTGTGATTGCCATGAGATTAACACACCCCAGGTAGCCACTCTCCCTTCAGCCTGCAACCCTGAATGACATGCATAGATTATTCCAAAATTTGACGTAAAGCCTATATCTAAGCCCACACAGAACCACAATCTGAAGCAGAGGTGTCCCTGTCAATCTATAGGCTTGCAAGTGAGGGAAATCAGTGTTGCTGATGTAAACCACTGATTTCTGGTGTGGTTTGTTAAATGGCATTATCACAGCAATAGCCAATGAATATAACTATAGACTTGCTTGTTATATATATCCTTTTGTACTTTTTAAATATTATATGATTACATATATTACCCATTCAAAAAAGTACATTAAAATAATTTGTTAACTCTGTCTCCTCAAAACCAATCTAAAAAATGCACACAAAAAGAAGTGTCTTAAGATTGAACAATGTTGAAGTCCATGCCTCAGTCGTATTTGAACTGTTAGGTTATGGTTTGAGTTTCCTCTTTTTATTCTTAATCTGGCAATCCACTGAGGCCCCAATTAATCTTATAAAGAAAACTTACTAAAGTGAAAAGAAAGAAAGTGTCAGCCTACAGAGAAAGACTAATTGTTTTTGTCCAGGAGAAGATGAGGTGCCAATAGATGTTTTAATTGATTTTAAATATTTTTAAAATATTTTGTTGGTCTACTTTGGGTATATCTGAATAGAAGCAGAAATGCTTCAAAAACATTTAGTCTGAATCTTTATACAGAGGATTATACTGGAATACCAAGGCATTAAAGGAGTGTGAAAGCTTCAAACAAGAGTGCATTTTTCCATAGATACAGAAAATGTAAACAAATGTTTTGTTTTGCGATTATACCATGCCACTAGACCTGGATTTCTAACTCAGTTCTATAAAACCAGACTGATGGTCATTTGCCAAAGTATATTATTGGAGAGTACTCTATCAACAATGGGCATTTATGGTAACTAGATCCTTTGTGAGAAAGCTGATTATCTACTTCATCGTTTATTGAATAAAAGTTGAGATCCCTAAAGTGAGAAAACTGGAAAAATTACTCTGACCAGCATGAATATTTATATGAGAGTAAGGAAATATCACACCATCGCTTATAAATTTGATTGTATGACATAAAGAGACGTGGGGTTGGCAATGGGACAAAATGTAAGAATCTCTGAGACAGAAGATGAGATCGATATAGAAGAAAGAGTAGAAGGGGGTTGCTTGGAGCAGAAAGAACAGAAGAAGTAGCATGAGCGATAGCTGGATCACCATCATGGAAGATCACTAGAGTAGGGACCATTGAAGGCCTTCTGTATCACAGCCAAAAGGTATCCCAGGTGCTGGGTTTGCCTTGAATTCTGGATGATAATCTTAAATAAGTCCTCACTTCCCTTCAGGCCTGGTTTTGAGATGGCATCTGTTTTTTCTGTCTTCCCTGCACATTATTACAAATATATGAGCATATCCCTGTTCTTTTAACAACCTGAAAAAGTCCAACTGACCTAACGGTCAACCCCAAAGCCTCTAGTTATCTCCAGATAGGAAAAACTGTTTTGTAGCACTGATTATATCACTAACTCCCAAAATGGCACTTTAATCGGAATAAATCAGAACTGCAAGGATAGCTACGTGGAAATGTATTGCCACTATTGGAAAAAGAAAAAAAAATTCCTCAAATATATGGCTCTACAATTGGTTTTCTTATTAATGTGTTACATGTATATTTATATAATCATGAGGATAATAATTCTCAGTAATTTAAAGTCTTACTGCCTGAGGATGATAAGCTTTTGAAATGATGAAATGACAATGAATTAGAAAATTAGAAGATTCTGTTTATCTAGTAATTCTCACAATACATAAATTCCCTCTATTCTAATTTACCTGTCTATAGCACAGATGTAATTGTTATAGTTGTCTATGAATGGATGCAAATTAAATGATTTAAAATAAAATGAATATTGTCCCGACTACATAGTTATAAACGTTAACTAACCTCCTATCATATTCTCTTTATAAAGTCACTGATATCTCTGTAAATTTTCAATAGAAATGAGGATTCAACTATAACTAATAGGATGAGGATTGATGTGGTCATTTTGTACTGACCATCTTCATATTGATGAATGTCAATTTATTCTTATTCTGTTCATTGGTGCACAAGGATTCTTCTACAATAAATGCTCTAAAAACTATAAGCAAGCAGTTTCTGAAAAGCATTTGGCTGTATTCCTATTCATGGAAACACTGAACTCATAATACCGTGAAACAATTAGTCAGACTACGAAGTAACTAAGAGGCTTTACTCCTACATTACTGTGTTTAATTCCTGAAATCGGCTCTAAAAAGAGTAAGAGACCCGTTATCCTAAATCCAAGTAAATGGACTCGGGATTTTTTTCCTCCCATAAGGCATCTACGGTTTAAGTAATAATCTCAGCTACTTCACTTCAAGTCTCTAGCTGTATCACTTTTGATTTAAGAAGAAAAACACACTTGAATGAATAGTAAACCCCCACATTCAATGCATGTTATAGATAATAAATAGATTAGCCTGTGATTATGATATAGTTATGGAAAAATGTGAAACACCAAGGAATGATTTCAAAGCATTTGATTTTTTATGTTAAAATTCTTTATAATTCAACACTTCTATGTAAAGATAAAAAAAATTCTCTGTTGATAAATTCTATTTCTAGAAGGGAAAGATAACACTAAACATGTAATCTGCACAAATATTTGAAATATAGGACTAGTTTGCTATGTTGTGTTCCATAATAGTTTTCTTTGTAGTTTTATATCATAATTATGGTGTATACAAACTGACATTAACTTTTTCAAATATTGACTGATCCCAACCAACCAAATTAAAGAAAAGGTGTATCAGAACCTTTCTGGGTGGCAGAAAAAACTAATATAGAATTTTGCAATAGAAAATTCAGAGGGTCATACCTAAGTCAATTACTTATATTCTTCCAATATTTTTTCACCTTACACAATTCATATTATAAAATCAAAGATATATATTCCTTCCTTTTTCATTTAAAAATAGCAGATGGAAAGTTTTCTGAAATGAGTGGTATTCATGTTCTTCTCCTAGGTATATTCTTGAGTAATGAAATTGTCCAACATGGTAACTCGGTTGCTGAGGGAGCATGTCTTACAGGGGTACCCTGTTTGGAAGTGGGGTGAGAAAGAATGCTTGGCAGTTGCCCTCAGGATGGAGAGAGACTTGCTCAGAGGGATTGACTTCTAAAGAAAAGTCCATATTGCATACAATTTGGGGGGGGGGGCGGCATTCAATATTGCCATACAGACTTTCCCAAAAGAGAATTAATTTTCCTATCTTTGTTTTCCTACCTGGTCATGTCAAGCGAAAATACAATCAGCTTTCTACACTGGCTCTTGCTAACTCATACATCTTCATTTATTTCCTTCCTCCTTGTTTCAAAAGATGAGGTGTTCTTTCACCACAGTGCTCTGAAATACATATAAAATCCCAACCTCTCTCTCTGAGATATTGATCTACAATCACCTTTTCTCTAATATATATTTAATAGTTCTATTAGCTGTTTCCTCTCTCAGCATATGCGGCAGACACTATTGTCTGCCTCCCAATGACTTTGACTTCCTTCTTTCTTTTTGCTGGTTTTGCCATTCCTCCATGACGAAGACTCAGAGTGCCCAGATAACCTATTTCCTAGCCTCTCATATAGTGGAGGTAAAAGCTGAAGGAAAAGCTGCTGAGTCTTTTGCAAAAGATGGTCCTCGCTGATAAGAGAGCTGTTTGTGGGAAACGATTTCCTGTCCTTCCCTCCTCCCTGTGTTGGATGCTGACTTGTGAGCACATGAAGCTTGGAGATACAATAGCTATCTTATAATCGTGATGGAAAAACATGGAGGGCACACTGAGGAGTAATATCTCAGAACAATTGAAAGAGCCCAGGAACTTTAATGATATCATCGAACTATTGAAAAAATTCTGAGTTCAACTATCTCTGGTCTTCTTCCTGTGTGGGAAAAGCAAACCTATTGTCTAAGCAATGTTTGGTCCAATATTCTATTAAGTGTATCAGGAAGCATGCTGACTGACTTTGATTTAAGGTAGATGCTTTAGTTAGATGACCCAATTTTTTTGTTCTTTTCCCCTTTTTCCTTCCTGCAATTAAGAGCCAGTGTGATGGCTGGGTCACAGCAAACATTTTAGTCCATGACGTGAATTTGAAAATGGAAACCATGTATTAATTACAATAAAGTAGAAAAATATAAAGGGCTTGAGTCCCTGATGATTATAACAGTTTTCAGCTGCCAACCTTGAAACTTCTTTTATATCACAAAGAAATTTGTTTTATTTAGACCACTTTTTGTTTTGCTTTGTTTTCTGTCATAAGCATCTGAAATGAATACTGATACATGCAACTTGCAAGCATAAAACATGAAAAAAATATAGGTGGACTTTTTGGGTGAAAGGATATGTGTTCATTTAAATTTGTGATAGTTACAAACTGTTCTCTAAAAAGTTAGCATAAATGTATGATTCTAACAAATTTATGATCTCTCTATATCTTCATCAGTTCTTATTATCAAAGTTTTTAAAAATTTGTCTTCTGATTATTTTTAAATGTTTCTTCTTTTATTTGTGTTTTTAAAACTGAGAAAAGTTAAACTAACCATTTCTTCGTTTCTTTCTAGACAATTCACATTTCTTTTCCTCTGAATTGCCTGACAATTTTTTCTTTTTCTCTATGTATCACCTTTTTCTTTTCTTATTGATTTAAGTTATATTAAAGGAATTTATGCTTAGCTCTCCTGTACGTTGCTGTATTTTTACATTTTGGGGGTTTTCTTATACTTTTTTTTTTTTTTTGATGCTATGTGCCATGGAGATCTGGCAAATATTTATTTAGTAAATTATCAAGCTGTACGCTTATGGCTTCTAGAATTTGGACCTTAATTGGAAAGACTTTCCCAATTCCGAAATTTTATAATTGATTATACATGTTCATGCATAATAGAAATATTTAAAAATTCATGTTTTTCTGGTATTTTGTAAGGTTTTTACTTTTTATATTTTGATGTATTTCAAATTTATTTTGAAGAATTTATATTTTGATGTATTTCAAATTTATTTTGAAGAATTGGCATTTTTTCTCAAAAGATTAGTTATTCTAATACCATTTATTGAAAAAATTTAATTCTTTCTGCACAAATTGAATTGTCATTTTATCATATTTTAAATATCATGGGTTTCCTTTTTTTTTCTTTCTTTTTTTTAGATGAGGTTGACCTCACAGATTGCAAGGACCTTGTCACCTTACAATCCCTTATTATTTTTTTTAACACCTACAGCACCTGGTCTTCCTAGGTGGTCTCCCATCCAAGTACTAACCAGGCCCAACCCTGCTTAGCTTCTGAGATCAGATGGGATTGGGCTTGTTCATTGCTGTAGATTTCATGGGTTTTTCTAGAAATTAACAGAGTACCTGGCATAAATAAATATTTACTATATATTTGCTGAATAAGTAAGGGAATTGTGAAAGTGTCCCTGCAAATTCTGTTAGTTTAATTAGGGTTACATTGCATTTATGGATGAATATAGAAAGCTTATATTGCATACATTATAGAATTTTCTAATTTTAAATCATAATATTATTTTAATTTGTCTTTTTATGCCGTATAGTTTTAAAGTTTAATTGTTTTTATCTAGATTATTTATACTTTTTAAAAGTTGATTTCTCTCATTTTCCCTTTCTGTCTTGATATGTTACCTCAAATATATTTATACTTTTTTGTTTCTTCTTGCCCTACATCCCATATATGTTAAATATTTGACACATAAAGTTCTTGCTATGTAATCCATCCACGGGGACTGTCTCAGTTTGAGAGAATTGCATTGTCTTACAGAACTGGTTGTATAATTAAGGTAATAAGTAGGTTCACTCTCAGTCAAATCTAACTTTATGAAGGATTTCCAAATGAAAGTAAATTTCTTTGGAAAGTTTGGATTCAAGGGACCTACTTTATCTTTTTTTTTTTAATCCCATACCTGCACAAGAGATTGGTTGTTGTATACCCATTATTTCTTTTAATATTGTGCTTTCTACTGGGTTTAGGAGAGCTAGGGAAATACAACAGAGTTATACAAAAATAGTTTCTCTCTTCAAACACATTGCAGTCTAATTTTGGAAACTAGATAGAAAATCACAAAACAAGTACAAATAATACTAGACGGAATTGACTCAAGCAACAAGATATGTACAGTGGATACAGTACTTACAGATTCCTTGGTGATGTTAACTACAGACATTTTCCCTAGAAAAGAGACCATTAAAGTAAGTAGAAAATTAAATTTAATCATATATATCAGTCAAGGTTCCCACAAAGGTTTAAGTAAAGATACTTTAAAAGAATGAAAACTTATTGAGGAATGGCAAGATTTGGGTGGATGGTGGAGGGTGTACAAAAATTAAAAGGAAACATTGAGGAAATCAAAGAATAAATCAGCAGAAAGCCATTACGATTCTTCCCCTTCACAGGGCTAAGAGGAAGCCTCTGAACGCTGGCGGCTTCAGAGGAGTGGAGGAGGGGCTGTCTGATGGGAGGGCTGCAGCTGCTACCAGAAAATCAGAACTCAGCTGGATGGAGTAGGGCAGAAATGCCTAGAACTTTCTCTCCTCCCAACCCTCAGTCTTCTACCAATGGGAAGCTAGCCAACAAAGGGGCCAAGTGATACAGTCCATGAGAATCAGTCTTCATGGGAACAGAACAGGAAGGACAAGAAGGAAAAGACAACCTAACTTTACACCTCAAGAACCTAGAAAAGAAAAACAAACTAAGCCCAAAGTTATCAGAGGGAGGGAAATAACAATGATTCGAACAGAAATAAATGAACTAGAGATCAGAAAAACAATAGAAAAGATCAGCTGGCTTTTTGAAAAGATAAACAAAATAGACAAATGTTAACTAGATTAAGAGAAAAAGAGAAGACTCAAATGTCAGAAATGAAAGAGGAAACATTACAGCTCACACCACAGAGATACAAAAGGATCAAAGAGACTACTATAAACAATTATACATGTTATATGTCAATAATATCTCAAAAAGCTGGGTAAAAATTTAAACTAATAAAACTATTTCAAAAAATTTTTAAAAGAGCAAGTTTTCACTTTGACTTTCTAATGACTAAGAGAAATATAACTGGAAATATTTATTGACTAAGAATATCTGTTCGGGTTTTTCTTCATTTTAAATTTAACACTTTTCTTTGAACATGGTGTATTGGGCAGATTCATATTTTTAAAAAAAGATACAGTGTTAAAAACCCAAGTCAGTAAGATATAAAATTAAAGGTAAAATTAATTCTAGAGAGAAAATTCAAGAATGTATTTGTTGTCTTTTTCTAAAGGTTTTGTATTATAAATTGTTTTGATTTGTATCACCAAAGACTTCTAGAAATAACTGTTTCAAACATCAGACTCCAGATGGATGTATTTAAGCTGTTGCATTCTAAAGATAGAAAGATTTCTGTTTAATCAAATTATATTTTGTCAGAATTATAGGAATAAATTAATAACTTGTTCAAAAATACTTAGGAATAGTTACTAACACTTGTTAACATTTCTGTCAATAGATAATAATAGTTCAAATTCTTGAAATTTATTTACATTAATTTCATGATATTGGCCATATTCTCTAGATTTTAAATTTACTCTTATCCCTAATATTTCTACTTTTTTGGTCATAGGTTGAGGTAGTGCTTAAAGAGAAAAATATTTTTTCCCTCAGTCTGATTTTGGCCCGTTAAACTGTCATTCTTTCTGACAGGGCAAAGAAAGCTCAGGCTGCTAGTTTTTATGACAAGAACAGCATTCTCTCATATGTATTCTAGTACCCTACTTCAAAGCAAACTTTCATTTCAACCATCTCAGTAGAATAACACATTTGTCTTTTATTTGTCTCAATACTGAGTCAAGGAAGCTTTCTATACCAGCAGTTTTCCCAAAGAAGGGGGAAAAATTCAGCTTTAAAAACAACCACCTACACAGTCCTCCAAACATGGATTTCTGAGTTAAAGTATAAAAGATTTGCAATGAGAGAAAATCACATAGAATGTCTATTTCTGTGTAGAGACAAGGAACTAAAGAAGAAACCCAAAATAGGAGGGATGGAAGCAGAGCTGCCAGTGACTCAGTAGGGGACCTTTAGTAAATCACTTAACCTGGTCTCATTGCCTTTCAGACTAATCCAGACCCGCCCTCATTTCCCGGTCCTTTAATCCCTTCCTCCCATTTATATTGCTTCCCTGGCTTCCTCGGGGCCTCCTGCTACTCCCCTCCCTCCTCTCCCTATGACTAAACATATTTCTTTTCTTAATACCTTTCCTGGGCAGATTTTTTTCTTACCTCCTCATCTTGCTCTGTATGCCTGGAATGATTCTAGTGAGTCAGAGGTATCCTTTTAGAATCACAGTTTCTATAAAACCTTCCTGTAACAAGCTGTAAGTTGCTGCTCACCCTTTTTATTTTAGTAATTATTAAAGCAAACAGAAACTTTTCTTGCTTTTATTTCAAAAGTCTCCTCCCATTATTTATCAAGACTTATCAAACTTGGTAATAAACTGCATTGGTAAGATTTCGTTCAGCAAGAGACATGATGTTTCTTCAGAGCAATTACACTGTGCAGTTTCTTCTCTGTGCTTCCTTTTCCCTACCCTGGGCCATGTGCACAGAAATAGATTTTGGGAAATGACACATTTGCCCTAGACCTACATGGAAGAGTTGTTTATTCCTTAGATGAAGAAGTGGGCAAAAGTAATATAAGGTTAGAGACTGCACTCTGACCAGATTAAAAGTGCTGCTTTAACCCCCATATCTTAGTTGTCTCCTACTAATTGTTTTGGATTTATGGAAAGTTTGAAATGAGATCTAACTATATATACTATAGAATGCTTATAGAAACATCATGAAATGCAAACATTTAGAAATGCAAAAGATTATATATGTAACATGCTGAAAATTAATATTATTCTTAAACACTTTTTATAAAGCACTAATTGAGAAGTAGGAAAACTCTAGATCCACAAAATCTTCTTTGAGAAACTGCTTCCTCTGGAATTGTCTTGGGCTGAAAATTAAAGGAGGTCATTGAGAGGATGTGACCACAAGTTGACCTGTATCAAGGAAATAGTGTGAGACCATCTGGACCATTCAGATCTCTACATGAATTTTGAAGAATCTGGAGGACTGGTACAGAGATCTACTTGTCTTGTATCACCTCAAACAAACCTTGTGTGTAACCTCCTTTGCTTATTAAACCTGCCACCCACCAATCCGGAGTGGCCTGCTCCTTCTGTCTCTCCTTGCCCTCCGTGTATCCAGTTTACAAACAAACAAAATGGATATATAGGAATGGAAACCAATATAATTCTGGTGTCAATTTTGGATGAAAACCAAAACAATTATGGTGTCAATTTTAGTTTCATTGTTTCTTGCTATGCTTTTTCAACAATAATCACCAGGGAGAAAGGTGGGAAAGGCAACTTACAACATTTTCTTCAGACATTTCCCATACTGTGTGTTCTGCTTTATAGACAAGAAACATCAGATAGGTGCATGGTTCAGGAACTACCCCAGGATTAATATGTCTGCTGTCTTCTTGGCCCTTAAAGCCAATAAAGGGAAGAGAATTTGATAATTAGTTCCACGTTCCATTATTTCTGCAAATTTCCAAGATGCTTCCATTTTCTGTGTAAACGATTTTGAAACTTCCAACTCTAATGTGTAGTGATTTTCTTTCGTTTTTGTTTCGAACTGATATTTTTGGTATCATTTTAATTTGCAAATCTTTATAGTTTTTTTTCAACACAAAATTTTAATCTCATATTACATTGAAATCAGCTGCATGATTCTCCTTTCTCATTTTTTTTTTTAAAGCAAAAACATCCATTTAACTATGTGAATGGACTCTGTGTGGTTCTCTTTATTTTCTCTTTCCTAGTTCATGGAAGCAGAGCTATTTTTAGATCATTATATACTTAAAAATAAGGTTCCATCATGTCAATTCTTACAAACATTAAATATGTTTGAAAGATAGGGGTGAAAGGAGAAATGTTTTGATATTCTTAGGCGATTTTCCAGGGAAAGTGTTAGTGATGCTGACCTTTTGTATCAAGTTTTACCCATACAAATGGCTCCTTTGCTGTAAACTTGATTTTTAAGAGGGCCTAAAAAATGGTATCTAGAATGAAAATTAATTCAAATGATGCAAGTTGACATATTATTTGCATTTCAGATCATACATATTTCCCCGCATCCCTGGATATAACACAATAAACAAACAGAGGAAGACTCCGAAAGGTGTAAAGAAAAAGGTGAGCTGTCTAGGGACCTTGAGATTCAAGGAATGGCATGGTGGTGAATTCTCCAGGTTTACTGTTGTCGTTGTCATCATCATCATCATCATCATCATCATCATCATTATTACATCCCATATATCATGGACAGGGGTCTCCAGAAGCCACTAATGCAGAACCACCAATAGCCACAGGCCAAAGAAAAATAAAAAGGTCCTTTCCCCTGGCCAATGAACTAGGAAAAGGGAAGCTTAACAACAACAAATATTTTGGCAATACTCATTTTCCTCCTGCCAAACATTAATGAAAAAAATATCTCCCAGTGTCAGGATTTCAATAGGAACAGAGGTGGGATTTGCTCTTTTTTTTAATTTAATTTTTTTCGAATTATAGTTTCCATACAATATTACACTAATTTCAGGTGTACAACACAGTGATCAGACATTTATATAACTTATGAAGTGATCACCCTGATAAATCCTGTACCCATCTGGCACCATACATAGTTATTACAATGTTACTGACTATATTCCCCATGCTACACTCTACATTCCCATGACTGTTTTGTAACTACCGATGTGCGCCCCTTAATCCCCTTTCCCCTTCACCAATCCCTCTACCCCACAATCTGACAATAATCAAAATGCTCTCTGTATCTATGGGCTTCTTTCTGTTGTTTGTTTATCCTATTCTCTCAATTCCACATATGACATTTGTCTTTCTCTGACTTACTCTACTCAGCACAATACCCTCTAGGTCCATCTGTGTTGTTGCAGATGACAAGATTTCATTCTTTCTTCTGACTAATATTTCATTGTATCGATGTATCATTTCTTCCTTATCCATTCATCCATTGATAGACATCCAGGTTGCCTCTACATCTTGGCCACTGAAAATAATGCTCCAATGAACATATAGATGCACATATCCCTTTGAAGCAGTATCTCGCGTTTCTTCAGATAAATACCCAGAGGTGGGATTACTGGGTCCTTCTTTGTCTTTTGTTGCAGCTTTCTTTTAAAGTCAGTTTTGTCTGGCATAAGTACTGCTACTCCAGCTTTTTTCTTTGTTTCCATTTTCATGAAACATCTGTTTTCATCTCTGCTTTCAGTCTGTGTGTGTCTTTTGATCTGAAGTGAGTCTCCTGTAGGTACCGAATGTAAGGGTTTTATTTTCTTATTTGTTCAGCCACCCTATCTTTTGAGTGGAGCATTTAATCCATTTACATTTAAATAATTGTTGCTAGGTATGTAGTTGTTGCCATTTTATTATTCGTCTTTTTGAGCTTTTTTTCTTTTTTCATCTTCTTCGTAAAGAGGTCCCTTTAAAATTTCCCGTAATACTGGCTTAGTGATAAACTCCTTCAGCTTTTTTGTGTCTGGGAAACTCTTTATCTGTCCTTTGATTCTAAATGATAGCTTTGCTGGGTAATCTTGTTGTAGGTCCTTACTTTTCATTACTTTGAATGTTTGGTGCCAAGTCCTTCTGGCCCGCAAAGTTTCTGTTGAGAAATCAGCTGACAGTCTTATGGGACTCCTTATAGGTAACTCACTGCTTTTCTCTTGCTGCTTTTAAGATTCTTCTCTTGTTTTTAACATTGGCCATTTTAATTATGATGTGTCTTGGGTGGGTCTCCTTGGTTCCTCTTTCTTGGACTCTCTGAGCTTCCTGTGCTTGTATATTTCTTTCACCAGGTTAGGGCAATTCTCAGTCATTATTTCTTGAAATAGATTTTTCAATTCCTTGGTCTCTCTCTTCATCTTCTGGTACCCATATGATAGAATGTTAGTTAAACTGATGTTCCAGAAGCCCCTTAACATTGGGGACATGTTTCTTGTTCCCATCTTGGCTGCCTCCCTGTTGTTTCTATTTTAGTAGAACTTACTATATCTCTCGGTCTTTAGTAGAGTGGCCTTATGTAGTAGGTGCACTGTGGGGCCAGTGGCAAGTCTTCCTGGGTCATCTGACTGGGTGCCAGGTATGTCCCTTTATATGGTTGTGTGTGCCTTCTTGTTATAGTTGTTTGTGTTCATGCAACAGGAGGGATTGACCCTCAGAATGATTGTTTGTGATGACTGGCTTGTGACTACAGTGGAGGAGGTTGTGCAGAGACTGGCCTACAGAACAGGATTCCCTTTAGAAGGCTCTTGGTGCCTGCCCTGTCTGTCCTCTGGGTATGTTGTCCTCAGGTGGACCCAGGTGGCTCCCAGTCCAAAGAAAGCCACAGATATGCAGGCCGGGGCCTCCTGGGAGGGGCCTCAATGTAGGCCAGCTCAGCTGCAACCTGTGCCCTGCCCAGAGTCACAAAAAATCTGCAGATGGCCACTGCCTATGCTGGGCTTGGGATTGCTTTGAGAGCCAAACCACAAACTGAGGCCAGCTGCCATTAGTGCCAGGCTTGGGACTCTTCAGCGAGAGTTACGAGGCATGCTGAAGCCAAATGCTGCTTGTTTAGGTTTTGTGAACCTTTGAGAGACTTTAGGAAAGTCCTGCAGTATGAGCCAAGACATGCTGTAATATGGAAAAGCCAATTGGAAGGCTTGTGTGGGCCCTCACATTGGGAGGGGTGGGGTCTCAGGGAATCACCTCCCTGTGGAAGCTGATGTTTCACTTCCACTCAGAGGTAACTAAATGGTGCCATGGTGCCCACTTCCACCAGGGGTGTATCAATAGGCCAAGTGAGGAAGTAAAACCTTTATCCCACTTATTTGCAATGATGCAGTATGAGTCACTGATCCACTTTTTCCTGGACAGTTGATAGAACCCAGTGAGAAGCAAAACATACACAGCAAACTGTCCTCACACTAAACTTGAACAGGGGACCTGCTGAAAATGGAGGTTAAAGAGATTTTAGAGTCTCAAAATTTAATATCCAAAATGTCTAGAATGAAATAGGAAATCACTTGTCATACCTAGAGTTGGGAAAAATCACAGCATGAATAAAAAAGAAAATATAACTAACACTGAGATGAATCAGATCTTGGCATTATCTGACAAGAATTTTATAATTATTTTGTGTGTGTGTGTGTGTGTGTGCTGAAAATACTTAGGACTTTCTCTCAGTAAATTTCAAATACATAATACATTATTATTAACTACAATCACTATGTTGTACATGAGATCCTCAGAATGAACTAACCTTATAACTGAAACTTTGTACCCTTTGACCAACATCTCTCCTTCCCTCCACTCCCAAGTTCTTGGTAATCACCATTCTACTCTCTGATTCCATGAGTTCAACTTTTTTGGATTTCACATATAAGTGAGATCATACAGTACTTGTCTTTCTGTCTCTGGCTTATTTCACCATAACAAAGATTTTAAATCAGCCATCATACAAATGTATAAACAAGCAACTACAAATTTTCTTAAAACAAAGGAAAAATAGGAAATCTCAACAAAGAAATAGAATTTATTTAAAGAACCACATTGAAATCATAGAACTGAAAAATATAATAACCAAAATTAAAAAGTCAATAGATAGGCTCATTAGTAGAGTGAAGATTACAGAGGATAAAATTACTGAATTTAAGGACTGATTATTAGAATTTACTCGATAAAAAATATAAAATTACCATATGACCCAGCAATTTCACTCCTAGGCATATGCACAAGAGAAATGGAAATTTATGGCCACATGAATACTTGTAAATGAATATATACAGCAGCATTAATCAGAGTGGCCAAAAAGTGAAAACCACCCAAATGTTCATCAACAGATGAATAGATAAACAAAATGTGTATATCCATACAATGGAATATTATTTAGCTATAAAAATGACTGGAGTACTGATACATGCCACAACATAGCAGAATCTCAAAAACGTTATGCTAAGTTAATAAGCCAGATACGAAAAAACCACATATTGCACTGTTCTATTTATATCACAAGTCTAGAACAGGCAAATGTATAGAGTCAAGAAGTAGATTAATGCTTTCCAGAGGCTGTAGGTGGGAAGAGTGAGGAATAACTGCTAATGGGTGCAAGATTTCTTTTTGGAGTGATGAAAATGTTCTGATATTGATTGAGGTGATGGTTGCATAACTCTGTAAATATACTAAAAACCATTGAATTGTATGCTTTAAATAGGTGAAATTCATGGTATGTAAATTATGGCTAAATAAAGCTGCTAAAATAAAAGTAAATGTAATATTAATGTAGTAGACTCAGTGAGACCACTTTGAATGTCTTTAGGCCTTTCATATATATGTAATATGGTTATTTAAAACAGAGAGAGACATCAAAATTCAGTTCCACTTAAATCCTAGCTTTTTTG
This sequence comes from Eonycteris spelaea, assembly GCA_003508835.1. Taxonomy (NCBI): domain Eukaryota; kingdom Metazoa; phylum Chordata; class Mammalia; order Chiroptera; family Pteropodidae; genus Eonycteris; species Eonycteris spelaea. The sequence continues at coordinate 161,160 of PUFA01000368.1, read as the reverse complement.
AGCAATTGATGCCAGGCATTGTGTTAGGTATGCTCTGGAGAATACAGAAATGAAAAAGGAACAAGTCTTAACATCAGAGAGCTTATACTCATTGGAGGAAGATTATAAATATGTACAGATTTATAATCTAAGATAGTGTTTTTCACATAATTTGCTTCATTTATTCAGATATAGCATCAATACACAAAAATACAGCAGTTAATGACAAAATTAGGAACCTTACTCAGGTAAACTGTATTTTTTTTTTCATGTTCAGCTCTTCATAGCATTTATAAGAAATAGCAAAACTGAAGCTTGGTTCAAGTTGACTATCGTCTTCTTGATCCAATCAGATACTTTAAAGACCAACCTTGCCTTTGGTCAATTGTTCGTGAGATCTACCTGCTTGATACTCCCATGTTAGCTTGGAAGCAATCACTATTTCTGGCTGTAACTCTTGACTAGGCTAATAATGTCTCGAATTAATTGACTAGCTTGCAAATGTGGAAAGATCTACTTGATGTATCTGACTGGGCAATTTTCCATGTGTCGTATTGGCTCATTTAAGATTCTGTGAAGAATATAATGATTGACAGAAAAGCTTCCCTAAAGTAGCATTTATTTTGGAGATTCATTACCTTTTACTGGCAAACTTGGCAGTTCAACCTAATGTAAACTGATTGGAATTAACAATCACACAGCAAGCTACTAATGTCCACACTGAGAGGGAATTATTGCCCAATCACATGCAGTTAATAATCTCTGATAAATCACAAAGCTGGAACTAAACTTTATGTAATATTAGGTGGAAGAAAATAGAATACATTCAGAACATTGTTATCTCTTGGGTAAAGTTCTGGCAGTGCACACGTATTCAAACTTTTCATTCTGACTCCTCTCCACCAACAATGGGAGGGGATTTGTGAATGAGGTCCATTTCTTTGCAGGCCACAAAACTAAGAAATGAATAGCAAAAACCCAAAGACACTGTTTGGATTCACATCCTTCTTCTACTACTTAACAGCTTATTGACTTTGAGCAAATGCCTATCCATCTCTGAGCCTTAATTTCCTCATCTGTATAATGGGAATAGAACCAGCATTTATAACATGAGATATTTGGGGGGTTAGCATACTGCCTGGCACTTAGAAGCACTCTATAGTTCATGATTATTAGTATTAACCATTATTTCATTCATAGAATTAAACTTGGACATAGTTGGGATATACCACCACCATGAGCATGGTTTCTCTGCAGTAGAGTTGGAAACTGGTTTCTAAAGGCATTTGGGATCAGGTAGCTAGAGTGGGTCACAAAAGAGAGTTAAAAAAAGGAAAAGGCTAATCTCATTGACCATACTTGATTTTCTGAGGTACAGTCTTGCAGATACCTACAGAAATATCAAAACTACCTGAAGGTATTCCACTCACTGCCTTTTAAAGTGGAAGTGGTAACATCCCCTTGCTAAGTCTAAATTAACTATGCTCTTCATTAACATCTCTGCTAGGTAATCAGAAAGAACTGAGCTTGTTCCATTTATTTCTCCTGTATTTAGCAACTCAGTACCACTATTTTATTTGCTTGCTGTTTTGTGAGCAATGTTTCAGAAAGGCTTGGCTGATAGATTTTCTCTGATCCACATGATTTCAGCTGGGAGGTTTGTACCAGGATGGGCTTATCATTCATAAACTTAGAGCATTGGGGCTCCTTGTTTCTCACTCTCTCCACATGGATCTCATTCTCCATGGCCTTTCATTATGGCTTGGACTTCTTAATGATATGGCAGTTTCAGGGTAGTTGGACTCCTTGTATGGCAGCTGACTTGTACCACGGTGAGGTTCTAAGAGGCAGGAAATGAACATTCCAGTCTTTTAATTCCTGGACCCAGACTCTGGCATAGCAACACTTGTGCTATATATTATTGAAAGCAGTCAAGAGCGTGCCTAGATTCAAGATAAGAGGATAGAGACCTCATCTCTCAATGGGAGAAGATCAAAGATTTTATATCCATCTTTTCTTTCCAGCTTTATTGAGGTATAATTGACAAATGAAATTGTATATATTTAAAGTATACATTGTAATGATTTTGCTATATGGATATATTGTGAAATAATGGCCATAGTCAAATTAATTAACACACCATCACCTCACATTGTTACCCTTTTAGTGGTGAAATGCTTAAGATCTAGTCTCTTGGCAAATTTCAAGAATACAAAATATTAACTATAGTTACCCTACTGTTCATTAGAGCCTGAGAATTCATTTTATAACTGAAAGTTTTTACCTTTTGACCAACATCACCCCATTTTTTTCTTACACACCAGCCCTTGGCAACCACCATTTTACAATCTGTTTCTATGAATTCACTTAAAAAAAAATTCCACATATAATACCATACTAATAGGTGTGAAGTGATATCTTATTGTTGTTTTCGATTTGCATTTCCCTAATGATAAGTGATGTCGAGCACCTTTTCATACACCTGTTGGCCATCTGTATGTCTTCTTTGGGAAAATGTCTATCAGATCCTGCCCATTTTTGAATCAGATTATTTGTTTTTATACTCTTGAGTTGTATGTATTCCTTGTATATTTTGGGTATTAACTCCTTATCGGATGTATTATTTACAAATATTTCCTTCCATTCCATAGGTTGCCTTGCATTTCGTTGTTTCCTTTTCTGTGCAGAAACTTTTTAGTTTCACATATTCCTTCTTATTTATTTTTGCTTTTCTTGGCTGTGCTTTTTGGTGTCATATCCAAAAGATCATTGCCTAGGCCACTGTCAAGGAGTCTTTTCCCTGTGTTTCCTTCTACAATTTTATGGTTTTAGGTCTTATATTTAAGTCTTTAATCCATTTTCATTTATTTTTTGTGAAGAATATAAAATAGGGGTCCAATTTTATTATTTCACATGTAAATATCCAGTTTTCTCAACACCATTAATTCATTAGACTATTCTTTCTTCGTGTGTTCTTGGCACCCTTTCAGAGATTAGTTGATTATATATATGTGGGTTTATTTCTGGGCTCACTATTCTCTTCCACTGGCCTATGTGTCTGTTTTTTATGAAAGAACCATACTGTTTTGATTACTATAGCTTTGTAATATAGTTTGAAATCAGGAAGTGTGATGCCTCCAGTTTTGTTCTTTTTCTCAAGATTGCTTTGGCTCTTCAGTGTCTTCTGTTTTCATACAAATTTTAGGATTGTTTTTCTATTTCTGTGAAAAATACCACTACACTTTTGATAGAGATTTTATTGAATCTGTAGATCAATTTGGGTTGTATAGACATTGTAACAAGATTTTTCTTCCAATCCCAAGAATACGAGATCTTTCCATTTATTTATGTCTTCAATTTTTTTCATTAATATAGTTTTAAGTGTACAGATCTTTCACCTTTTTGGCAAATTTATTCCTAAGTATTTTATGTTTTGATGCTATTGTAAGTGTGATTGATTTCTTAATTTCTCTTTCAGATAGTTTGTTTTAGTGCATAGAAAAACAAGGGATTTTTGTATGTCCATTTTATATCCGCTTATAACTATTTTTTTTATTACAGAGCTACATACCTATATGAATGCATTTTTCTCAGCTTTATCATTTGTTAGCTTATTAATGAAGCATTGGCCTATGGAATAAAGAAGCTACTATCATGAGAATTATTTCTAAAGGTAAAATTGATATCAAATATCACATTTAAATTTGTAGATGCTGACAGTCTTCTTTGGTTTTGAAGTTCCTTGGTAGCTTCCTTATTTGGTTCAAGTGGTACACATATATAAATTTTCTTGAAAAAATGGAAAACATATAAAGGAATTTGCAATTACATTTTCAGTAGCAGCTTCAGTTCCATAAAATAAAACAGGTAAGAAATAATAGTAAATTAAAACAGGCAAATTTGTGAAATAAAATATATTCAATAGCTAAAATATCAATTTTTAAAGCAGATTGTCATGGAATCATTATTTAAAATAATTATTTGTACCTAGAGAACACTCTTTTAAGTCCCATTGTTATGAACATAAAAATTGCTTATCTACCTAATTTATTCCTGTTATATGACATCTATTTCCACTTGAATCAGAAAGTTTTCATATGCTTCTTGCTAATAAGAATTGTTCTGAGTATGAGAATTTTAAATTTATATTCCATATTCTTGAATTTTACATGATATTGGTCTGTCTGCCTAATGTCACTTATATATATGACTGACAGAGAGCTTCTAAATACCTGCAATGTAACATACTAAAGCTCCATCTTGTCTCCCTCCTCCTGGGTGATTTTTGGCCTAAGACATTCACCTGACCAATGTAAAAATATGATCATTTCAAAGCTTTTGTCTTGTGTTTGTATAACTAGAAAGTGGTGATCGAGGGCCCAGGATACAACTAGGCATAGATGTCAGTGAATGCTGACAAGAAAACAGCTAGTATATTCCAAAGACTCAGCTCTACTGTTTCCCTGGGAACAAAAACAGGCCTCATCTCAGGACATCTGAGTCTTCTCGTACAGAGGTTTTCACCCTTTTGAGACATGCCACCACGATCAGGCCCTGGTTTCTGAGGACTCTTATTTGCCTGCTTTGCCTCAAATTCCTGACCTAATTTTAGACTGGAGTAATGATTTTCAACCTTGCTTCCATACTATGATCAGCTGAGGATATTTAAGAGTTTACTGCAGAACAATTAAATCAGGACCTCCGGACATGGGACTCCAAGATATCAGTAATTTTTTTCTTTAATATTTTTTAATTTAAAAAATTTTCAATTACTGTTGACATACAATATTACATTAGTTTCAGGTGTACAACATAATGATTAGACATTTATATAAGTCACGAAGTGATCACTCTGATAAGTCTAGTACCCATCTGGCACTGCACACAGTTATTACAATATTATTGACTATATTCCCTATGCTATACTTTACATCCCTATGACTATTTTGTAACTACATATGTACTTCTTAATCCCTTCCCCTTTTTCACCTGCCCCCCACCAAAACTTCCCTGACACCTGGCAACCATCAAAATGTTCTCTATATCTATGTATTTGTTTGTTTTGTTTATCCATTTATTTTGCATGTTTTCTTTTTAGATTCCACATATAAGTGAAATCCTATGGTATTTGTCTTTCTCTAAGACATCAATATTTTTAAAATCTATTTGTTTTCAATTACAGCTGACATTCAATATTGTTTATATCAGTTTTGGGTATACAGCATAGTGGTTAGACATTTATATGATTTACAGGGTTCTCTCCTCTGATTACTCTAGTACCCACCTGGTGATATATATAGGTATTACAATATTATTGACTATATTCCCTATGTTGTACTTTACATCTCCTTTACTATTTTGTATTTCCTAACCCCTTCATCTTTTCACCCATTTCCCAACCCCTCTCCCCTCTGGCAATGATCAGTTTGTTCTCTGTATCTCTGAGTCTCTTTTTGTTTTATATGTTGTTTATTTTCTTCTTAGATTTCACATATAAGTGAGATCATCTGGTATTTGCCTTTCTCTGTATGACTTATTTCATAACATAATACCCTCCAAGTCCATTCATGTTGTCACAAATGGTGAGATTTCATTCTTTTTATGGCCAAGTAATATTCTACTATATATATGGATCATCTTTATCTAATTGTTTATTGACGGGCACTTAGGTTGCTTCCATATCTTGGCTATTGTAAATAATGCTGGAATGAACATAGGGTATACATATCTTTTTAAATTCATGTTTAGGATTTCTTCAGATAAATACCCAGAAATGGAATTGCTAGGTCATAAGGTCATTTAAAAAAAATTTTTTTAGGAACCTCTACCTGCTTTCTATAGTGGTTGTACCAATTTGTAATCCCACCAACAGTGTATGAGGGTTCCCTTTTCTCTGCATCCTCTCCAACACTTGTTTTTGATTTATTGATGATAGCCATTCTGACAGGTGTGAGGCGATATAGGTCTTGTGGCTTTAATTTGCATTTCTCTGATGATTAGTGACCTTGAACATGTTTTCATGTCTATTGGGCATCTTTATTTCCTCTTTCGAAAAATGTCTGTTCAGGTCCTCTGCCCACTTTTTAATTGTATTGTTACTTATTTTTTAATTTTTTTTTTGGTATTGAGTTGTGTGAGTTCTTTATAAATTTAGATATTAACCTCTTATCAGATGTATCATTGATTAATACCTTCTCCCATTCAGTAGTCTGTCTTTTCGTTTGTTGATGGTTTCCCTTGCTGTGCAAAACCTTTTAATTTGCTGTAGTCCCATTTGTTTATATTTTTTCTTTCATTTCTTCTTGCCAAGGAGATATGTCAGAAAAAATATTATGAAGAGCAGTGTCAGAGAGTTTACTGCCTATGTTTTCTACTAGGAGTTTATGGTTTTGGGTCTTACATTTAAGTATTTAATCCATTTTGAATTTTATTTTTGTATATGTATATAAGAAAAAGTAATCAGTGTCACTCTTTTGCATGCATCTGTCCAATTTCCTAACAACATTTATTGAATAGACTCTTTATCCTATTGCATATTCTTGCCTCCTTTGTCATAGATTAATTGACCATATAGGTGTGGGTTTATTTCTAGGCCCTCCATTTTGTTCCCTTGACTAATATGTCTGTTTTTATGCCAGTACCATGCCGTTTGATTATTATAGTCTTGTAGTATAGTTTGATATCAGGTAGAGTGATACCTCTAACGTGGTTCTTCTTTCTCAAGATTGCTGTGGCTATTCAGAGTCTTTTATGGTTCCATATAAATTTTTGGATTATTGTTCTAGTTCTCTGAAAAATCACCTTGGTATTTTGATAGGGGTTCCATTAAATCTATAGATTGCTTTGGGTAGCGTGGACATTTATATGTATGTATGTATGTATGTATGTATGTATGTATGTATGTATGTATGTATTTATAATTTTAAAATTTATTTATTTAAATTAGTTTCGAGTATACAGTACGTTGGTTAGACATCTATATAGTTAGTAAAATGATCTCCCTAATTACTCCCTCCCTCTCCTGGCCCTCCACCTAGTCATCATATTAGTACTAACTGCATTTCTTCTGCCATGCTCCCCATCCCTGTGATCTTCTATCAGCTACTAATTTGTACTTCTTTAACCTTTCACCCCATTCTCCTAGTTCCCCAACCCCCTCCCCTCTGTCCATCACCAAATCGTCCCGGTATATTTGTGAGTCTGTTTTTGTTTAGTTTGCTCTTTTTGTTCCTTAGATTCTGCATATAAGTGAAATCATACGGTATTTATCTTTCTCTGTCTGACTTATTTCACTCAACATAATAACCTCTAGGTCCATCCATGTCATTGCAAATGGTAGGATTTCATTTTTTTTAATTCTATTTATATATGAACCATAATTTCTTTATCCAATCATCTATTGATTGGCATTTAGGTTGCTTCCATCTCTGGGCTATTGTAAATTGTGCTGCCATGAATACTGGAGTGCATAGATCTTTATGAATTATTGTTTTGGTTTTCTTTGGATAAATACCCAGAAGTATAATTGCTGGGTTAAAAGGTAGATCTATGTTAAAGTTTTTGAGGAACCTCCATACTGTTTTCCACAGAAGCTGTACCAGTTTGCAATCCCTTCATCAATGTATGAGGGTTCCCTTTTCTCTGCATCCTTGCCATCACTTGTTTTATGATTTATTGCTGATAGCCATTCTGACAGGTGTGAGGTGATAGTTCATTGTGGTTTTAATTTGCATTTCTCTGATGGTTAGCAACCTTGAGCATCTTTTCATATGTCTGTTAGCCATCTGTATTTCTTCTTTGGAGAAGTAACTGTTCAGATCTTCTGCCCATTTTTTAATTGAATTGTTTGCTTTTTTGTTGTTGTTGAGTTGTATGAGTTCTTTACATATTTTGGATATTAACCCCTATTGGATGTATCATTAGCAAATATCTTTTCCCAAACAGTTGGTTGTCTTTTTGTTTTGTTGATGGTTTCCTTTGCTGTACAAAAACTTTTTAGTTTGATGTAGTCCCATTTGTTTATTATTATTTTTTGTTTTCCTTGCCCATGGAGATATATCTGAAAAGAAATTCCTGTTAGTAATATCAGAGAGTTTGGGTAGTATGCACATTTTAATGATGTTAATTCTTCTTGTCTGTGAACATGGTATATACTTCCATTTATTTTGTGTCGTCTTTGATTTCTTTCTCCAGTATCTTATACTTTTCTGAGTACAGGTTTTTTAGCTTTTTGATTAAAATTACTTCTAGGTATTTTATTTATTTTTTGGTGTAATTGTAAATGAGATTGTTTGTTTCTTAATCTGTATTCATTAATTTGTTATTGGTATATAAAAATGTAATGATTTCTGAATATTAATTTTGTATCCTGCTATTTTAATGAATTCTTTTATCAGCTCTAATAGTTTTTTTTTTTTTTGGTAGAATCCTTAGGATTTTCTATATATAGTGTCATGTCACCTTCAAATTATGACAGTTTTACTTTTTCCTTTCCAATTTGGGTGCCTTTTATTTCTTTTTCTTGTCTGATTGCTGCAGGTAGGACTTCAAATACTAAAGATATCAGTAATGCCCCCCAACCTGAAGGTGATTTCAATATGCAGCCAAAGTAATGAGCCACCAATCTAGAGCCTAGCAACACAAAAATGTGGTTCGAGACAAGCAACATTGACATTAACTGGCAGCTTTTTAGAAATGCAGAATTTTGCTTTGTCCCAGACCTATAGAATCGGAATCTACAATTTAACAAGATACTTGAGTAATTTTTGTTTGGGAAGCACTGGTTTAGAACAATGATTCTCAATTCAGGCCATATATTAATATTAGTTGTAAGATCAGACGTTAGAGTGGATTTGAGAAAACAGGGAAGTAGGATTGGACAGTAATGAGAGAGACAGTCTATCAACTTATACCAATAATCTAAAGATCTGTCTGAATATGTTAGAGAGTACAGAGGATCAGATTTAATATTTATTTGTCACTTTTAATTTGTGGTACCCAATCTCTAAGAGGATCCTCAGTGATCCATACCTCCTGGTATTCAGGCCCCTTGTGTAGTCCCGTCCCACCCTTAATTAGGGCCATATGACCAATAGAATGTGATGGAAATAATGATACTGTTTTCAAGTTTAGGTAATAAAGATAGAAGGAAGATACCATAATCAGGGGGATTATTTCATAAACTACATAAATATCTAACCAATGTACAGTATACTTGAAATTAATAAAAAAAATAAAATAATTTAAAAAAGGACATTTCAACTTCTGACTTGGTCTCTTGAATGCATTGCTCTGGGGAAAGTCAACTGTCTAACCATGAAAACACCCATGCGGGCCCATGGAGAGGTTCATGTGAAGGAGAACTGGGGCCCCCTTCCAAATGGCCAGCCTTGTGAATGAGTGAGCTATCTTAGAAGTGGGCCCTTCACTTTCAGTTGAGCTTTCAGGTCACCATAGCCCTAACCAATATCTAACTGTAATGGTATTGTTATAGCCGCCAGCCCCCGAAAGACACACGGACCAGCAGAACTCAGTTAGTTATAGGAAACACACTCTTTATTCAGCCAGCTGGGTCTGCCAGGGGTACACAGACCCTAAATTAAGCAGCCAAGAAATTATAGGTACAGGGGTGTTAAGCCCCAAATCCCATTCTTCATTCTGTCTAAACAGAAAGGTCTATTTTTCTTCTATTCATTATCTGTCGACCCACAGGTCAGCGTGTGCAAGTGGGGGTACAGAAGCAAAAGCTATTGTTAGAATGTTATGTTCCTAGGGGTGATAGCCTATGTTCCCATTGGTGATAGCCATGTTTTCATGGCAATAGCCAAGCAGTAATTTCCTGCAAGTAATACATTTCTAGCAGTCATTTTTCAGCCAGCCATAGTATGAGAACCCTAAGAAAGAAATGCCTATTAGAGCCCTGTATCAAATTTTTATTTACAGAAACCATGAACATAATCAATGATTGTTTTATACCACTAGGGTTTGGAGTAATTTGTATATACTATTAGATAATTGCAACAAAGTTTGGTACCTAGAAGTGGGTGCTGCTATAACAGGAACCTAAAATGTGGCAGTGGATTTCAAACAAGAAGACAGGCAGAAAGAAGTTGGAAGAGCTTGAAGAGATTTATTATAGCCCTGAAGGAGGCTGTCAATGAGATCCTTGAGGGAAAGTGAGGAAAATATTGCTAGAAATTAGAGGAAAGAGGTTCCTTTCTTCTAACAAGGTCCTTGTTATACAGTGGTAGAAAACAGTATTGTTACCTCTGATGACATGGAAAGTTAAGAATGCAGTGAATGAATTAGAAGATTTAGCTAAAGAGATTTCCAGACAGAATGTTGAAGATGAAATTTGGCTTCTTTTTACTGCTTATGGTAAAATAGGAGAGAAAGAAACTGAAGGAAGTTTATTAAATATAAAAGAGCCAGAAATTACTATGTTTAAAAACAACATTTCTCAGTCCAAGACTCTCCAAGATTCTATAAATTAGAAAAGGTTTCAGAACAGAGTATATCTAAGATGGAATCATAAGATACTTTGTTAAGACTTCAGAAAGATCTAAGCAGTACCTTTGAGGACCATTCAGTCTCTCTGAGAAATAATAGATTAAGAGTCTAACAGTCTTTAAGGCATTGTTCCTACCCACTGTAGAAAAAAAGGACTTACTTTGTAGAGATTTTTGAGTGTGGATTTTGTTGGGTAGATCATAAATTGAGCCATAAGAAAACATACAATATTTTTTAAAGAATGTATCATTTTGGACTGAAAGGGATGGAGAAAGTACTAAATGAAAAGAATCATTTGTTGTCCAAATATCTACAGGTAGGAAACAAGCTGTAAAAAACTACCAAGCTGCAAATGCAGGGTAACTTTTTTGTAGAAAAGAATGGATGACTCAAAGGGTGGAACCAAGACCCCTGGGAGGTTGAGCCGGGAATCATTCCCAGGCAGTAGGACTTGGCATTAATCTAGGAACTAGCAACATGTGCTGGCTGGATTTCAGAATTGCTATGGACCTGGGACTCCTGTGTGCCTCTAATTTCCCCCATTTTTGAACTGAAAGGTCTATAAAGACTATCCTATACTTGTCCAACCATTGCACAGTGGGTGTGTAGTGGGGGGCAGATAGATTGTTTTTAGTTTAGGTCTTCAAACTGAGACAAACAGTACTAGGAGATCTGTACTTAAGGAACCACATCTAAAGAGTCCCATCTACATCTGGACCTGATCTAGGTGATGAGATTCTGGACCTTGAGCCTGGCTCTGATACTATAACGGACATTGTTTGCAAGATATAAATGTTATGTTTGCATGGGAGGGATGTAAATATTCACAATCATACAGGAAACTAAATTTATTTCACCATGATTACCACTTTGTGATATTCCTTGAAAGAAGAAAATACCTAAGTAATTAAAAATTTGGTGCAAATGACACTTGTCTTGCAGGTAATGCAAGAATGGAGTAAAATAAAGATATTATTTTTATAAAGAGAGATTCAAGCAGAATAGAAGTGACGATGTCAGAATATTAAAGCAAGATTTAGCATAGTGAAGCCTTCTTTCAAATAATTTAGTGATGATTATAGAGATGAAAGAAAATGTACAAGAAGCTTTTTTTGTTTGTTTCTTTTCCACAGAGGCAGGTCATGAGGGAATGCAGTAGAAAAACTGGAGCATCAGGAATTTAGGTCATAAATTAGGAAGCATTTCCTGACTGTAAGAGTTGTGAAATACTGAATATGTTATTAAGATACATTGTGTCATCTAATAAAATTTAAAGAAGCATTTATATAGCTTTCTATTTAATTAGAAAACTACTCCCAGTTCTATAAATTTGAAATTTTGTCAAGTGTATTGCATATAAAGAATTTATTGACAAAAATAAAAATTTTTAGGTGAGGAGTGTTGGTTGCTCATTAGTTTTTTGCAACAGTCATCTGTGCTCACACATCCTCGTCCATTATAGAAATCTTGAATAATTTATTTCACAATGCCTGGTGAGGTAGAAAGCACAGTATGCATAGAGTCAGAAGCTGTGGTTTCTTTCTTTGTCTTTTTCATTATTGAGCTCTGTGACCTTGGTTAAATCATTTAGCTTCTCACAATTTGGTTTCTCTATACATAAAACATGAATAATACCTGCCCTCTTGCCTCACAGGGTTTGCTGTACAAATCAAAGGAAATAATGAATGTTCCATGCCTGACACAGTATACATAAAGGAGAACTGCTTGTGGACTAGACTGGAATCAGAGTGGATGTGGCCTGAAAACTTAAACACATTAATAATTATTAATTCATGATTCTTAAGACACTGTAGATGTCTTCTTGTACAATCTCACAGCTAGTTTATGAATCCCTCAGTCAAATTTATATTCTGAAATAAGTACAGATCTTGGACTCTGAGAATGTGGACCTGACACTTATTATCAGTGTGATTGGGGCAAGTCAAACATAGTCTGTTATCTGAAAAATGGGGAAAGAATGATCATGAATAACTTACAGGGTTATTGAGAGGTTTTAAGTAATATAACACATCTAAAAATGCATTCCCAGCTATACAGTGAATTTTACTTATAATTTTCCTGAGTTAAAAGATGAGGAGAATGGTGATTGTTGAAGCAGCCTGCTGCATTGATGAACAGATGTCATTGTTCAGAGGGTCCTCGAATCATAACAGAATTTATTTTCCTAAAAATTCCAAGTATTGGTCTTTCTTCTGCCTCCTGGAGTAACACTGACTAAAAATACTACTTCCTCCACAGTATAGTACTTCAAAATATTTGGAGACATATCATGTCTCTTTAGGCTTTCCTCTCAAGACAAAAATATCTAGTTTCCTCAAAAGTTCCTTATGTAAATGGATTTGTCTAGATTTTCTCTAGATATTCTTCAGGATTCCTTCTGAAGTTATGGTGGCTAGAATGGGGCACAATTCTTCGGATACGTCCAGGCCAGTGTATATCACTTCCCTTTAAATGGACTCTACCTACTTTTGATTATGTTTAGATTTATTTTTGGCATTAGAGCAATAATATAAGTAGCATCGATGAATGTTTACTACATGTCCTGCACACTGCTAATCTATTCTTCTAAAAACCCTGTGAAGCAGGAATTGTTTCCCACTGTATTGGCAGTTTAGACAGTTAGGTACCTGCCCAAGTTCACAAAGGTAGTAGTGTGCAGAAAATCAGGTATTTGGATATAGCTCTGCCTGAAGCCCTTCCATACTACCTTACATTGAAATCGAAGCAATGTCAACTCCTTGTCTCAAATATCAAGATGGATTTTCCTTCCATGTGCAGTTAAAATTTTGTCATCTTGATTTGCTATATATTTTTCAAGCATTAACAAGATATTTAAAAGCATATTTCTATATTTAAATATATTGGACTTTGTGCAATATGAGCACCAACATGTATTCTGTCAATGTATTTCACAAGCCCATTGATAAAACAGTTGACTGGACAGAACACCAGAGATACTTCTCCATGGTGAACAATCCAGGAATCAATACTCTTTGGGTCTTGTTGTTCAACTACTATACATCCAACTTAACTGTATTTTCATCCAGCCTACATTCTTTCATGTTGCCTATAATAATAGTGTGAGAAATCTTATCAAATACCAGGCTAGAATTAGGTAAGTGATAGCTATATGTACTCCTTATTTCCAGGTTAATGGCCCATGTTGATTTATGGTTAGTGGTATAAAGGTTTTTTTAAATGACAAAAAATGTATTAAAATTATCACCATTGCTATTAAAATCATAGAGGAATGCTTATAAATATTCGCCTTCAGATATAAAATACATTTTTATGACAGAAATTTTTTTAATTGTTACAGACTATAATCTAAATTCAGTAAAAATCCTGTTATTATAATTTTAATCATGTTTAGAAATTATAGGTGTGGGAGGCAATAACAATTTTCACTTTGTGACATTTTCATAATGATACTAAAAATATTTTCAAAAAGTTAACAGCATTACAAAGATGTGAAAATTCATGCAATTATGAAAAAACATGCTACCAAAATGATTAAATATTTTACTGATTAAAAACATTGCATAGGTTCGAAAAATATAACAGATCTTTTACCTCTCAGGACCTGAACTCATCCTGTCTGGACTATTCTATGTACCTCTTGGTCATTTATTCATTCATTCTTCCATCTAGCAAATAAATTATATTTGCAAATAGTGTGCTTGCACTTGGGAAGTCTCATAATATATTAGATCCAATTCCTGTCTCTTTTAAGTGGCAGGAATAGTCTATAATTCAGTAAGGGAGAGAAGAAGTGTATAAATTATTTAAACTAGATTTGATAAATTCTATAAAAATAATTCAAACCGAAGAGAGAAAGATCAGTTTTAGCCAAGATAATCAGCAATATTTCATGGAACAGGTAGGATATTAAACTCGATCTGAAATATAGTGGTATTTCAATATTTCAAGACGTGATGGATGGGGTCTAAGGCTGAGGATACAGTTTCCCATTTTAGTCCACCTTTATTTTGACAGTGTTTATTTAAGCCATAAAGGTAGCAGAGGAGAAATGTGATCCTTTTCCTGGTCAAGAATTGAATAGTATCTTAGTGAAATACAGGGAACACCAAGACAATATTTTTTTGAACACCTAGTAAAGTCCAAGACATTGCGCTATAAACTGGGTTACAAAAAGAAAACAAGAAATAAACTTGTTCTGTAAGAATTTATAGTGTGGTAATAGCTAAGGAGAATCTTGCAAATGCCAAATTAAGAATATTTGAAGTCCATGTACTCCCATACCTTCTCCCACAGTGGACATTATCCATAATTTTTAATCTTTGCCAATCTGGTGTGACCTTCTAGGAACAGCTTGGTAGGCCTTTCCTGTGAGGTCATCAAGTAAATCAAATCAGGAAACAGAACAACATGCCATATGCAAATGCATTGCCACAGATCAACACAGACCCAAAGAAAATAAGGTTTGATTTGCATCTAGTTTGAATTGAAACTGCACTAAGAAACAGTAATGAATGTTAAGGAAAGGTTTTTTAGGATGGTGAAGGATTATGGACTACAATAATTTTGTTACACAATGTTAATAGTTGAAAGATAATTTCTTTTATTACTCTGTGATCACTCCATAAAATATGTAGTTCCTTCAGACTTTTGCTTTCTGGAAGAAAATTTTAAAAATTGCCACTTTTTCTCTGGTATAGTGTTTATTTTTTTAAAGAAATTGAAAAGATTTTCCTTCCTCCCTTCCCAATTACCTATGTGAGTCAGTTCCCATCAGAAAAGAGAAACCACTCTAGGTATTTTAAACAGAGGAAATTTCATACAGGACTCACTTATGAAGGTCACTGACGAACTGAGGGTCAAAAAGAGGCAGCATAAAGGCAATCCAGACATTAGCAGAAGCAGAAAGTACTGCTGCATTTAGATTGAAGGGATAGGGTAGGGGGAAACATTATTGAAGATTAGGAGCTGATAGTGGTGAAGGAGCCACAAAGGAAACGACTTTCTAGAGAGAAGAGGAGCAGAGGAGTTGCTGCTACTGATAGAGGCACAGACCAAAACAGAGTAAGGAGTAGAAAGGCCCTCCTCCTCTTCCCCTCTAGTCTTCCAAAACTGCCTCCAAATACTTGAATTTACCTTGAAGACGGAGGGAAAAGGGCAGGGAGAAATATAGTTCTTTGTGATGCAGAAAATGACAGGAGATGTGGGGAGGAATCTGAGAATAAAAAGCCAGCAATGACTCGGGAATAACCAATATTAACATCATTTCTGACAACTCATACATATAAAATAAAAATATTCACACTAAATAAATTATATATTAAATATATATTTGGTTTCTACAAATTTATTTTACAATTTACATATTATAACACAATTTCCTTTTTCTACTTTACACACATTCTAAGCATTGTTCCATGTTGCCACATGTGGATGGTTATTTTAAAACCACATAATATTCCATTGTATAGATGAATTATAATGTCTTTAACCAATTCCTCTTGAGGCCTGTTTTACTTATTTTTTAATTCACATGATTACAAAAAAAAATGCCAGATTACAGATATTTGTATTTGTAAAATTGCTCACTTCTACAATTATTTTGTAGGATTGTTTTCTAAAGGTGGATTTCTTGATGAAGTATATGAACTCTTAAATTTTTGATAGCTCTTTCCAGTTCCCCTTTCTAATGTTGGTAGTAATTTACATTTATATTCAGATTGTATGAAAGAGTTTGTAAATTAACTATGTCCTCCAATATACTATCAATCTGGTAAGTACATATCCATGAATGTGTATTGATGTCTGTGTCTGTATGAGTTAGTGTCTGTGTCTGTGGAATAGCTTGACTATATCCATCTAATTGTTTATCTGTATAAACATGTCTGTATATGTCTGTGACTATATCTATGCCTATATATCTACAGAAGTACACTTGATCTTTATTGCTCATGAATTCTGTATTTGCAAATTTATCTACTTGCTAAAATTTGTTTGTAACACCCAAATCAATACTTGCAGTGCTTTTGTGGTCACTTGTGAACATGCACAGAGTGGTGAAAAATTTGAGTCGCTCTACATACATGTTCCTGACGTCAAGCAAAGTGGTGTTCTGCCTTGTTTCAGCTCTCATAGTTTAAGCATCTTTTTCATAGCATTTAGTGCCATGGTGATTTTTTTTTTTTTGCATTTTTATTTTGCTTTTTTTTGGGGGTGGTTTGCTACTTAAAATGTCCCCCAAGCACAGAGCTGAATATTGTCTAGTGTTCCTAAGTACAAGAAAGCTGTGACATATTTTATGGAGATGATATGTGTGTTAGATAAGCGTCATTTAAGCTTGAGTTATAATGCTGTTGGACATAAGTTCAAGGTTAATCAATCAACAATATATATTAAATAAGTTGTCTTTAAACAGAAAGACACATAAATCAATGTTATGTATTGATTGGTTGATTAAAATGTTGTGATCAAGGCTTATAAGAATCTAACCCTGTATTTTCCCTAAAGGCAATCATCCAGTATTCACTAATTTGATATTTCTGGAGACTTCATACACTATAACAACTGCAAATAATCTGAATTGATTACATCTATATCCGTGGCTCTGTATTTCTTTGTCTTTGATTTAATAAATATTTATCAAGTGACCCCTATAAATTAGTCACTGGGAATAAAATGTTGAGTACAGACATTCAAAACACAAAGAAAAAATGAACAATAAATAAATTGCTCTTCATCAAAAATTAAAAATTTGTGTTTCAAAGGCCACTATCAATAGAGAGAAAAGGCAATCCATAGAATGAGAGAAAATATTTGAAAATTATAGATCGATAGTGGATTAATATCCTGTATATATAATGAGCTCTCTACATCACAACAACAACAACAACAAACAAAACAATTAATCCAATTAAAAGTAGACAATGGATTAGAATAAACATTCTCCAAAGATATACAAATGGCCATTAAGCACATGAAAAGATGCCCAACATCTCTAATTGTTAGGAAAAATGCAAATCAAAACAACAGATTCACAACTTTCAGAATGGCTATATTATTAAAATAAATCAGAAAACAAGTGCTAATGAGGATGTGCAGAAATAGGAGCCCTTGTCCACTGGTTCAGCCACTATGGAAATAGTACAGTTGTTTCTTTAAAAAAATTAAACATAAAATAAACCATATGATCCAGAAATTCCACTTCTGGGTAATATACACAATAGAGTTGAAAGCAGGAACTCAAACAGATATTTGTGCACTTGTGTTCATAGCAGCTTTACACAGTAGCCAAATGTAGAAAGCAACCCAAATATCTATTGACAGATAAATGAATAAAGCAAAATGTGGTATATTAATACAATGGACTATTATTTAGCCTTAAAAAGGAAAGAAATTCAGAATGTGTTACAACATTGATGAACTTTGAAGACATTATGCTAAATGAAATAAGCCAGTCACAAAAGAATGAACATTATATGATTCTACTTATATGAGGAACCTAGTGTAGTTAAATTCATAGAGATAGAAAGTAGAATGGTGATAGTCAGGCTGAGGTGGCGGGGGCGCGGATTGGGAAGTTTTGTTTAATGCAAAGAGAGTTTCAGTTGGGGAAGATGAAAAAGTTCTGGGGATAGATGGTGATGGTTGCACAACAATGTGATTGTACTTAATGCCAATGAACTCTAAACTTAAAAATGTTTAAAATTTTATGTATATTTAACCACAATAAAAAAATAAGAACTGTAGGATTTTGCAGTTCTGATATTTAAGGAAGCACTACTAAAAATATTAATAACAAATAAACACATAACGTACACAATTTAAAAATGTAATGATTTGCACTGGAAATGTATAGAAGATGTGGTACATATATACAATGGACTATTTACTACTCAGCCATAAGAAGAGATGAAATACTGCTATTTGTGACAACATGGATGGACCTTGAGATAATCATGCTAAGCACAATAACTCAGACAGAAAAAGTTGAAAACCACATGATATCACTTATATGTGGGATATAAACCTAAAAACAACAATGAAACTGTTGAATTGTACACTTGAAACTTACTAGATTTTGTTAACTAATGTCAGCATAATATAAAATATAAAAAATAAGAAAAATAAAAAATAAAGTCACAGATATGAATGTGCCTCCAGGTGAAAAAAAAATGTTTTTCACTTAGACCCAGGGGCTGCTTATCAGATTTTCTCTTAACACTGTAGGAATTCAGAATGAGTCACCCCAACAGTGCCTTTGTAGTATGCAGATTATTTTGAGCTAAAGACAACTGAGACCCTGGGAACTCAAGAAAATTCTGCTTCCCCTTTAACTACTTAGGAGAATTTAAATTAGGGACCTTGCTTATCATAAGAGATATCATAGATACCTTTTTTGATCTATCTGTATGGTGGGCCAACTACTATTTACTGTACATCTGCTCCTCTTATTCTGCAATGACCTTACCTCCCTCTGAAGCCCCAGGCACTTTTATCTCATTCTTAGCTCAGAAAACCATATATACCTCATTTATGTGGAGTCTATGACTCTCTCATGTATGTGGGGTTCCCATATGTACATATGTAATTAAATTTGGTTATTTTCTCTTGTGAAAAAAAGAGAAATGTATAAGATGACATGAAAATATGAAACATGGGAATTGACTTGGTATGAGGTATCAGGGAAGGCTTATTTTCAGTGAGCCTTAAAATATAAAAATATATAATATATTTATTTTAAATGTGTATTAGTCATTTTCACATGAAATTACTTTTATATTTTTTTTTAATTATTACTTAATAAGAAATGTTTGAATTTTTAAAACTACTAATCCTGTCATGTATGGGGTAAATGATTTTCTTAGTTTATTACTTAGATATTTTTCTTTTTTTTTTTCTTTTTTCCCTTCCTCTGCCTTCCTTCCTTTTCATGGTCATTAGTCTTTCAAAAAAAAAAGTTTATTGTGTGTTCCATCCTAACAATATAGAAATGTACACTATTTTTTCTTCTACCACTGCTACTGTTTTAATTTTGGCATTATATTTTTTGATTGGAATTTATTTTTATCTCCAGGATCCACCTTTATTTCATTTTCCTCATAGGTTCCCAGTTGTCTCATTCATATTTTTCAATGACTTGAAATAGTATTCCACACACTCAGGAGTGACAAACTTATCTAATATATACACAAGTTATCCTATATATATATATATTATATATATATATATATATATATATATATATATATATACACACACACACACACATAGTGTCATTTGACTTCAGAGTTCATAACTCAGTATCCTTGAACACTCAGGGTTTCAGATGGTACTGGAAAGGCAAACTCCATAAACCAATTCTGCAAATGGCAGGAAGCTGACATAAGGAAGATCAAGGCAGTTAGTGATATGAATCTCAAGGGGGTTGGTCCCAGATTCTTGAGCAGCAAGGGCTTACCCACATTCCATTACACCATACCAATATCCATACCCCCTGAAACTGAATATGCTGGTAGGATAATATTCATTTGACAAGCAAAATTGCATGGGAAGTATAGAAATTACCAGTTGTTAACAAATTGGGACTAGATTCCATGCTCTTGCCTCTTATCTAGGATTATTTTCCCAAAGGATATACTTCCTTCCAGTGCTGCTTTTATTCAGTTTCCTTCCCTCTGTGTCCTAGCAAGAGCTACCTTTTCCCTATGGCGTAATTACTTGACCCAGCCTATTTCACTCATACAGTGATCACTTCTTTGCTTCAGGCTACTCATCTTAAGAAGAGGGAATCCGTTTTTCTTCTATGTATTTTATCGTTTAAGATCTTATATTTATTCAAGCCTTTAATCCATTTTGAGTTATTTTTTTTGTGTATGGTGTCAGATAGCAGCCTAGTTTCATTCTTTTGCATGTGGCTTTCCAGTTTTCCCAACACTAATTATTGAAGACGCTTTTCTTTCACCATTATATGTTTTCAGCTCCTTCGTTGAAAACTAGTTGCCTCTATACATGTGGGTTTGTTTCTGGGATCTTAATGCTGTTCCATTGGTCTATGTGTTCATTTTTCTGCCAGTACTATGCTGTTTTTAATTATTGTACCTTGTAGTATAGTTTGAAGTCAGGATGTGCGATACCTCCAGCTTTGTTCTTTTTTTCAGGATTGCTTTGGCTATTGGGGTCTTTTGTGGTCCCATACAAAACACCTGAAATTTATATAATGTTATTAACCAATGTTACCCCAATAAATTTAATGAAAAAATAAACTTAAAAGAAAAAAAAAAGAATCTCAGTTCTATCTAGTTCCAATACTCCATGTTCCTTTATCTGCTTATGCTATACGTATTTTGCATGTCTGGTAACAGGAACTTTGATGTGCATTTAAGCAATAAACTATGTACACATTAGTTGCTTGCTATAGTTGGTAACTCATTTTCTTGAGGAAATCATATATAGAGGTAAATTCTGAGTTGTCAAGTATGAAAAATACATATGTACTGAGTTTTATAGAAAGACATCTTAACAATTTTTAAAGTGAAAAATTTTAGTTTTTGTGAAACTAATTTGTCATGTTTATTTTGTTTAATTGAGAGAATAAAAAATCAGCAATAATAAAAAAAGGATGAAAGAATATTTGATACACCTTTTCAACTTGGAGAAATAAAGCAAAATACAAAAGGTACTTGAGTATATGCATACACATAAAATTATACATATTTAAAATTATAATTTTTTTGGAAACATACTGGAGAGACATCTCCAGATCTCTCCTTTTGAAACAACAATAAGCTGAATATCTAAAACTCAGCAAAAAAAAAAAAAAAAGAAAGAAAAAACACCCAAACTGCACACCAGCACATCTGAGCATGGGATCTGCGCATAAGAGCTACCACAGGTCAGAACCCTGGGTGTTGGGTGGTGGACCGAGAGAAATAAAGACGCTGCCTCTTGTGGCCAGCAATGCTCCCTACAGGAGGAATGGAAGTGGAGAAGGTGCAGCAACGTCCCTGAACAGCCCTGCCTGGGAGACTTGTGAGTTCCACGCAGCTGGAGGCAGCGCCCAGTCATCAGAGCAGAAAGCAGAAAAGCAGAAAAACATGAGTTGATTTTTACCAGCAGTGGTTGCAAAACCGAATCTGAGCTGCAGCCCCAACCTGCAATCCAGAGGGCCCCTCCCCATACCCTCTGAGACTGAAAACTGTGGAGCCCCAGGGGAAACTGAGCAAACATTACCAAAACTGTTGCTAACAGTGACAGGGACTGAAACTGAAGGTAGCAAGCATGATTAATATCTATCAGAAAATAAAAAGACATTTTTAAAGCTTTATATAAAGAAGAGATCCAAGAGGCTTAGATGCCACCTGCTGGAAACTAAAAGAAAAGCGCCTTCTTTGCAACAGGCTAAAGAGAGACCTTTATATAATAATCATTTTTTTTTTCTGGGAAAAAAGCAGAATATATTTCCATTAAAGCCAAGGCTGAGAAATAGTCCATTAAACACCATGAGCAACCAAACTGACAAGGCATCTCAGAAAGAGAAAAAATCTCCAGAAAATAAGCTTACAGACATAGAAATACGCAGCTTAAATGACAAAGAATTCAGGATGGTACTTCTGAAAAAAACTCAATGAATTCTGAAATGAGACATATTAACAATTTCAGGAATTAAAAAAAAAACACCTAGATGAACAGAGCAAGGAGACTGAAACCCTCAAAAAAGTACTTAATATACCTTCTGGAGATAAAAAAAAAACACTGCAAGAGTTGAAATTGAAATAGCAAACTTGGGAAATAGAGTCGACAAAATGGAGGATCAGTGATATTGAAGACAGAAATCTAGAAATAAATCAGAAGGAAGAAGAGAGCCGAATGAAAAAATAATGAAAGAGAAATTCAAGAACTAGCTGATACCATCAGGAGAGGAAACATAAGAAAAATGGGCATTATTGAAGGCAAGGAAAAGGAGCAGGGACTAGGAAGCATTTTCAGACAAATAGTGTGTGAGAATTTCCCAAATCTAAAGAATGAGCTGGAGCTAGGAATTCAAGAAGTCAACAGAACATCCGATTATTTCAACCCCAAAAGGCCTTCGCCAAGATACATTTCATTGTATTAAAATTATCAAAAATCAACAACAAAGACAGAATTCTCAGGGCAGCCAGGGAGAAGAAAGCAGTAACTTATAAAAGAAAACCCATTAGATTTATTCTCGGACTTCTTAGCGCAAACCTTGCAAGCCAGAAAGGAATGGATTCAAATATTTAAACTTTAAGCGAAAGGAACTACCAGCCTAGAATAATGTATCCAGCTAAGCTCTTCTTACAAAAATTGAGGGAATTCTCCACTATGAGGCCTGCACTACAGGAAATATTGAAATGGGTCAGTTCACCTAAAACGAAATGACAAAAAAAAATCCCCACATAATTAGGAGTAAGGTGACTAGCAGGCTGAATGAAGCAGAGGTGCAATTCTTACTAGGAACAGAGCATTATAAGCTTAAAAATAAGAGGAGATTTGCTATAGCAATATAGTAATGAACATTCAAACATACATAGGGACAAATTGAGACAGCAATGACTGAAAAGCAGAGGATTCAAAGATTCAAAATTACAAAGGGGAATGGAGATAAAACAAACTCAGAAGAAAATGGACAGCTTTATATATATAACTATCCTTTACATATTCGTTATGGTAACCACACACAGAAGATTCAGAACTGAAGTATATAACATAAAACAGGAAGAACCAGAGGGAAAAACCACAAAAGCCAACCAAAATAAAGAAAAAGAAACACAAAGACAAGGAAGCAATAGAAATACCGAGCTACCGGAAAGCAAAAAATAAAATGGCTATAAGACTCATATTTCAATAATGCCCTAAATATAAATGGACTGAACTCACCAATAAAAAGGCACATAGTTGCAGAATGGATCAAAAACAAAACCCAACCATGCTGCCTCCAGGAGATACATCTCAGCTACAAAGACAAATAAGACTCAAAGTGAAAGGGTGGAAAATGATATTTCAAGCAAATGGCATTCAGAGAAAAGCAGGAGTATCAGTACTAATATCAGACAAATAGACTTCAAAATAAAAAAAGGTAAAGAAAGATACTGAGGGACACTTCATAATGATAAAGGAATCATGCACCAAGAAGACATAACACTTATTAATATCTATGCTCCTAATCAGGGAGCCCAAAATATGTAAAGCAATTACTAACAGAACTAAAGGGACAAAAAGACCAAAACACTATCATAGTAGGGGACCTAAATACCCCACTGTCGGATATGGACAGATCATCCAAACAGAAAATTAAGGAAATAACATCCTTAAATGACACATTAGACCAACTGAACATAATTGACATTTACAGAGCCTTCCATCCCAAATAGCTGCTTATACATTCTTCTCTAGCACACATGGAACATTCTCAAAGAATCAACCACATCTGGGACACAGAGATTATCTCAACAAATATAAGAGGGTTGAAATCATGCCAACCATATTCTCTGATCATAATGCTTTAAAACTAGAGATCAACTGCAGCAAGAAATCAGGAAGAACCATAAATACGTGAAGATTAAACAACATGCTACTGAAGAATAACTGGGTCAGAAGAAGAAGTAAAAGGAGAGATCAAGAGATACATAGAAACGAATGATAATGATAGTACAACATATCAAAACTTTTGGACATGCAAAAGTGCTCATAAGAGGAAAGTTCATATCATTACAGGCCTATCTCCAAAAACAAGAACAAGCCCAAATAAACAACCTAATGCTTCATCTTAAAAAAATAGAAAAGAAAGAACAAATGAAGCCTAAAGTCAGCAGAAAAAGAAATAATCAAAATTAGAGCAGAAATAAATGAAATTGAAAACAAACAAACAAAAGTAGAAAAAATAAATGCAACAAAGAGCTGCTTCTTTGAGAAGGTTAATAAAATTGGCAAACCCCTGGCTAGTCTCACTAAAGAAAAAAGAGAAAGGACACAAATAAACAAATCAGGGATAAAGATAGGGGAAATTACAACTGATTGCAGAATACAAAGATCATACAAGAATGCTATGAAAAATATATGAACCAAATTTAATAACCTAGAAGAAATGGACCAGTACTTTAGAAAAATACGATCTTCCTAGACTGACTGAAGAAGACTGGAAAATCTAAATAGACCGATCAGCAGTATGGAAATGAAACAATCATCAAAAACCTACCAAAAAGTAAAAGTCCAGGACCAGATGGCTTCACCAGTGAATTCTACCAAACATTCAATCTATTCTCCTCAAACTCTTCCAAAAATCAAAGAGGAGGCAATATTTCTCAACTCATTTTATGAGGCCAGTATTACCCTGATACCAAAATCTGGCAAAGATAACACAAAAAAAGAAAACTATAGACCAATATCTCTCAGGAACACAGATGCAAAAATCTTAAATAAGATACTAGCGAACTGAATACGGCAACATATTAAAAAGATTATATACCATGATCGAGTGGGCTTCATCCCAGGGGCACAGGGATGGTTCAACATATGCAAATCGATTAATGTAATACACCACATAGACAAATTAAAAAATAAGAATCGTGATCATATCAATAGAACGCAGGAAAGCCTTCGACAAGATACAGCATTCATTTATGATCAAATCGGTATAGAAAAAAGTACCTTAAAATAATAAAGGCCATATATGACAAACCCTCAGCCAACGTTATACTTAATGGTGAAAAACTAAAACCTTCCCTCTAACATCAGGAATGAGGCAAGGCTGTCCACTATCACCACTATGATTCAATATAATGTTGGAGGTCCTAGCGAGTGCGATCAGACAAGAGAAAAATATAAAAGGCATCCAAATAGGAAATGAAAAAGTCAAACTGTCACTATTTGCGGATGACATGATTCTCTAAAAACCTTAAAGACTCCACAAGAACACTACTAAGAAGCAATAAGCAAATACCGTAAAGTTTCTGGATACAAAATCAATGTCCAAATATCCATAGCATTCCTATACTCTAATAATGAAGTGTCAGAAAAAGAAGTGGAAAACATAATTCCTTTTGCAATTGCACCAAAAAGAATTAAATACATAGGGATAAATTTAACGAAACATGTGAAGGACCTATATGATGAAAACTACAAGACACTATTTTAAAAAATCTAAGAAGATACAAAGAAATGGAAAAGATATTTCATGTTTTTGGATTGGAATAATCACATAGTTAAAATGACCATCTCCCATCTGTATAATACTATCACCCACAGCATTATACAGATTTATGCAATCCCCGTCAAAATCCCATCGGCATTTAAAAAAAAAAAATAGAACAAAAATCATTAGATTTGTATGGAAGCACGAAAGAACCCCGAATTGCAAAAGCCATTCTAAGAAAAAAAGAATGAGGCTGGAGGCATCATTCATCCAAATTAAATTATACTACAAAGCAACAGTAATCAAAACGGCATGGTAATGGCAGAAAAACAGACACACAGACCAGTGAAACAGAATTGAGAGTCCAGAAGTAAACCCATATTTATATGGGCAAATAATTTTTGACAAAAAATGCCAAAACATAAAACAAAAAATGGGCAGATGTACTGAACAGAAACTTCTCCTAGAGGACATGTAAATGACCAACAAACATATGAAAAGATGCTCAACATCAGTAGCTATTAGGGAAATGCAAATCCAAACCACAATGAGATACCATCTCACACCTGTTAGAATAGCTATAATCAAAAGACAATTAATAACAAATCTTGGAGAGGATGCAGAGAAAAAGAGACTGCAAATTGGTACAGCCACTATGGAAAACAGTATGGAGGTTCCTCAAAAAACTAAGAATTGATCTACCATATGATCCAGCAATCCCTCTACTGGATATTTACCCCAAAGACTTGAAAACCATATACGAAAAGATAATCGCACACTGATGTTCATAGCAACTTATTTACTGTGGCCAGGACGCGGAAGCAACTGAAGTGTCCTACAATAGATGGTTGGCTAAAGAAGCCGTGGTACATATATACAATAGACTATGACTCAGCCATAAGAAGAGATGAAATACTGCCATTTGTGACAACATAGATGGATCTGAAGATAATCATGCTATGTGAAATAAGCCAGGCAGAAAAAGTTGAAAATCACATAATATCTCTTATATGTGGGATATAAACTTAAAATCAAGAAATGAACAGGACAAACAAACAGAGACTCATGGACATGGACTACAGACTAATGCTTACCAGAAAATAGGGGGTAAGGGAGGAGTGGGGAGGTAGACAGGGTAAAGGGTGTCAAATAGAGGGGGTTAGGGTGAGGGTGAAGTGGGTAAAAGGAATCAAATGTACGATAGCTAAAGGAAACTGGACTTTGGGTGGTAAACACACAATAGAATATACAGATGTCAAATCATAATGTACACCTGAAAATTATATAATTGTAATAACCAAAGTTACCCCAATAAACTTAAATGAAAGAATTAAAGAAAATAAAATAATATATATAGTTTAATTATAACATATTTATATATATATATATAATTCCTACTTTTCTATTTGTTGTTCAAAAAAATATATTATGAGTGCAACTCATTCCAAGCAACTGAAAAGGTTATACATGGGTACTATGAAATTTACATTAAGTCATAGTTACCTGGTTTACTTGAATGAAAATCTGTGAAACAAAATGAGTTATTAAATAATTGCATGTCTCAGTCTCTTAATCTGTAACAATAGATTAGCAGTGCCTTTTCTACGCTTCCTTTTCTCTGAGGAGTGTTTTGCTGATAAAAATAGATAATTATCTCTGAAAAGGCTTTGAGTTTATCAATAGCAGGATGTTATTAACATGCAAGGTAGCGTTGTTATGCCATTAGTGCGTGGAGAAAAAAATGGTCACTTCCTTCAACATACTGTGGATCTGATACACAAGAAAGCCTGTTTGAATAGAAGTGCAAGCAAAACATTGATTCTCAAAAAATAGCTCCTTAAAACTGCCACTCACTCAGAAACGCCTTGCTTCTGGTTGCTTAATTGAAAGACTATTGCTAGCGCGAGTCCTGGGATCTCAATGGAGTCTTGCCTTTTTATCTAGGAGGGTATACTTTATACCAATGTGTTTTTAATAAATGCCTAGTAGTACTGTACCTAGGAGTCTCCTACTCCTTTGCTTGGATAATAAAAGGCCTATGAAAAGGGGTTCTTAACTGTGGTAAACATGGACTCATTTGAGGATTCTGTTTTTTTTTTTTAAATGAAGAGAAACTAGAGTAGTATATGACACCAAATAGAAATTGCAATCAACTATATTATAGACATGAACACTTGACAATCATAAAATTGGAATGAGGTTTCCAATCTGTACCAAGCCTTATTAGAATTAACCAATCAGAAGATGTGGTTTTGATGAGTTAGCATGAATCGAGTCAGTAGGCTTTATCATTGCCAAGTGGACCTACTAGACTGAGTGTCTGAAAATGCAAATCTGATGACCTAACACAGGAGCAGAAAGAGAATACCCAGCAAATGAAAGAGCCAGCCTAATCGAAGTGACATTTTTATCTATGGCGATGTAAAGGTAAGGATTTCCTTCTTTCCGTGTCTATGGCAGATAATGATAACTAATCATGAAGACTAAGTATAATCTTCTCTTTCAGCAGCAAACTTTTTGTTAAATGGTCAGATATTTTATGTTTGTGGACAACACCGTACCTACTGCAACTATTCAACTCTGCCATTGTGCAATTTTGTAATACAAACTCAGATCTAGACACTATATGAACAAATAGGCATGACTATGATCCAATAAAATATTAGTTAAAAAACCAGGTGGCTGACCTTTAGACCATAGTTTGATGACCTCTAGTCAAGAGAGCCATTATGATTCAATCAGAGTTAGCAATGGAGAATTAACCTGCTTGATACTCTTGGTTTTGAGGCAGATTTAATGTGCTTGACCTTTTTCACGT
The DNA here is from genome assembly GCA_003508835.1 of Eonycteris spelaea. Taxonomy (NCBI): domain Eukaryota; kingdom Metazoa; phylum Chordata; class Mammalia; order Chiroptera; family Pteropodidae; genus Eonycteris; species Eonycteris spelaea. The sequence continues at coordinate 132,703 of PUFA01000368.1, read as the reverse complement.
TCAATTTAATCACACAAATCAAGGTAAATGAATCCTCTACCTTCCAGATCCAGCTCAGCACCTTGCTAATCCTGTTACGTTTGTCAGAGCTTTTTGTTTTAACCATTTTAAGCCTCAGTTTCTCATTTGGTAAAAGAATCTAATAACAATACAGCGTTGCTGCAAGCATCAAACGAGGATCTACATGAAAGCATTTGTAAACCGTTAGACACTGGAGTATTTGAGTAAAATAATTGTACTTAGGTGAATGTCTCATCACTTTGAAAAGATCACTTTGAAAAACATTTTTTATTAAATTTATTGGGGTGACATTGGTTAATAAAATTATGTAGGTTTCAAGTATACAATTTAATAATACATCATCTGTATACTGCATTGTGTGTTCACCACCCAAAGTCGAATCTTCTGTCACCATATATTTGACCCCCTTTACCCTTATCTACCTTGTCCCACCCTTCTTTCCCTCTGGTAACCACTAAACTGTTGTCTGTGTCTATGAGTTTATGTTTGTCTTGTTTGTTTGTCGCTTTCAGATTTATATCCCACATCTGAGTGAAATCGTATGGTTTTCAACTATGTCTGATTATTTTGCTTAGCACAATAACGTCAAAATTCACTCATGTCTCAAATGTTCATATTTCATCTTTTCTTATGGCTGAGTAATATTCCATTGTATATATATATCACATCTTTTTTATCCAATTATCTATTGAAAGGCACTTCTGTTGTTCCATGTCTTGGGTACCGTAAATGATGCTCAAATGAACATCGAGGTGCATATATCTTTGCAGACAAATGTTTTCAAAGTTTTTGGGTAGATACACAGAAGAAGGATTGCTGGATCATATGGTAATTCTTAATTTTTTTGAGAAACCTCCATACTATTTTCCATTGTAGCTGTACCAATTGAAAAATAATTCTTTAAACCAGAAAAAACTTCACAATACATTTTTTTTGTGTGTGAAAATCCCCTTTTTGGTATGCCTTTAAAAAGATTTTTATCGCAGCTACAAATTTGGGGCAGGGGAAAAGGACATATCTAAAATTGCATGGACAGCATTTTTGACCTCTTATAGCTTTTGTGGTATTTCTTCCTCTAGGAGTCTTGATCCAATGCAAGTTTGTATTTTTTTTAGAGAAAAATCATTGTACCCAAATCCCTAGATTGAAGCCATGCCTCTGGATCCTAAAAAGATTACCAAGTCCAGCAATATGGTATCTTACCAATGAGGCAAATAGCTATGTTTGTTTTAGACTATAATCCAGGTTATCAGAATAGGAACAAAATGCAAGTGTATACAAAATATGTAAAGAAAATTTGGAAAGCTTAAAAGAAGTATGAGGATTGTTCTGATTTTTTTTGAGAGAATACATGTATACTTCTGATTTTCAAAATATCCACTAATCAATAGTTTCCAGTCTCTTAATTGATAATGAACAAATTAAATAGTTGGCTGAAGATCCCTCATATGATTAATAAATTAGAACCTCTACAATGATATTTTGTTCTAGATGATGGAAGGATAACATTTTATGTAGCATTTTAAATTAAAATCTTTAGAAAATATTTTAATAAAACCCAATTTTCTTTAATAAACACTACACTGAATGCAATTGGAGATTTTATTAATGAGTTGCAAGTATGTGATTTATTGGCTTGAATATCTTTAGACCATAATAGATACAGAAACTATATTTTTGAATACTTAATTTACTTACCTTATAGGTTATTTTTTTTGGAAGAAAACTGTTTAATCCGTATAATCTTTGGACAGTATAATTGCACGATTGAACTAATTATAAAATATTTTCCTCCAGAGTTATTTTTTCTTAGTTAAAAAGTCCAATGTCTTTATTTTGTCTTTCAAATTTTCAGAAACAACTCTTTTGTTTCTTTTTGGTTTTAAATCAACTTGTGTTTTGTATTCTTTGCTTTGGAGAATAAAGATCGAGACTTTTCATCTATACAGTATCCTGTCCTCTTCTAAGGAGAAAGCTTATCATAAGCAAAACTCTAAAGATATTGCCATGAATGACTGAAATGTTTAGACAAAAGAAACAATTAGATTTTATGTCTTCTCCTCTTCCCAGGCCTTGATTTTTGACATATTTTCTCTTCTGACTTCTGATTTCATCATGGTTCTAGAGGACGAGAGGTTCTGAACTTTTGATTCCATTGAGCTTATCTTTAGTCTCTAGGGTGAGCTTTGCAGTGCTCTATTTTATAGTGGAAAGAGCTGAAGACAAGATAGGTTTGTAATTTTGGAAACTTGCAGATTTCCGAATGTCTCAGGGCATCAGTTTTATAATCTATTTAAGAACAACGCTACCAACCTTGTCTACTTGACAAAGTTGTTATGCGTGAGAACAAACTTTGCAAGCTGTTAAACATAAGTATTTGCAGTCTTTAATTATTAATAAAATAAAACACACAAAGGTATTTTCTATTCTTTAAAGAGAATCTAGCTCTGATACTGTAGGAGATAATGGAGATATGTAGTTAAATATAGAGGCGAGATCAAACTTTTTGAGCAAGCGAGCGAAGCAGATTCCTTTACATAGATCACCTACTTTGCTATGGATCCCTGTCATTCTAAAGTGTTCTACTGTGGTTCAGTTTTGCAGAGGGGACATGGCATTTACAAGAACATGGAACCAGGATAGGGAAAAAGCACAGTGGGATAAGTATGAAAAGATGAGGAGCCTGAGGAAAGCCCAATCTCTTTCAACTCATCACCAAGATATTCCCAGTGTCTGAGTTTGTCTTAACACTCTAATACAGGAGTCACCTGTGGCCTGCAGCCTGTTTTATAAACGCAGTTTTATTGGAGCTGGCCATATCCATTCATTTCCTTATTGTCTATGGCTGCTTTTTCGCTGCCAGGGCAGAGTTGAGGTGTTGCAACAGAAGGCATAGAACCTGTAGAACCTAAAATATTTCACTTCTGGACATTTACAGGAAATGTAACCCTGCTCTAAGAAAATTTAAGTGCTGGGCTGGTCAGGTAGGAGGCAATCTGCATCATTGTTGAATGAATGAATGTTTTAACCTACATTTTGGGGAGGTTTGTTTTCTAAGAACTACTTCTTTCTCTCTCCTCCCCACCCCAAAACATGCGAGCACATAGTGTCTGTGTGTGTGTGTGTGTGTGTGTGTGTGTGTGTGTGTGTGTGAGAGAGAGAGAGAGAGAGAGAGAGAGAGAGAGAGAGAGAGAGAGAAGGGAGAAGGGGAAGAGGGAATACAAATAGGTGACTGGTAGTTATCAATGTTATAGGCCAATAGCTTTTCACAAAAAAGATGAGATTATAGTAAGCTGAACATTCTAATGCCATCAATTTGAGTTATTCGTCAGAGCAAGCCTTTTCTTAGCTATAGGACAGACTCCGTATATGCTTGTGAACAAACTTTTATAGCTATAACAACATTTGTTCTGAGACTTGCTTTCATTCTATACCATATGATATGAAAGGAGTAAGGAAGGAGATATACAGCTATCAAAGTTTAATAGAACACCCTGATGTTTGCTAAATGACCAAATGAATTTTGGTCTCTTTTTTTTTTTTTTTTTAACATGGTACATATCTGAGAAAGAGGTGAAAATGATGAGTAAGATTAAGATAAGATACATACAGGAAAAAAACATATATGAAAATGAGGATCATGAGTTTAGAGGACTAGCTTTCAGAATGGTAGGAAAAACAAACAAAAAAATAAGTTAATTACAACTCAGGTAAATTACCATAATACACATAGTACAATAACCCCGGTGCTGTGTCCCTCTAGTGGAAGAAAGGAGTAGTACAGCTCTCCTATTACCTGCTCACACACAGACTTTGGAGAATCTTTCAGTGGATGACTTTAGATTCCAGTAACCTATCCCTCTTTAGAACCAACAAAATAGAAATGATTTGAGAGGAGGACTCTATTATTAGAAGATCATAAAGTTGGAGAAGGGGAAAGACTTATTTAGCTTAATAAAGTTCAGGAGCTCTGTTAACAGAAGGTTAACTTTGCTGTGAAACAGTTTTTATTTTGCAATTTTTATTATTACTCCAACATTCAATTTTGTAATAATTTCAAACTATCAAAAAGTGGTAAAAGTAGTACAAATAACTTTATGTATCCTTTATCTTTGCCCAAATTCTCTAACTGTTAATAGTCTGCTCTCATGATAATCTTTCTGTCTATATATAGATAAAGATATAGATGGATATAGAGATAGAGATAAAGATATATAGAGAAATATATATATAGCCATAGAAATTTATACCATATACTATCTATCTATTTAATTTTTCTGAACTATTTGTAATTTATAGACATCATTCCTCATTTCTCTTAAACTTTTCACATTTTGTTATGGTTTTATGAACAAAAATATCATCTTATATAATCATAGTATAATTATCAAAATCAGGATATTCAACATTGATAGTATATTATCTAAACTGCATTATTTTTTAAATCACTCCGATTGTTCTAATAATGTCCTTTATAGGAACTTTTTTACTTGTCCAGTATCCAATCCAGGATCAGATTTTGTATCTAGTTGTCATATTTCTTTGGCTTCTTTAATTTGCACAGTTCCAAAGGCTTTATTTATCTTTCATGGAATTGACATTTTGAAGAGTTAAGACCAGTTATTTTGTAGAATGTCCTTCAATTTTGGATTGTCTAAAATTTCCTCCTGATTATATTTAGATTATACATTTTTGCAGGAATACTACACATGAGATGTTTTTTTTTATTAGTGCAACGTATCAGGCAGCACATGATATTGGTTTGTCTAATTATTGGGGATGTTGACTTTGATCACTTAGATATGGTGATGCCTGCCAGGCTTTTCCATGGTATGGTTGCTATATTCCCATTTGTAGTTAATAAGTAATAAGTAATATGTTCAAGTATCCTTCCTGTTCCCTTTCAAACTTTTATCCATTAATTTTAGAATCCACTGATTTTTTATTTAAATTAATTATAAATATAATTGCTAAAAATGTTGACTTTATCATTCTTCCTATATTTATTAGTTGATATTCTACAATAAGAAGACACTACACCTTCCCCATCCCTCTCTATCTACTACCATTACAGATCTGTAACTTCTTACTTTACTTAATGGATTATAACCATTAATGTTGTTGTTGCCATTCTTATAATTATTAATATCAGATTGCTCCAGATTTTGTCAGTGGAAGTCTATTGACGCCAGTTTCTATTTCTTTTAGACTTGTTCTCGTCATTCTTTGAGAATTTTCTTACTTTCTGACACAAAAAGGTGTGTAGATGTTTTTCTTTGACTTAGCTTTGGAATAAGATGTTTCCTCAAACAGCCTTCTGTAAAAAGTTTTGATCATACTCCAGTTATGTAGACTTATTCCTTCTAAATTTCTCCTTCCTCTTTCACCACTTCCCTGTTCTTGTTAATTCCTCAATTTCCTTCTCTGTAGTCAAGATTACTATTTTTTCTACTCTACTGCATGGATTGATAGTCATTCTTTCACTCAGTTCCACTTCGTGATTGGGAGGGTGAGGAGAAGAGAAAGCAAAAGTCATTGTTGTGTATAATTTCATCAGCATTTTATTTGCTTCTCATGTCAGGTATGTTATTGGTTGTTTTTTTCTCTTTCATATTTGGGATTATTAAAGGGCTGATAAAATTGAATCACCTCAGCAATTATATAGTGTAGAGAAATAACACGGAACTAGAATTCAGGAAATCTAATTTATAACATTAATTCTATCTAGATTTTGGCAAGTCAGTATGGTTCTCTAATCCTCATTTTTCTCAACTTTCAAATGGGAATGATTTCCCATTCACAGTTATCTCAGAGAAGTACTGTACATAAGGAATTATTTTAAGCTGTGAAATATTATCTTTTTGCCTTGAATTTTTTTGCCCCTAAGGAAATGAAAGTATTTTATAATGGAAAATAAATAAAAATATTGTTATATTAGTAATTATAACATGATGACAGGTTAAGTGCTAATATATTTGTAGATGTTAAAGCAAACTCAAAGCAGGATGGAGGAATTATTCTTTTCTGTATATATATTATATATATATATATATATATATATATATATATATATATTTAATTAAATGGAAAAATTGTTGTTGTCAGGTTTTTATTTGCTTCAACAAGCATATTGTATAGTAATTTGCCATAACGCTGACATTTCATGCTGTTAGATTTGAGAAAGATTTCGTGATTAGATTCTGCCTTTCACGTAATAGGGGCTTATAACTGTTGATGTTATTGAATGGAAGAAGATATCATACCAAGATGAAGGTATAACAATATTTTTTCACCCAAGTAAGGTCCTATTTATAACATTAAGTCCAAGTAATTTGAGACTCATGGTTGAGAGACTGAATATACAAAGGCACAATGGCCAGATATATGTAAAAATAGGCCTCTGACCCCAAACCTCCAGAGTAACCATTCCAGGAAGCCAAACCACAACCTCTGCAGCAATTGGCCCCAAATGGTCTTGAGTTTGTCCATAACTGCTGGCTTCTCTCATTTTTGTTCCCACTTGCAACTCAGGAGCAAGCAGAGAATGCTAAATATACTCCCTTAACCTATCAAATAGGATACCCTACTTTTAATTAGCTCGCCTCCAGCTTCCCCATGTCAACAACATCCAATCGGTGCTACCTGAAGTCTTCCATTTTTCCACTATAAAGCTTTCCCACTCCCTGCCTCCTTTTGAGTCTGTCAAATGCAAGTGATAGTGGCTGACTGCCTTGCTAAAGCAAGCTCTGAATAAATAATATTTGCTTGTTTTCATCTGGGTGGGCTTTGTTTATTTCCACTATCTGTTTTTTTTTTTTATAGATCTTTTGGTGACTTCCTGCATGACCTATATTAAAAAGGTCTACAAGAATTTTGTTCACAATTATATTGTCAGATTCTTTTTATCTAGTCTTTTATTGTATTCACTAATGAAAATGATTAAGAGTAAATACAGAGATCATCTACATTTCTAGTCATTTAAAATCTACAATACGCTTTCTTGTGAAAACAAATATTTTTCTGTAAATGATTGTATAGGGGTGAAGGTCAATACGTGGATATAGTCAAACATAAAGCAACTTTAGATAGCAGCCATATTCTAAAATCATATAATGCATCTTAACTAAGTTGGTGTATTCTGAAAGATGGATGACCAATTAAAGTGATAGATCTTCTGATAAGGAATCATTTCTGGACTCAGATATTGGCTCACATAGGTAGTTTTTTTTCACGGATACTTAGATTTGTCAGAGCACAAATGGTCATGGCAGTCATGGACAAATATTACTCTTTAGCCAGTGGAATCTGGCTTCCAGAAAAAAAAAAAAAACACCAACCAACCAACCAACCCATGGCCATACTTTCTATCAAATCACTAAGCATTTCTACACAATCTTTCTTTCTTTTTTTTCTACACAATCTTTCTGGAAGGAGTTGTCAGCAGTTAGGAGGGTACCAATGATCCATCCTTCTTGTTCACTTTTCCATGATAACCTATTACCATACCCTATCTTCTTCATTCAAATACCTCCATCTCTTAAGGTAAAAACTAAATTCCCATTTATATAATGAGATATTACAAAATCCCATTTGGGCTCAGTAATAGCTTTTTCTTTTTAAAATCTATTGTACTTCTAACTGATGCCAAATAGCATTCCTACAATTCTTTATTGGGACACATACTTCTTAAAGGCAAGGGTAGTGTCAGTTTGGCTTTAGGGCTCCCATGGAAATTACCACTGTCTGCCTGCATGTGTTTGAGTTGAACGGAAATTCGTTGCGTTTAATTCACTGTATTTAACTCTGGCTAATACTTCTCTATGTCTCACAGTGCTCAGGATGATTATTAATGCAGGGTAAGTACTCACTAAAAGGTTTTTTGGCTAATTATTAGTTAATGCCCATTTTCTTAGTCATAGTCTAGGGACTAAGAAAATTTGATAGGTAAATGGTATCACAAAGTGACATTTGTAATAATTATGTTCATTGATCTTTATGTATGTGTTTTAATTCTGAGTCTCAGTTCTTAGTATTTATTCTTAATATTCAATGGTAGGACAAAGGAGAAGGAATAAAGTGAATAAACTGAGAACCTATCTGCTGACTCTAAAAATCTTGTCTTACAAGGTTGTTCCCTTTGTACTGCTCTATTAAATATGATCTTTTTTATTCGTCCCCTAGATACATCAATGACTTTTATATTGTTAAGGGTAGTCATATTTTCATGGAAGATTACTGGTTAAGGTCATGTATGGGTATATTAATTTCTTTGTTTTGCACTTTTCTAAGGGAAAAGTAACTGTTTATTTGCAATTTTCAACATTATTCTTTGTCTCAATATGGTGATTTAAAAACAATTTTTTGTTGGGGAGGAAGATTATTCATAAGGAACCAAGGAATCACTATTTATTAAATGCCTAATGCATGTCGGTCATTATGTATCACAGAATTCTTGTGATAGTTTTGTGAGGTAAGATTTAATGTCTACTTTTTAATGTTGAGAAAACTGATACTGAGAGAGGTTAAATTATGTGAAATTGGGTTTTCTTTCATTTATTATGCTTGATTAGATTGTATACATCTTTTAATTAAGATGAGCAATTGCTATCATGTATATATGTACATGAAGACTTAGAAATAAATGTATTATACAGAATTTCCCTTTTATGAATTTAATGCTCAATTAAAAAAAACATGTTTCTTTCTAAATCTTCCAGGCCTAATGAAGAAAAATAAAAAAAAAACTATTTCTCTTTTTTTTCCTGAGGGCAGTAGTAATCCCTTCTTCAGTGGTAGCTCAACTTTAAGTGGAACCACACAGATCATATCACACACACACACACACAAGCACACCCTACAAAATCAGGTGTATCAATAACATAATAGGTTATAACTTCACTAGCACACTAAATATATATTTCTCACCAAGTCTGTTTTAACAGGACACTAAAAAGGATTTTAGCATTAAGTGGATCACTACTAAAAAACTAAAAAAATATACTGCTTACAAATGCCAGAATAGGCAGGAAACATATTTTAGTGGAGATCTGGCTTAATTATACAGGGTTACATTTTTCAAATGTAAATAAATCCCAACCATAACTGATTAAAGGAGAATAAAATTAAAAAAGCATTTGGATTCTAATTCTTCAGTTATTTCAGTATTAGGTGTTGCTATTTCAGTATTCTTTTTTTAATTATTTTGTTTTATTAGTTTCAAGTGTACAGTACATTGGTTAGACATTTATATAGTTTATAAAATGATCTCCCTAATTAGTTTTCTCTCCTCCGGCTCTCCATCTAGCCATTACATTAATGCTGAATGCATTAATATAATAAGAGAACTGGATCAAAACTTTGGTCATGTATGCAGGAACGAAAACTATGAGAAACTATGAGAACAGGGTCCTACTCCATGTTCTTCACTGCAGGATCTCCAGAGTAGAAGCTCAAAAATGTTTGTTGAGTAAAATATTTGTCCAGAAAATGGATAGTGGGCTATTAAATAGTCTGAGATGAAGTGGATAGGAGGGTACCATTGGGAACAAAGACAGATGGAATTCAACCGAAAATTTAGATGATGAATAGGAGAAGAAAGAGACAAGGAGAATGCAGGGTTATTAGATGATAAATAACAACTGAACACTTCTTAGAGAGTTATGTTCCCAATTTCCAAATAATAAATAGAGTATCTATTTTTTGCTGTGAAGGGACTAGATCATTGAGTTGAGTAATGTATGTTCCTGAATATGTTTTTCCTGGTCTCTGATTCTTTAGTGAAGGGAAATAGTTGGAGGAGGCGAGTGTCAAGCTAATTATCCTCAGAAAAAGTGTAGGAATCTTCCTTTCCACATCACTATCAACTCATTGGGTATTCAGGAACCCATTCATCCTCACCTTTCCTTACCCTCCATTTGTGGGAGTGGCCTAAATGGAGTAAGGCAAATGGGTAATGAGCCTGGAGACAGGAACACAGATGAAGAGTCACTGGAAGGGAAGGACACCCCACAGCTCCTTAGCATTGAAGAAGTTCTGTGCCTACTCAATTAGACACCAGGTGAGGCTGAAAGCTTAATTGGTGGTCACTTATTCAGCTCCCCTGGGACACTCAGATGCTAGTACAAATGGTACACATTTGACAGGAGGCTTCATAGTCATCAGACTCTGGCTCTAGCCTCAGTCTGTCAGATCCATTTTCCTCTGTAGGGCTCATGTAACTCTCTCTAAGTCTTTTCTCTTCCCTGCCTCTTGCTCCTTTCAACCTGCTTCTTCAAGGACACCTTGAAAAATTTCTCTAATCTGGGAGGGAATTCTGGCTCTCCTTCATCATGATTTTTGATTTTTATTATTTTATGTCATTTATAACAGTTGAATTAAATTATTCTCTAGGAATTCTCATTTAAAAATTTCTGAAAAGAGGATGGCTTCATATGGGAAAAATGTCAGACTTACGATTATATAGGGGATATAAGGTTTCCCACAAATTTTGGGGAAATATATAATCATCGGGCTATAGTACTTTATTATGAAAAATATAATTAAAATTATCAAGTGCAATCATTGTCCTTTTTCTGTGTGCAGAAAGGGGTTGCTGATTTGAAAATAAAATAGACAGCAAACATTTCCCCATGCTTGCTTTATATAACACTGAGGTTTTAAATAATACATCACTTTATTTAAAATCTATTTACATGGTAATTGCCACTGTATAATGTATGAAAGATCACTTCACTGAGTTTAAATCTGGTTTGCAATGTGGGCTTGACATATATTTTATTATTTAAAAAAAGCCTCTTAAATTACCCTTTGTGTATTTCTAAAATACAAGTAGCTATTTTTAGAAAAATAATCATGAACTCTAGCTGTTGCTAACCTGTTTTGTGATCTTTTGCTTTCTAGATTTGGTTGCCTTTTTGAAATGCCAACTTGCTTCTCTAAAAAAGTAGGCAACAACAGGAGATTTAAATACCTACTAAGAGAATGTTATTTTTAAAATCCTGTTTTAAATTTCTTTCGTGATAAAAGCAGATTTTTAAAAATCCTATTTTATATATATTTATTGTGTATATAGAAATAGCAATAGCTCTGAAGACTTTTCTTAACATTGTTAATTAGTTCCTCATTATGGAGCACTGTGTACCCCCAGAAGGAGGGACCATTGATGGTTACTCAGGGGTACAGTGTATTTATCTGTCTTCCCATACTGCTTTCTATTTATCTCCCTCTCCTCTAGCTTTGTTCCTGTAGAACCAACAACTCCCTTTAGTATCAGGTTATTTTTTATCTGTTGCTATTATCAGTGCTAGCTGTCGAATGTCCTATAATCTTTACACAGAACTGGCACACAGCAAGGACCAAATTAGTATCTGTTCAATAATTTTACCACTATGATTGGCAGTCAGGAGGAGAGGATTTTACCCTGATTACATTAAGAATAAAATTGAGAAATGTATCTCTTATGGGGACCTAGTGGTTAACTCAACTCAAGCCATGATGGTGTTACTTTTTTGAGTTAAAAGGCATCAAGATGAAATGCATAACATAATAGTAAAGATACAAATATGAAGGCCATAGTATTAATTGAAAATTAATACTACATAGAAAATAACTGGGCTAATTCCATTATAATTGAATGATGGTGCAGGTAGAATTTTGGAAGTTTAAAAAAATTTATTATTAGAATACATTTTTCTGCAAATGGCAGAAAATGAATTTAAAATTATGTAAAGATAATAATTTTTATTGGGGCACATAACTGGCAGCATAGAAGTTGGGTGGATTTAGTATAGTAAACAACAGAGCTCTAGATCTGTTTCTCTGTTGTTGTTTTTTTTCTTTCCAAGATTTGTCTTTTATTATATGTGAGCTTTGTGCTTGGTTTAATTTCCTTCATGGTGGTAGAATGACTGCCAGTAGCAGCCCCTGAGCTAAAGGAGTTCCATGTTCATACCCACAAGATGAGATAGATAGGCAGACAGAGAAAGATTGGCTTTTATGGCTCTGTTTTAAAGGTGAGAAATTTTCTTTCCATGAACACCCACGCAAGGCTTTTCCTGTATGTCATTAGCCCATAGTAATTTAAGCCAGCCTACATCTGGATTTTGTTCAGGTATCAGCCCCCTCCTATATAGCTTATGTCCCACTGGGTAAGCTAACTCCAAACCTCATCTCCTCCTCCTATATAACCCATGTCTTGCTAGGTAAGCTCACTCCAACCCCATTTCTCTAGGTGAGTTTGGGGGACATCTATTCTTCTTCCAGTTCATTGGTTCTGAAATCCAGGCTTAAGTCCATTAGCAGGCGATGTCATCCTAGAAACTAGTGACACAGTTCATCATTATAAAAGGAAGGACGTATGTTTCACACTTTACAGAAAATAAATAATGCTTGGAAGTGATTGCCTGGAAATGAATGAGAAGTCATGTCAACCAGTTAGCTGTCAGAAGCCCTTTTGTAATCCAGAGGTAAGCTCACCAGTGAGCAAAGCTGACCTCATCAGAAATGCATTGCTAGGAGACTTACTGAAAAATTATTTCAGAGCCAGGTGTTGATCCAGATTTTCTGGAGCCTAAAGATTAAACAATTCATGGGGGTGAGGGGCCTCATCAAGAAAATTAACATAAAAATTTATATATAAAATTAGGTGAAGAGCTTTAAAAGGGGCCCATGTAAGTGATTGCCTCTAAAGCTTAAGCTTTATTAATGTCTCAATGAATCCAACTCTCACGGCAACACTGCTGAAGGTCTTACTTTCCATGTTGTCAACTCTGGTCTTCCAGTTAATTGAGTAAATAAATTCTACATTGTTACTTATGGAGTAAATTATCCTAACTATACAAAAGTATGTATGAGAATAGTATTCAGAAATGTCAGTATTCAGACATTGTTTCCATTGTTAGAGAAGAGTATATATTATACCTATCATTCTTTATTTTCTAAGAAATTTATCATTATAAATTTCAATAATTTTGAAGTAATTACCTTTTAGCAATAATACCTTACAGTATTTAAAAATAGTTTAGTTGAATACCAATCCAATATCTTGGACACATAAAAGCCTGTCTATTTGAAGTCTTTTGTGTTTCCCTCCTATGTCCTATTGATGCCCTAAGGGAGATTCTGTGCTACCCTACATGTTCCTTAAGCACAAATTGCAAAAATCTACCTTGTCCAATGCTTTCATTGTACAGATAAGGAACCAGAAATCTAGAGATATGAGTAGATATATCTCATAACTGTTCAGTAGCAGATCTATGATGAAACCAAACTTTATTACTTTTTGATTATCCTTTCACTATTCAGCATTGCCTCTTTGATGTAGTTATTTTCCTATCAACTTTTTTTTTCACACAGAGAAACCAGATTTTCATTTCTTTCACACAGAACCAGTTGGAAGTAAGTGATCTAGGGTTGTCTGGGAGGTTCTGTCATCCTCCATGTGTTGCATTTAAGTTTTCATCTTCTTGACAATAGGACTGGAGAGAATAATTCAGAAGCTGTTCTCTTTTATTTATTTTCCCTCATTTATTCTTATGTTGTATAACAGATCTCTAGAACTTATTCATCTTGTGTAACTGAAACGTTATTCCCATTGAACAACAACTTGCTATTTATCCCTCTTCTCAGTCCCTGGTAACCATCATTTTACTCTCTGTTTCTATGAATTAGAATTTTTTAGATATCTCTTGTAAGTGGAATCATGCAGTATTTGTCCTTCTGTGTCTGGCTTATTTTACTTAGCATACCATCCTCCTAGTTCATCCATGTTTTCCCATAAGGCAGGATAATCATCCCTTGCATATATTTATATACATATATAATATATATTGTATATTATAGTATCATATTCTATATTATATTACAGATACTATATATGACATATTTTATATATTGTGTATGTTATATATAACAACATATATAATATTTTCTTTATCAGTTCATCCATCAACAGATACTTAGGTTTTCAGATCTTTGCTATTGTGAATAATGCTGCAATGAACACGTAGTGCAGATGATATCTCTTTGAGACTCTGATTTCAATTATTTTGACATATACCCAGAAGTGGAATTGCTAGATTATATGGTATTTCTATTTTCATTATTAATTTTTTTAATTTAGGAAAGCCATTCATTGAGTTTATTAATGCAATGATTTTAACATAAATTCCTGCCTACCTCCCCACCCTCTGATAACCACTAGTCTATTGTCCATGTCTATGAGTCTATACCCTTGTGGTTTTGATTTGCATTTCTTTTCCTAAATTAATGTTTCTTTTCCATTACATTAAAAATCTTTTTTTTCTATTTATTAAAAGCTCAAGTTAAAAAAAGCTCTAGTTGACATGTATTAGAATGATATTTATTACTGTTTATAGAATAATAGTAACAAAAACAAAATTATGAAATTCATTAGTACTAAATATATAATAGTTTACCAAGGTAAGATGATGATAATATGGACTCTCTGCATATCTATAATTTAGCTGTATCATTGGTGACATTAAATATAAAAGTAGCAAACAATGCTTTTTAAAGATTATGTAAATAGTATTCATGAACTAAAATGAAATATACAACTAAAGACTTTCAGAGTTAGCTAGTTCATTATGTTTCATCTTTATTTTTATTTTGGCGTTGGAGCTTTTATTTCTGAATTAATTCCTAAATTTGTTGCTTGGGTTGATATCCGACACTCTGTGGATAAAGAAGAGGCATGATGTGATGGTCTATATGAATGCTGAAAGTATAGCTTTTTATAGATGAGTAATTTGAGGCAAAAGCAGCAAAATGACTTACTTGCCTGAGATAAAACAATGACTCAGGTTCCTAGCAGGAATAGAACATGAGCTGTGAATTTAAGGCTGCTCAATTTTACTCCAAGAAATTATTCTTTTCTCTGTACTTTCTTTGGTAATTGTGCAATACACACTGACACTTGAGTGAGTTCATTTTTTGATTTTCTTTCTCTTCTATATCTATTTTACTGCCTAGTTATCATGTAAAGATTGCTCTTCAAGATTCTACCAACCTTCACTTCTGTCTTAGAGCTGCTAATTTCCTATTTGCTTTGACATGTGAGAAGTTTTCACTGCATTTTTGCTGCTGTAATCACTTTCCTTTGTCAGCCTTATAATCCTATATATAAATGAACATAAATATGGGATATAAATGTAGATGGAGTGCTTTACATTCCCTCAACCCCATTTGTCATTAACTGCTGTTTTAAAAAATAATTTAATAAAGTTCTATTTCTGTTGTATTAATCTTGTTTCCCAGTTCCCTTTCCTTTTAGTTACACAATGACAATTACACATTAAGGGACACAAAATGGTGTTTATCAGTTAAATCCTTGTCATTTTCAAAGTAATTTAAAACTTCCATTTTGGGGGGCATGAATATACATTATCATGACTAACTGAAAACAATAGTGTTAAATTATGAGAAATGTGAACCAGGAAACAAAATCTCTAAAATTATCACTATCAGAATAACTGTTTCTAAAAAACTGTTTTTAAAAATTATCCAAAATTAGACTATTTTTATTTTGTGGATGAAATGAGAAAATACATATTTTGGGCCAAAAACCTACAAAATCCCAAGTATGGAGAATGAGAATACTGTTGCTTAATAATACCTGTTTTACAGTGTTCGTGTGATGATCAAATGATGTAAAATTTAAAAAGACCCATACAGAGCATCTAACACATCGTAGCTACCTTCTAAATAATGGTTGTTTTCCTTTTTTCCTTTTTTTTTGCACTTGCTCAGAAAGATTATAGAGAAATTTACTTCCTCTGATTATAAAAAAAAAATGTTCATTGTATAAACTTTGGAATTCAGAAAAGCTTAAGAAAATATTAAAATTCAAACCTTCATACCAAATAAAGATAAAAAGTTATAATAAATCATGCATATATATTCACATTTTCACGATACTAAGATCATTTTTTTTCAGTTCTCATTTGTACAATGTAAATTTTTGAAGGATCAAGAATTAGATTAATATCAAACTTCACAAGAGAAATGCAAGGTTAAGGGAGATAATCAAAAGAGTTCTAGAAAAACCTTAGACCTAGAATTTTACCTCTACTAAAATATCACATAAATATAAAAGTGTAAAAAATTTTCTTGGGAATAAAATGCTCATAACATTTATTACTCAGATACACCATTTCAAAGCACTCATGGAGGAAACAGTTCAGTTAAAAAAAAGAAATGACAATACTATTTGTAAGTGAATAACTTAGCATGATTTAGTATTATTTGCAAATAATGATCTTAAAACTATTTCTCAATATCTGGAAACAAAATTCTAACCCAGAAGTTCTCAAACATTTTAATCATAGAATCCATTTTTACATTCTTAAAAATTGTTAAGAATGCCTAAGAACTTTTGATTATGTGGGTTATGTTCATTAATATTTGCCATATTAAAAAATAAAACAGATAATTTAAAACTATTAAAATAACAATAATAAACCCATTGCAAGTTAACATAAATGATATATTTTATGAAAAAAATCTAAAATAACCACAATTTGGAATTGGCATTATTCTTTAAAATCTCTTTAATATCTAAAATAATAGAAAACAGCAAGATTCTTACCTGTTCTTCTGCAATCAGTCTGTTATGACATAATATGTCATATAGCCTCTGCAAGACTCTACCATAAACTCATGAAAAAAGCAGAGTGGAAAGGGCCAATGAATATTCAGTATTACCATGAAAATAATTTTGACTTTGCAGATATTTTCAAAATATCTTGGGATACCCGCCAAAATGCTGTGGATCACTATTTGGAAACTGCTACTCTGAATATGCTACTCTGATTATGCAGACCTTTGTTCTTAAGATCAAGGGGGTTCATGGCTTCCAAATTGATATACTGGTGATTTAAGGATCCAATTATTGAAGAAATAGCTCAAGACCATCTAGAAGTCCATAGTCTAAATGTTGGGAACCACTTCGTTGTTGGGAATAGCTTTGTCCCTGTAAAGATTTTTCTCCCTAGTAGGAGATGCGTACCCAAGTATTCAAAAGTAGGGTGGCTAAAATTCAATGTCACCAAGATTCCTTACTGAAGTAGCTCTTCTCTGGACGCTTCTAGATTTTTAGATTTCTTTTATTCCTTCCCCCTGCCCAAACTTTCCCCACTGTGTCATTTGTTTCATCCTTCCTTTACTTGTATTCGTTTCTACTACATATCTGATAACCAATGTCTCCAATTAGGACACAGAGAGGTGGTTCTTATAAACATCTCTAATAGTTATTAATCTGGCCTGAATGTTCTATTCTGCTTTCTTTCCTGGACTGAAACTCAGTATCTGAATCAGGGACAAGTGGACCTTTCTACATGCTGTCTATATAATACATGGAAACTTCTCTATTCTGGTATTACACATTTTGGTTCACTGGATTTTCACATTAGCTAATCTGAGAAATGTATCTTTGTTAAAGTAGTGCTAAGTCATGTTTTTGGTTCCAAAAGGCATTATGTGGATGTAAACAAGTTCTTCTAGAGATGATGGTCAATCAAATGACTAGTAATTTGTGCTTCAGACAAGGTAAAATGGGAGATACCTTTGAAAGCAAAGTGTGTCTTTTGACATCTTTCCACAGTCTACTCACATGTAAGGCCTGCTATGGATTGACATTGTGATATTTTAATATTGACATTCGAGTATACATTTACTGAATAGTAGGTGGACCAAGTGAACAGAGGCGGGTGAGGAACTTGATAGTTAACTTATTATTTAGAATCAGCTGGATAATTTATTCCCCTGTAAATATTTATATACAATGATAAATTTTAAAATTATTTTTAAAAAGCTATTTTTTCTTCTCAACACAGTGTTTAAAAAAGTAACCCTCTTATAAAGTTACTCTAATAAAGTTCTTCCAAAGTAATGTTTGATTGTTACTGTTGAACAGTTAATATTCAAATCTGGGTGAAACAGTCTCTTCTCACTGTCATCAATGTAGTACAGGAAAGTTGGGTGTTTGAAAAGTTCTTAAAAACAACTTTGATATGAGAATCCCTTCATATGGGTACAAAGATGGGTATTTCACCTTTCAGAGTTCATTAGAAATATAGAACTAATGGTAGAGTAGATCTGCATGGTTTTCAATGAGATGACAAGTCCTTGATGTGAAATGAAATCTGCAACAGGATTCAAACTCTTTCGTGCCTTCCCCTTGGCAGATATTAATGGAGCACTGCGAATCGAAGAAAACAATATGGGAACAGAAAACTCATGCTTTGATTTACCTTTACTTAGAGTATTCTTAGGCAGCTATTGTGATTCAAATAAATGAGCAATTGAGACTACTACTCCATTCAACATTCTTACACAAAGAGTGAACTGAGGAGAGGATTCATTGTTGAGGTGTGGTGACAATTTATAAGCCAAGGTTTTGAAACATTAGCAGTACAACAAAGAAGTTTTTATTTTGTTTCATTTCACTTTTTCAAGTTCAATAAAAACATAGAACGCTGTTTTGAAATGAATATATGGGGTTTTTACAATGTAATAAAAGGGACATTTGTCCTTGAAATTCCCACATGATTTTTCAGAATCCACTCAAACTAAATAGTGAGAATATGATGAAGAATATGGTGTCTCTTGAAAACTCATTTATGAAATGTGAGCCTCCTTCAGTGTGAGCGATTTCTCTGTTCATTTGGGAGTCTTTGAACTTAACTTATGCTGTTTATATCCTTTTCTAAGCAGATAAAATATGATTTCTGTCAATGAAGTACCAGTAATTAAAATAAATTTACATTATTTAAAAAAAAAGAGTTGTAAAAGAAATTTTAAAATTATATTTGTCTTGATATAGTAAAAATGAAAAGGGGTAGAACTTTCTCTTCCAATGAAATCATTGTGGATCAGTTGAATGTATAGTTAATTTGTATCTAAAAATTAAATGATTTCACAAATCTTAGATGAAAATATCACCTTACAATACTTCCTTTTGACTACCAGAAATTGAATTTATTTTACTATAGTATCTTTTTAAAAATACAGTAGGTTTTATCATGATTGTGGAAAATACACAAGATTTTGAAAAACTTGATTTTTTTCTATGGAGAATGTGGATGAGCTTATTAGCCTTGGTCTCTAATGACACATATCTGCTCTTGAAGATCTTTCCTAATTCTTTTATTGCTGCCTTTCCAAGTCTCACCCTTCTTTTAATTTCTTGGCTGCAGACTCCATTTGAATTGATAATTGAACCAAGGTAAGCAAAATCTTTTAACAATTCCAATGTTGTCATTGTCTATCTTAAAGTTGTGTATTTCTTCTCTAGTTAGGATTTTGTCTTCTTGATGTTCAAATGCAGTCTTGCTTTGGTGCTTTCTTATCTTACTTTCATCAGAAGTCATTTCAAATCATTGCCAGTAAGATAGTATCATCTGCATATCTTTTATTAATATCTCTTCCAATTTTCACTACTCTTTTCTTTGAGTCTAGCCCAGTTTTTTTTGTGTGTGTGTGTAATGTGTTCTGCATAGGTATTAAACAGAAAAGGAAATGAAATGCACCCTTGTCTGACACATTTGCCTGTAGGGAGCCATTCTTTCTCTTCATATTCTGTCTTGGCAGTGGCTTGTTGTTCACAACACAGGTTACACATCAGGACAATCCAGTGCTGAGGCACGCCCATTTCTTTTGGAGCAACTCATGGCTTTTCATGATCCACACAGTCAAAGGCTTTATTGTAGTCTATAAAACAGATTAACCTTCTTCTGAAATTCTTTGGAGCTCTCCAGTATCCAATGAATATTTGCAATTAGATTTCGAGTGCCTCTTTCTTTGCTGAATTCAGCTTGAACATCTAGTATTTCTTGTCCTTTGTAAGGTAGAAGTCTTTATTGCATCACCTTAAGCATTGCTTTGATTTTGTGGGAAAGTGGAGCAATAGTTGCTGTACTATAGTTGCTGTACTCCTTGACATCTCCTTTCTTGAAAATTGGGATGTATGTTGAATGTTTTATTTTCCATATTTGTTTACATATTCTTATTAGGATTCAGTCTCTATGGCTTGAAATAATTCTGTTGGTGTCCCATGTACCCTCTGATGATTTATTTCTTCACAATACTTTTCCAGTAGCTTTCACTTCACTTTCTAGAATTACAAGTTCTTCATCATAGGAATCTTCTTCCAAGATACCTGTCATCCTTTTGTCTCGTCTGTATAGATTTTCAGTATACTGTTTCTACCTTCCCTTTATTTTCTCTTGGTCGGATAATATGCTTTCTTGTTGGTTGTTCAGTATTCCTAATCTAGGTTGAATTTTCCTTTTTATTTCTTGAATCTTCTAGTAGAGAGCTCTTGCTTTTCCTTTTTTGTTGTTTCATTCACAGAAACATACCTATGAATGAAAAAGAAACCCTCAATTACTTCATGTACAAGAGATGAAGAGTAACTAGAGTATACTGGACCAGAAATTAGAGAACAGCAAGCAGCTTAAATGAGGGGGAAAAAAATCACATTTTAAGAGAATGAAGTAGAATGCTTATTGCCCAGGTGATACCTGCTACAGTTAAGCGCAAAAAGACTTAAACATTTTCCCAGTAGTTTGGAGAACTAAGACTTCGACCCAATGATTTATTTAACAATCTGTTTGCCTTCCCCTATGCTACTGACAGTGTTGAGCTTTCCCAGAGCCCTGTGCTCCTGGAAAACAGTAGCAGTTTTAAAAATTCTTACTCCTTTACATTCTGGGAAAGAACTTGCCACACAGAACCACCCTTCCCCACAGGATTTAGATAAGATTCCAGATGCCACCCTTGTTTATCTATGGCAAGATCAGACACCGACCCTCCATTCCCACTCTTTACCTAGTAAATGATCAGCTGAACTGTTTATCCCACAGACAAGTGGACAAATGCCTGCTAACTTGACTTGATCAAACTTTAGTTAGGCTTCTCTCCTCCCAGGCCCCTGAATTTTAGCCCTCTCTTGAACTTAAGGAAACACTGAATGCATAACCCACTCCACTTACTGGTCTCTCCCAGAGAATCACCTGACCTCAAAGAGAAACATTTCTTGCCCTATCACTCCATCTGCGTATCACATGTTCCCACACTCAGTTCTGTGTAGACTTGTTTACTCCTCCCTATAAAAGAGAAGCCATGTGCCTGACCTATGTGATGCTTACAGATCATTTGGTTAGTGTTTTCCATATTGCAATAGCTCTCCTCCTCTAACTGCAACAGCCTTCTTTTTGAATAAAGTGTCTCCTTCCCTAAATCCAAATTTGTCTTTTATTTTACACCACGCTGTCATTAACTGAATGACTTCTTATAAATAACAGCATTAATGACCACACCTTTTTCCATAACATCCATATTACCACACCACTCCTTCAAGAGTGGAATAATAAAAGGTAAAATCTGAGTAGACACAAAGAAGGATATTTTATGCAATCATGTAGGACAGTATGCAGATATAGTAAATAATTTTTTTTTCTCTTAGAAAACTTAGTACACATTTTTGTACTATGCTGGGGCCAAGTTCATATGTCAATATTGGACAATAAGGACTTATCTTGGTTCTATCTCACTCTGACACTGATATCTTAGTTCAGCCTTTAATTTACTTTTAGCCTAAACTTTAACCTAATCTTACTTAAGTAAACTTGAATCTCTTTATGCAAGTTTTTTTAAAATGTGTTTTTCTGTTTCTCTCTTAATGTAATATTCAGAAAATTCAAGGGTTGACATTATTTAATTAAATGAAATACTAGTTAGGAGACCTGACAATGAATTGAAGAATATACTCCATCCTAAAGAAATATCACTCTTTACCTTGTTTCTATTTAAGCAATATGCTGCGTGCAGAGCTTGCTTTTGAGTATATAGTACAACTGTGAGAAGATCTGAGGCATGAAAAAAAATTACCTAAGACTCTCCAGAGTCTAAAATCCTGTTAGTAATTATTTTAAGTTCTGAAAGTCGAGTTAACAGATTTTAATTCTAACATGACTTCATATTTCTATACAGAACTGCCCTGGATGCATTTATTTGGCAAAAGTTTTGTGAAATAGCTTATATTAAACCCCCCAGCACTTTTATGAAATATTTTTCCAGGCCACTCAACAAAGTAGAGAACTGATACCATTGTAGAGCATATATTTAAAAGGAATTTTTTCTCAAAAATGTTAAAAAGTATGATAAATCATCTTCCCTTGCAAATTTTAGTTATAATTTATTCATAAAAAGTCACTATTTGGGTGGCCCATTACATAATGCTAATATACATTAAGTATCATATACATTAAATGTTTTTTTCTTAAAATTTCAGATTGGTAGTATATTTTAATTGTGATAAAATACTATAACATAAATTTTACCATCTTAACCATTTTTAAGTGTACAGTTCAGTAGTGATAAGTACATTCACATTGTTATTCAACCAATCTTCACTTTTCATCTTGCAAAACTGAAACATTGTACCTATCATACAATTCTCCATTTCATCTTCTCCTATAACACCTGACAATGAACACTCTACTTTCTGTTTCTGTGAGTTTGACTACTCTAGATAATTCATATAAGTAGAATTATACTGTATTTGTCTTTTTGTTACTGGCTTATTTTATTTAGCATAACGTACTCAAGGTTCATCCATGTTGAGCCTGTATCAGAATCTCCTTCCTTTTTGATACTGAATAATATTCCATAGTATGTATATAATGCATTTGATTTATCCATCTGCTGATGGACATTACAGTTGCTTCCACCTTTTGGCTGTTGTGATTAACACTGCTATGTAAATGGTAATATTTTCAACAGAGGGTGATACATCTCCCCAATGGCAAATGGAAATGTGTGGGAGATTTTTGGATGTCACAATGACTAGAGTGTTACTGGCATTTAATGCCCAACTGCCAAGGATGCTAAATATCATGCAATATTTAGAACACAGATGATTCATATTAAAAAATTGTCCTGCTCAAAATACCAATAACATGCCTGTTGAGAAATTTTTAAAAACTCATTATTATTTAAATATTGGGCCCAATTCTCCCCAGAGTTCAGTGAATTTTAAAGCCAATGAAAGGCCTTCACTTAATGTGCATGCTAGGCCCTTACCTATATACCTTGATCTAAGCCTCTGCTCCTCGTGGAGGAAAACTCTATGGCAGAATGCCTTAGGTTCAGACTTGAGTACATCTGTGTCTATATAATTTCTGTTATAATGGTAGCATCTAATGTTTGAGGAAAGGGAAAGCTGTTAGAATACTTCTTAATTAAGTAAAAAAAAACCTTCTGTTCTATCCCTACACAAAGCACTGAAGCATTAGACATGCACGGGATCTGAAATAGTACAAACCATTAAAGGAGACCATGGTACCTGGTATGGTAATGGAGAGTGGTGTATTTGTGCTGTTCATATGCTATTCTAGTCTGATGTAGTATTTTAAAAAAATTAATTTATCAGTGGAAACATTGTTTAAAATAAAATCTCTTAGGAGTGGATTTTTTTGATACATCATTAGTTTTTACGATTAAATTTCATATGAGTATTCATAAATAAAATAGTTTAGTTTTATCTATTTTAGAACTATAAAAATGTAATTATGTTGAATTTATTGTTTTACATCATGCTTCTTTCGCTCAATATTATTTTCATAAGATGAATCTTTTTTTTTAGATTTGTCAAGAAATTTTCACAGTCTTTGAAAGCAGCTCTCCTTTTTCATGATTGGTTTACTAAGTAACAGGGGATTAGAGTCCAGAATTGAATTTATAATTCTTGTGTTTCACTCTAACTCCAACAAATGGAGCATGATATACAAATCCAGCAATTATCAAAAGCAAATAGGATCAGAAAGTTTGTACAGAATAATATTTGTTCTCATGGAAAACTGTATATTGTCTATAGAACTTAATTCTAAGCTATCTGATGCAAGCCTCATTCTTTACCTTGCTTGGAGCCATTTTACAATTTTTTGAGCTGTAGATAACTGACACACATATGAATTTTGTCTTCTCTAACAGAGATTTAATTGACATCCTCCTTCCTACCACACACGCACACAGACATACACACAACCTCACTCCTCTACTAGAAAAACTAGCTCTGCCTCCACTTGCAATTCAATGCTTCATGCCACATAAATTTGTGCTTTTTGACTTTTCTTTTGAGTTACTTGTAACATCTGCTTGATACCTTCATATGAGTAGGATTACATCTTTACCACATGTTCGTTTTTACATCTGTATGAGAGTTATGATTTTACCCTTTCTGAACATAAACAAAAACATTAACTTTAATATTGTGAAGAGGGGATACTTTCATACAGCACTCTCACCTTTGACAAGACTTTAGAAAGTCCTCATCTTTGTCTGAGTTCTACCATTTTAGGGAAGATCATACATTTCTAAGGAGCAGAGACTTAGCAAGATTTCATGCTTTGTAGAGCAGTATACTCCATTCAGACAGAATGAATGGAGCATTTAACAACCACATTCTTGAATTGTTGAATGTGAACAGACTTTTCCTATCAAAGCTATAACTCAACCAATTAATGTAGATAAAATACTGCCCTGTAACTTTCTGGTAAGATCCTCTTTCATCATCGCAAACCAGAACTGGCTCAAAATATTATTGAATAGGTTTAGTGGCATATTAGGAAAGGTGTTTCATGATACATTTTTATAAACTTCATGTACAGATCTATAATAGCCAGTGACAGGAGGGAAAATAGATGGGGTTGGGGGGAGCGGGGGAAACACGTACATACACATATAACTCCAACACTTCAATATCAAAAAAAAAGATTGCAATTTTTAGTCTGATGACCTTAGAAAGACTCAGCATGATGTCCTAAAGTCACTTCAGTGAATGAAGGCTTTACAAAGTTGTTAATTAATCTAGGGATCGCACCCTTTGGGAAGAATACCAGAAAATTGGAACAAGAAAGAGGTGCAGCTTACCTCACAGCAGGAAAGAAGGGACCTTTTAATTGGATTAAATCACATCACCACAAAATTTATGGATCCTGGCCACTACGTCAAAGAGGTGAGAAAATTTTAAATTAACTCATTAGGCTGGTCGGGAGGGGTAAAACTCACTGTTCACTCAGAAATTGCAAAGGCAAATTTTATTAACAGGAAGGCATAAATAGAAAAATAAAACTTCTATAAGTTTTGAGACTTAAATAAAGCTGTCCATTTATGTCCTAAAACCTTATATTTCTCCTAGAATCTCTAAGAACATTTTTTAGGGAACAATTTCTCTTGAAACTACAAAAATAAAGTACAGTTTATTGTATATTTTCTTCCTAAAAGACAAATCTTAACATGGGTAAAAATACGTATTGTACATATGTATTTTAAAAAAACCAAGAAAATCCACACATGAGTCTTACATTTCATTCATTATTAAAAATAATGAAAAGATTTTTGACAGAAAACTATGGAGCTTTGTTATGAATCATATAATCATCTGAAACTTATAAAATACATTTATAATAAAATAATATAATACAAATTTCTGATTTCTCTCCTAGAGAACATCTTGGGAGATTTTTAAAATAATAAATTGTATTTAACTAATTTTTCTGCAATCAAAAGTTACATTAATTTATGTAGAATCATAGCTAAAAAAACAGATTTTCATAGAACTAATTACTATTCGAAGAATTGAAAAATATTTAAGAGTTTTGGTTATGTACATCTTAATTTCTTCAAGGATCGATAATTTATATTTTGGATTTTCTTGACCCTCTACTTTCTTAATTTTCATCATTCTTCCTTATTCTCTCATATAAAGACAATTTTTCAAATAAACCATTTAAAAATAAATTAACTCAGTTAATTTCAATGACATATATACATATATACATGTACATGTGTGTGTTTGTGTGTATGTGTGTGTGTATGTGTATGTGTGTGTGTGTGTGTGTGTGTGTATATATATATATATATATATATATATATATATATAAACATGTGAGCCCTTCAGCAGTTTTCTTTTCCTGGAATGAATGGTGTCTATAATTAGGAACCAGAATAAATTGCAAGTTTAGAAAAGACCAAGACCTGGAGTCTTAAGATAGAATTTTATTTTAGGTCATCTATAAGGTTCATCAAATGGCCAAAAATGCTCTTTTTCTTGGGTAGCAGGCAAATTGTAATTTGGCTGAAAAATTTGGCTAGTAATTTAGTACAATATTTGTTCAAGGAGGAAGAAACTGTATGTACGTCTCTGACTTGCCAACTTATATTTAAAGTTTCTGTACAATGACTTCCCAACTATGAAACAATAACCTTGGTTTTTCTGTTTCATAAAACCAAAATAGGAGGGTTTTTTGCATTATGTCTACATATATGAATTAAAGCATCATTTTTATAAACAAGAAAATAGCTAACCATACAACTTATGGAATTGTGAATCTGAAAATTAGTCCAAGTAGATTAGAATTTGTGACTAAAGACATGAGAAGAAATTTAAGAGTTTAGCACATAAGTACACTAATAGATTTATTAAAGTTACATACATAGCATGATATTAAAAGATTTGTGGTTTTACATTAGGTAGCACCTTCTCAGTCTGACAGAGTAACATGTGAACATTCAATGATCATTACAAATCAAATTGCAAGTCAAAAGTAATCTGTATTTATATGATTTAATTTTTTAATGAGTTGTGGAGATTGTAATGTAAATGGAGGCAAACCTGTCATTTTTATTTTTGGCCATGGGAGAGGAAGTCAATTAAATTTGTACCAGACATGGCAGTTTAATAGACTCCAGAAATTTAATGTGACAATGTTGGATTTTATTTGAGCCCTGTATCTATCAGTTACCTCCAGATTATAAAGAGGTGCAAATAGCTCAGACAATGAATAAAGCTAAAATCTGATAACTCAGAGGAGTATTGTATAACATGAACAGTTTTCCATTAAAATACAAATTTTCCTTCACTAGACATGAACATAACCTTTAAAAGAAGTAACATTTTACTTTATTATTTCAGATCTTTTTATAGAGAAATAAATTATAATAGACACAATTTAAGCCTCAAACCCCTTTACTCCTACCCATTTCTGCCCCAAAGTTACCACTACCCTGAAGTCATTATGTATTCTATACAAATACCATTGTGAACTTTTACTATGAATGTTTGTGATACTTTGTTACAGTAGCTCTAGTAAACAAATATACCAAGAGATGTGAACAAACTTGACCCTACCACAAAATAAATTAGTGGATTTTAATTTACAATGTAACAGAAAGTACCTTCTCCCCTTATGATGATCTGGTAAAGTTATAAAATAGCTTAAAATCTTAAGAATTCACTGAAGTCAGGTATTTGGTAAAAATTTTGCATGAATATTTTATTAACAAATATTTCAAATAAGGGTGCATTTAGTATGCACATATTTAAATTGTTTCCATTTAACCATGCTTTTGCACTTTGTGTTCCTTGCCACTGACACATATCCAGACAGAAAAGCTAACTTTTTAGTTACAAATGGAATGTTTTTCAGTGAAGCAGCAGTTTTTCCTCATTAACAAAGAGACTCTTCAAGTTTACTTCTCAAAGTAAAAATTTTAGAGAAATCGTAAAGTAATCCAAACCTAGAAGTTTGTTGCCTAAACAAAAAATAGGCCAAAGTGAAAAAAAAAATTAGGCTGAGCACAATTTTATAATAATGATAAATATGATTCACATGACAATTAAAACAAATCTGTCATAGGTCAAAATTTGAAAGTTTGTTCAAAAAGATCAAAAGAAGAGCTTTTAGTTATTGATAGATACTTAGGCTAAAATCCAGCAACAATAAAAATTGACTTAAGAAGTATTTTACTTTTGATAATATTAAGCTATAATGGAACCTTCATTACCCTAAACTAGAGAATATTTCTCATCCTTGGTGTGAGAGATTTCTGTGGTAAAAATCTTGCCTGTAGACTATTAGCTTTGCAAATTGAGGGCCCAGTATCGTGGAGTAAGAGAGATTTTAATTAAGCAATGTGGATAATGTACTGTAGAGGCAAAAAGATCGGGGGTCATGTCCCAGCTCAACCACTTAGAAGCTGTAGACAAGTTATTTAAATTTCTCAGCCTCAGCCTCAGATAGGCAAGGAACTCCTTGAAAGACTTTAGTAATTATGATAATTAAATGTAAAATGCTTATCGCAATTACAGCTCATAGTAGGAGGTCAATAAATAGTAGTTATTGTTGTTATTAAATTGACTTTTCTTCTAACCAAATCTAGTTATAATTCTTTCTTTTCCCCCATGTTGCTATAACTAACTGAACTTAATATTCATTTTTCTTCCCATATGTCAACTTTCTCCTAATTTAAAAGAGGAAAAGAATATGGCTCTAGTGGCTTTAAGGAAAAGGTAGTGTGGAGCCTGAATAATGGTCCTCAAATTTGTCCATGTCCTAATCTCCATAATCTGTTACCTTATATGGCAAAAGGGACTTGCAAATCTGATTAAGTTAAGGTCATTAAGAATGGGAAATTATCCTGAAATATCCATATGGGTCTGATGTACTCACATGAGTATTTATCAGAAGGACACAAGAGTCAGATTCAGAGGACAAAGTGATATGATGATGGAAGCAGAGATTGAAGTGATGTGCTTTGAAGATGGAGGAAGGGGCCACAATCCAACGAATATAGGTAGCCACCAGAAGCTGAAAAATACAAGGAAGTAGATTCTCCCCTAGAGCCTTCAGAAGGGACCAGCCCAGCCAACACTTGATTTCAGATTTCTGACCTAAAAATGTAAGAGAATAAATGTTCATTGTTTTAAACCATTAAGTTTATGGTAATTTGTTACAGAGGCAACAAGAAACTAGTATAGGTAGAGATGAAGTCATTTGAGAACTGTATCTGTTAGCTAACATTATATAATAAATCCCTCCAAATCACAGCAACTTAAAAAAAGAACTAGCATTTATTTAGTGCACAAGTTTCTGGATCAGTTGTAGGGTTCTGCTGACCTGATCTGGGATTGGCTGATCTCAAATGGACTTACTCTGGCATATCAGGTCACATTGCCAGATCTGCTGTGTGCTGGATGGTCTCGAGAGGCCTTAGCTGGAGAGGGAGATTCACCTCTGCTTCATATGCTCCCCAGAAGAGTTATTCCAAGAGAAAGAACAAGTAAGGATGGTTGACCTCTTGATGCTTATACTCAGAATTGACACACTGTCATGTACACTAAATTCTATTGACCATTTCAGGTCACAAGGCTAGCCTAGGTTTTAGTGATTAGTGAAATAGATGTCACTTCTTAATGTGAGAAGCTACAAACTCATACTATAAAGGATGTGGAAATAGAGAGAGGTAAACAATTTGAGATATTTGTGCAATCAATGTAGCACACAGCCTCATGGACAAACATGTCTCTTGGTTTTAACCTGATTTTCCAGCTCCTGCATTTGGCCATTTCCTCAACCATCTCATCATTTCCTCTTTCTGTATAATACCCATATGCTGACAAGCTTCTGATAATGTAAAAAAAAACAGCTGTCAAGCTTTCAGGTATGTGATTCCATGTTCAACAAGCCTCACCAATGTGAATTACTAATGGGGTATTATCTCAAGACTTTTCTGAATTCTTTCTTACACAGCTGAGGCCAAAATAGACTGTGTACTACATGCTGCTTTTTCTACTTAAGATCTTTCCTTTGTTTCTTTATCAAAGAGTTACTTTAAAAAAATGGTGTAGGCACATATGTGGATACCTATTAGAGTATTTTTGTCATGCAAGTTCCAGATTCCAGATTGGTTGATGTGGCAGGATGACTCAATCAACTGTGAATGTATTTCTCCCCGGAAGCCTTGACAACACTATCAACTCCTTAAGAGTCCTCTAGGTTAGTTTTTCTTTTTAAATTTTTTATTGTTGCTCTTCTTCTAAGCTCTCATCAAATCAGGAAAATAAATGGTGAATGAATGGATGAAACGCACTATTGTCCTACAAATGCTGAAATCTACTCCCTTGAAATTTCTGTCTCCTAGTAAAACTTAAATAATCTGTTGAATCAACCTTAGAATGATTTCAAATCTTTCTCCTCTAGTCTCATTGCCACTTTCTTACTTCAGTTCATTATCACTTTTTAAAATTTTTATATTTAAATTAACATATAGTAAAATTAACATTTATAGTCTATAGTTCTACAAATTTTAACCCATATATAGGTTTGTGTAACCATTACTATAATCAGAAAACAAATCAGTTCTATCTGTGTATTAATATTTAAAGCTGCTCTGTTTATAATCTCCCCAAACCGGAAGCAACCCAAATGCCCTTTGATGGTTAAATGTATAAACAAATTGTGGTATATCCACAATGAAATACTACTCTGTAATAAAAAGGATGGAACTACTGATACAAACAACAACTTGGATGAATCTCACACTATTATGCTGAGTGAGTAAAAGAGGCTAGACTCAAAAGGTTGCTTATAGTATGATTTCATTCATATAACATTATCACTCTTTGCTCAAACTTTCCAATCCTTTTCATTTGGTTCAAGGCCAGTGTTGCTCCAGTTCCTTATATAGCTTTAGGACCTTTTGTTTACTTCAGTAATTCTGCAAATTCCTGCATATGATTTAGAAAGTTCTTTATGATGTGGGTGTTGCCTACTTTTCCTGCCTAATCCCCTGCCTCACTCATCTGATGATCAATGTTTTACTAGTCAGCACCATATTATTACAGTTCCTTGAATGAAGTATCCTCTCCAGTTCTATATCTTCCTCTTCTGAACTTCCCCCCACATTCCCCCATCTACTTCATTGTCTTTCTTAGCACTTAAAGTTCTAAGTCAGATATTCAAGAAACAACTCTTCTGAAACGAATTCACTGATTTCTTTCAGGGAGATCACGAGGTGCTTCAAGTTTCTCAGTTTGTGTGTATGATTATAGATGTGGTTTAAAAAGGAGGCTGCCTCGGACCCATTAAAATGATGTGGAAGGGGTATTGGCAGGTGTGAAGCCTCTCTAAGGCAAAGCGAATTTCAGTTTTTTTCATTTAAAGCTTCTAGAGATCACAGTTTAGGTCTCTGCCCACATTTGCAAATGGAATACACCGAGGAAGCATAAACACTCACTGAAACCCTTGTAGGAGCACATTTTGCCTGCCAGCAACTCTTTGCCAAGGAAACATTTTGAAAACACTTGGACGATCCTGGCTGCCCCAGTGTTTTTGTAAATATTTTCATCCGACAGTCACAGAAACCTTGCAGAAGAGAGTGGTCAACAGGAAAACTTGAAACGGAAGAGGTTCAGTGAGCAGCTGCTGAGTTGTGAAAATGTATGCAAAAGCATATGGCTGTCTTTAGGGCCTTAAGGCAACATTTTAATTTTTTTTATTTTTTACCCTGCAAAGATCAAAACATATGATTCCATTTCAGAAGGTTTTCATGTAAACAAACTTCACTTTCTAAAAGAGTGCATAAATGTTTAGCATGACATAAATATTTATTTATCTAAAATCTTTTACTGAGAAATAAAAATGTTGGAATAATTTGACCTATTGGTTATGATGGATTTTTGATAATCTCTCTGGCATTCTTGCCATTATATGTGTTCACCTTTATTTGGGGGAGATGTAACATTTAATTTTCTACCATTTAAACTGAATTGGAGAAGGCTATCTAGGTGAAAAGCATTCAGAATTTGATGCTGATGTAGAATGCTGCAATTTTGCTTACTTGAGTATAAATGCTGAGCTTTCAACACTTCTATATAGTCTGCTATATTTGTGTTTAATTCAAATATTGAATTATATCTAAAAATATCTCCACTGTTAAGGTCCCAAATCTGCAGGTCATCCTTATATATCGGAACAGTGTTGGAATGGTGTTTAGCCACTAGGGATAAATCCTCTGCAGTGTGTCCTTTTGTGTAGGCAAGAAATTCCCCATGATAATCCCTTTCCTCATGTTAGGAAAGGTCAATTGGACAAGAAATCTTCTCCAGGCATAACTGAATTTAAATTATGATAGCTTTTCCCCTCTAGTTTTGTTAGGCACCCCACTTGAAAAAACACTGTATGTATAAGGCTTCAACTTCCACTTTGAGTTCAGTACTTCCCTTAGAACACTAGTCCCTTGGGATATCTCACCCCAAAAGTATTCCATGGCCAAATAAATTGGGGTAATTTTGCCATCGTATTAAACCTTAGTTCTTGCAGATTCTCAACTGGATTAACACCCTAAAGCCCTAATTAGTAATACATGAAGATAGCTCTTTTTCACCTATTTAACCCGTATTTCTCAACTCATTTGACAGTGGAATAAATTTTTAACACATAGCACTTATTACAATTTTAAGGGAAACTTCTTGGGAAATGTTGTTTTAAAACTTTGATGAAATTTTTAATAAAGTGAGCCATCATCTAAATGTCCTCTTCCATAATGCTAACTTGCTAATTCTCCAAAATTAAAAAAAAGGAACTGAACAAAGCAACCAAAAGAAAATTATTAGTCAAAATGATGACCCTTTTATATATAATAGAGCTAATAATACATAAGGATTCTAAGCCATTAGAAACAGAATTTTAAAGCAGGCTAGGATGTGAAAGGTCTTCTAAACTGGTTCACCTTCTTCAACACAGATGGGAAAATAGCAGACATGATGAGGTGAGTCAGTGAGCAACAAAGGTGGAACAGGAATTTTGTGCATGCCTAATCCATCTTTCTTTTAATTCACAAGATAAAGGCCCAACTTAGATATTTAGATATCATAGTGATTCTTGGTAATTGAACTCCATTCTTTGACCTTTCCAATACAATCTGTAACTCTTTTTTAAAACCTTTAAAAATAAGGATATACTAATGTCTTCTAAGTTTGTTTTTCTATAATAGTTCAAGGAACATTTATTATCTACTTAGTACAAAAACATGTATTTTGTCCTCAGCAAAGATGTTTTAAACTTCAGGAAATTGAGGCACACATGCATGCATGCGCGTGTGTGTTGTAGTGTGTTCTTGAAACATTTCTAAGTAAAAATAATTACACAATCCATAACAATTTCTTGTAGGAATTGGATTTTTATACATTCAAATATATATATTGACATTTTGTAGTATAATTTGAAGTCAGGCAGTGTGATACCTCCAGCCTTGTTCTTTTTTCTCAGGATGGTTTTGGCTATTCAGGGTCTTTTGTGCTTCTATACAAATCTGATGACTTTTTTTGTTCTATTTCTTTAAAAAATGCCATAGGGATTTTGACAAGGATTGCATTAAATTTGTATATTCCTTTGGGTAATATAGCCATTTTAACTATGTTGAGTTTTCCAATCCATGAACACGAAATATCTTTCCATATCATTGTGTCTTCTTTAGTTTCTTTTTATAATGTCTTAGTAGTTTTCAGCGTATAGGTCCTTCGCATGCTTTGTTAAGTTTATTTTTAGGTATTTTATTATTTTTTTTGGTTGGTTTAACTTTTATTTAATAATCATAAACTTAACTCTGCAACCCAACTAGACTTGGAGGTACAAGGAAAACCCAGAACGCAAAGAACCTCAGTGAGAGCAGAGATGGTGTTCCGAGTGGGTGGGATGCAGGGCACTCTCACGAGCTACAGAAGAAATGGTTTGGTGGTTAAGATAAAACATGTCAAATTTATTACGGTTGTCTACAGTCAGCAATGGTGATCTTGCTGGTCTTGCCATTCCTGGACCCAAAGCGCTCCATGGCCTCCACAATTTTCATGCCTTTTTCACCTTGCTGAAGACTATATGCTTGCCATTCAAGCACTCAGTCTTGGCAGTGCAGATGAAAAACTGGGAGCTGTTCGTGTTGGGCTCAGCATTTTCCACGGACAAGATTGCCAGGACTTGTATGTTTCAGGATGAAATTATTATCATCAAATTTCTCTCCATAGATGGACTTGCTACCTGTGCAATTATGGCATGTGAAGTCACCACTCTGGTACATAAATCCCAGAATAATTCTGTAAAAGCAGGAAGCTTTATAACCATATCCTTTCTACCCAGTGCTCAGAGCATGAAAGTTTTCTGCTGTCTTTGGAACTTTGTCTGCAAACAGCTCAAAGGAGATGCGGCCCAAGGGTTCACTGTCCACGGTGATGTCGAAGAACATGGTTGAGTTGACCATGGCTGGGCACAAGTAGCTCTGGAGTGGTGTAGTCTGCAAGCTCTATTTTATTCTTTTTTTTGTAATTGCAAACGGATTTTTCTTTTTCATTTCCTTTTCTAAAAATTCATTGTTAGTATACAGGAACACAATGGATTTTTGTACATTTGTTTTGCATCCTGAAACTTTACCATATGACCCAGCAATCCCTCTTCTGAGTACCTACCCCCAAAATTTGAAAACATTTATCCATGAAGATATATGTACCCTGATGTTCATTGAAGCATTATTCACAGTGGCCAAGACGTAGAAACAACTGGAGTGCCCTTCCATAGGTGATTGGATAAAGAAGATGTGATACATACATACAGTAGAATTTTACTCAGCAATAAGAAGATAAAACACTGCCATTTGCAACAACATGGATAGATCTTGAGATTATCATGCTAAGCAAAATAAGTGAAACAGGAAAAAGCTGAGAACTATATGATTTCACTCATATGTGAGATATGAAACTGAAAGCAACAAATGAATAAGACAAACAGAGACTCATGGACATGGACAGCAGTTTAGTGGTTACCAGAGGGGAGGTGGTGGGGAGGTAGACAAGGATAAAAGTGATCAAATATATGGTGATGTAAGGAGATTTAACTATGGGTGGTGAACACACAGTGCCATATACAGATGATTATTATTGAATTGTATGCTTGAAACCTATATAATTTCATTAACCAATGTCATGCCAGTAAATTTAATTTAAAAAAACCACAAAATTATATAGATTTACAGGGGATTTAAAAAAGGGGGGAAGATATCCTAAAAGACATCAAGAAGCTCACTTGGAAGGGCTTTTCCAGGGTAACACTTCCAGCTTCATGACCCACATTCATTTCTCCTCACTGGTTAAAGATTGAACATTTACTCCATGTTTTTTAAATTGATCGAGATAATTGATTAGATGCTTGTAAGCATTAGGTATTTTGTCTTCTTCCTTCATGTAAGGCTATCTGCCTTGATGTGTCTGCTCTGAGATTTTTCTTTAAAAATATTGTCCAAAACTCTTAATTGGGGAGGAGTTAGAAGCAGGGCCATGGATATTTCACAAGCCCATTTGGCCTTCACACTTCAGTTTCATTGGCTAAAGACTTTATTGGTAATAAAGGTGATGTTTTGTCGAAAGAAAAGGAAAAAAAGTAAAAAGAATGAAAATAAAAATCAGTATGTCTAGAATTGAGAAGACAAAAACTTTTTTTTAGCATTGTAGAGCTTTGCCACAATTTGAGGCTTGAATGTATAGAGCCCAAATCTCTCAGAGCTAAAAAATTCTTCAAATATCTTCTGATCTAAGGACCATCTTGCTAAATTTTATAGTCAGAAGCTGAATACACTTTGAGACCAGTGCTGTTTCAACTTTAATATGAATTTGGAGCATATGGGGATCTTGTTAAAATGAAGTTTCTAATTTATAAGTCAGAGGTCAAGCCATTTCTAACAAGCTCACAGGTGATGCCAGTGCTATAGGATAATACATTGAGTCGTAAGGGCCTAGAAAAGAGCTTCATTGAGCTTCTGGACTCAGTGAAGAGACTGAAAGAGCATCATGATTAGCTCTCAAATCTTCAGAGCTCTCCTTAAGGTAGAGTAAACCATGGTGGTTTCTTCAGGCCTTGGTGTTTTGCAAGTCTCTCTGCTCTAGGCATCACTGGTAAGTAGAACTACAGGACTATAGCCTAAGTATTCTGTAACTCTTTTCTGTGGATTGAGGGGCTGGAAACAAAACAAAACAAAAAGCAAGTCTCCTGGGACCAGGGCTGGGACTCACCTGGCTCCCAGACCACAGTGTTGACCTGCCTTTGGGCTACTAAGTTGCTCTTTATGATGTCACTCTTGTTTCTTGCCAACTAAGTAGATTTGTCCATTAATTTAAAAAGCTTTTATTTGTGTGTGAGGAGAACATGGAATCGGTTAATTGCATCAGAGAAGTCTTGAGATAACAATCCATTAGTAATTCCACATTTGTGAGGCTTGTTGAACCTAGAATCACATTCAAGAACTCGTCAGCTTTTTTTTTTTTTTTAACATTGTCAGAAGCTTGCTCTATGGTAGAATATTATTTGTAGGAAAAAAAACACTCTTATAACTCACCTCCCAAATAGATTTTTTTTCTTCTGGTAAAATGCTTGTTTTCAGTTTGGGATTGAAAATATCAAAATTTAAAAAGGCTATCCAGCATTCACATGAAGTGGAGTGTAATTGTTTGCCTTCCCTTTGGCAGATAGCGTTATTAGAGACTGAACGAAAGAGAAAACGTTTAGTGGTGTTGTGTAAGAACTGACTCTACTACTTCTGGAGCCAATTCTTTGCAAGTTAACCTTGTGCTAGGAAGTAGCACGCTGATGTGGTCAGAGAAATTTACAAAAAAGACCCCTTTTTCATGTATATTTATATACATTGTTTTATTTTTAGCATCCTTCATTTTTTTTAGATATGTGTTTTCCAAAGCATGTTTATTAACTGAAAGCCAGAATTCTGTTTAAAAATATAATTTTAATGTAACATAGAGCAGCAGTGTTTTGTCCCCTTCCTTTTATGTTGTGTAGAAAAACAGACTTCTGTGTGGTGCAAGTGTGTTCAAATGAAAGCTTTAGATTGGTGGCTAGTAGCCCAGTTACGGAAAACTTGGCTGCCTGCTGCTCCTCGGTAATGTGTTCTACAGGCTGTTGTTTTCTGCTGATCGCCTATTTACAGTGATTTACTCCAAATATGTGGGCGTCTTAAGTATATGGGTGTTGTCCAAAAAAAAAAAAAGTCAGGTTTTCTAAATGATGAAATGAGAGGAAACACACAATAGCTTCTTTTGATTCCCTATTAATTTTCAAATTGAAAAAAGAGCTGCCGGAGAGCTTTGGAGGCCATCAGAGGTATCAGCTAAGAGGGTGGGAACCAGTTAAAAGAAAATGGTCATGTAAAAGGGCCCACTGCATATCCACTGTGGGCATAGCACTAAGATTAATGATGTGGGCCGAAGGGGGAAGGTAGATAAAACTTGAACTTTTAAGAAATTTGTAAATCTAGTTGATGAGACTGAACACCATCTAAACAAAATGATGGGCTCAGTTGCAAAGCTGTGTAAAATGTGATACGGTACCAATTTAATACATTATGACACTGACACAAGATAAAGCAACTCTTCTTTCTGGGATTAGAGTTATTCAATTAGAGTAAAAGAGTCTGGTGTGATTCTAATCAAGACTTCTCCCCAGTTCATATAGATCCATTAATCAGTGCATTTGAAGTTAATATTGTTTAGTCATTTCTGAGTTTATCTGGTATCATAATTTAATATTAATTTATACTTAATACCAAATATTTGATTTTATTGAACACACACACAGTATGAAAAGCATTGTACTCGCTCTTAGGGTTATATGGAAAAATAATATGTTCATCGATATTAAGAAGCTCCAAATGTAGAGGAATGAGGCACAGATATTTGAAACTGTAACTACAATCTAGTGTGATCATTATAAGAATAAACAAAATGATCTAGGCACATAAAGGACAATTATCAGGTATACTTGAGCGATCCAGGACAGGATTCTTCAGGGAGGTTACATGAGGTATTTTTTTTGTTTTTTGTTTTTGTTTTTGTTTGTTTGTTTTTGTTGTTGTTAAATGCTTGCTGAGATCCGAATACACTATGAGTATGGAATTGTACTGCTTTTCTAGTGTAAAGTCTTTATTGAAAAACAATTCATGCTCGCTGCCCTGAAATTCATGTAGTGATTCTATGGTAGCTTTGTGTGATTACTTTTGATTTATTTTAAATGATCACGATTTAATTTTGTTATTGTTCCAGAGTTTTGCTTTGAGTTTGGAGCTGTAAGTCACTAATATGAAAACTTACCACTTTTCCAGTTCTAGCCTTTTCAAAATGTTATGTGTATCTTTCTAGGTTCAATGCAGTGAACTGACAATTCTAAGTATTTTAAGTAGAAAGGTATTTAATATAAAGGTTTAGATGTTTAAAAATGGAGAAATGGTAGTCAGCACTCTGCCACAGGACTCATCATAGCTAAGATTCAAAGATGAGGCAGACACCGTTGGTGCTCTACCTGCTCTGTCACTTCTGTCTCACTAACCCTGAGTTAATGACTTGTCAATGGGGCTCAGAGCCATGCCACAAACATACATACCTTTATGAATATTTTTCAAGCAGTGACAACAGCCACAGCAGAAACATGGCCTCCTAAGCCATTTGATCCTCAGAGTGGGTCTCACTCATGGAACCTAATTGCCATTCAGGCTTGAAAAGTGTATGAGAATATAATTCTAGCTTTCTACATTGTGGTATATAACAGTATATAAAAGGGAATACGAATAAATGACAACTACCAAGCAATTATATTAATTTCACTTCTATTCTTCAAATGTTAGTAATGTTTTTCTAGGGCTCTATCAGTCTTGACAATAAATTAATTTAACTACATTTAACCTAAATATGTTTTATTAGCAACTAGCTTCTCTTACTCATTAAATTTATATATACTGAAAACTGTGCTGGGCTATTTCCCAGATGTTGAGAATATACCTGTGTATTGAGTAGGCTGTGATCCCTGTTCTGAAGGCATTTAGTCTATCAGGGAAGATAGTCTGTAAGAAATAATCAACCCAAAATTGTTGTAGGGAAAAATAGGAGGTAAGATAAAACATCTAAATACAAGAATATAATTTTGATTTGTATGGTCAAAAGTTTTTGTTTTTCTGAAAAAGTAACATGAACTGAAAGCTTTGAAGATAGCCAGGGGATGAACTGAAGGAAGAAGGTTGCAGGCCTAGAGAACAAGTACAAAGGCTGGAGATGAGAAAAGAGATTGTAAAACGGTCTGTGACTAAGGGAAGGTGAAAAGGCTTTGCTAGAACATGATGAACTCTATTTATGATAAACTACACATAACATGAAATTTACCACCTTAATAATTTTTATATTTAAAGATTTTTTTCAATTGTAAAAAATATATAAAATTTACCATCATATTCACCTTTAAATGTACAGTTCAGTAGTGTTAAATACACACACACACACACACACACACATAGTATAACCAATCTCTAAAACTTTTTCATCTTCCTCAACTGAAATTCTATACTCATTAAAAACAACTCCCCATTTCCCTCTCCCCTCCCAGCCCCTAGAAACCACCATTTAACTTTCTGTCTCTATAAATTTCAGTACTCTACATACATTATATGAGTGGAATCATGTTCTTTAGTGACTGGTTTATTTCACTTGGCCTAATGTCCTTAAGGTTCATCCATGTTGTAAGATGTGTCAACATCTTCTTCCTTTTTATGGATGAATAATATTTTGTTGTATGTCTATACCTCATTTTACTTATCTATTCATCAATGGATGGACACTTTGATACCCTGCTTTCAATGATTTGAGTTTTATATCCAGAGGTGGAATTGCTGGATTATATGGTAATTCTATGTTTAACTGTTCTAAGAACTGCCGTAATGTTTTCCAGTATGGGAAATGGTTGTACCATTTTACATACCCACCCACAGTGCACAAAAGTTCCAATTTCTCCACATTTTTTGAGTACATACACAGAAGTGAAATAGCTGGATCATATGGTGATTCTGTTTTTAAGTTTTTGAGGAAATATAATACTGTTTGCCATAATGTCTGCGCTATTTTACATTCTCACTTGCGTTGTGCAGGGGTTCCAATTTCCCCACATCCTTGCCAACCTGTGTGTTCTGTGTTCTGTGTGTGTATGTGTGTGGTGTGTTTTTTTCTTTTTTTGATAATAGCTATCTTAATAAATGTGAAGTGGTTTTTTTAAAATTGTGGTTTGATTTGAATTTCCCTAATGATTATTAATATTGAGCTTTTTTTCATGTGCATGTCTTCTGGTGAAATGTCTATTCAAGTCACTGTCAGTTTCTTTTCTTTTAGTTGTAGGAGTTCTTTATAGATTCTAGATATTAATTTCTTCTCAATATGTGATTTGCAAATATTTTCTTCTATTTCTTGGGTTGCCTTTTTACTCTGTATTCTTTGAAACATGAGTTTTTAATTTTGATATAGTCCAATTTATCTTCTTTTGTTGTCTGTGTTTTTGGTGTCATATCTAAGAAATCATTGCTAAACCCACTGTCATGAGGCTTTCCTCCTATGTTTTTATCCAAGAGATTTATAATTCTAGCTCTTACATTTGTCTTTGATCCATTTTGAGTTAATTTTCGTATATGTCGTAAGGTCCAAGTTCATTGTTTTGTATGTGGATATCCAATTTTCCCCAACAGCATATGTTTAAAAGACTGTCCTTTCTCCATGACTAAGTTTTAATTTTACTTTACAGTATATAAAGGTTCTGGAAATAGCCCTCTCTTTGTTATTTTCTTTAATAATATTTGGTTTAGATAAATATATAAGGAATCAGGATGGTAAGGGGTGTGAGATAGCTGATGGAATGATGCATGAGATAGAATGGATGTTTTTGGAGAAGGAACTGTTTACAAATAATCACTGGCTGGGTATAATAATAACCTTTAGGCAGGAGATGGAATCAAGCGATTTAAAATATAAAACAAAACTTTTATGGATGTTTTTCTTTATAGGCAGAAAATGAAAATATTTGACATAAAATATTTTGAGTATTGCTTAAACAGAGCTTTTGGGTTTTATGTTTTTTTTTTTTTTAAATCTCAGTTCATACTTTGAATGTTCAACACTGTTATTAGAGCTGCTGGTCACTCTGCTATTCATTGCTTTTATTCTTTGAGTATTCTCGTGCCATTTAGCTACTCCTTCCTCTATGATTTTTTTCTCTACCAAAATGCTCAGATGCTTGGGTAACAATCCTTCCAACATTCAGCATGCAACATAACATTTGTATATCTGCATTCTACTGAATGAAGATTTCCAAAATTCTTCTTAATGGCTTCTCTTAGGAGTGTTCCTTACTTAATCTTCATTTCTTCTTCATTTGACCATGACTCATTTCATCCTGAACAACTTTCTACACTCCCTCTCCATACTGACATCCTGATATTACATTTTCTGGTTCAATGACTTTCAATTCAAAATAATTTATTTAATACCTATTTCATGTGCATGAGACATAAAGACAAAATATAATATGCCTCATCAATGATTTCTGTACTCCTCAGATTCTTCCTATGCTGCCTCCCCCCTTCACTAATTCTTCCACTTTCTCCTGATGTTTCTAGTACAGTCCTTAGCTATCTATTCTTTTCTTTGTCCCCTCTCCCCATATTGTAATTATATACATTCCTTCCCTCCACTAATGGCCAAAAACTGGAACCTGTATGCCTAAGAATTTCTAGTACAAAGTCTTGCATAGAGTGGATACTAATATACATGACTTGAATTGTGGAAAGTCTATAAAGAACAGGATCAAATTGATGATAAAATGAAAAGGTCAAATTAAAAAAACACACACACTATTCACTGTGTGCTAGAGCAGGAAGAAAATGAACCATAACAGCAGGCTTAAAAAATGAAAATAGATAGAGGGGTGACATTAAGTAAGATGTTAAATAATATCCCTACAGAGGAGGGAATTATTAGAGAATTATTTCTGAAGCTGAAAAAGAAGCAAGTTGGAAAGACCAAAGTTTTGAGAATGAAGAAATAGTTAAGATCGGAAAGCACCACCAAGTTTTGAAAAGGCGAAGTACTCCTGGCTCATATGTCTTCAAAACTGAGTTCTATAATATGTTTTCATATAATTTAAGTAATCACTTAGCTACAATATCTGCATACTTTTTTTTTAGAGAAAGATGAAATGAAATGATGTAAGTGGATAAAAGAAGTGTTTTAAGATTTAGAAACTGTGGACATTAGTAAGATTAATTACAAGGTTCTAACAGGAATCAAGATAGTAAGGAGAGTGAGAATAGCTGATGGAATGATGCATGAGATAGATAATGTTTTTAGAAGAAGCAAATATTTACAAATAATCACTGGCAGAGATATAATAGCCTTTAAGCAGGAGACTGGTTCAAGTGATTTAAAATATAAACAAAACTTACTGGTATATTTCTTTATAGGCAGATGATGAAAATGTTAATAGAAAAAATGAACCATTAATGAGAACAAAACAAAATAATCTATGTTATAGATTCTATATTAAATATTCTGTAATTTTATCACAGAAAGGTAACTCTAAGTGTCCTCCAAGCCTATGGCTCCCTTTTGAGGAAAGCAAGTCCTCATGCTTTGTGTCATGTGACATTACTGTCCCAGACAGAACTATTGGATCATGAATCGATGCTGAAACCAGAGGTAACCACCTAGCTAAAGACTGGACCAGGAGCTAAATAGGTAGCCTGCCATAAGAACTCTTATCTGGTGTTGGCAAGCCTTACTGAACGTTAACTACTGGGCTCAATTTGATTCTGACACACAAATATGAATATTTAGAGATATACAAAGAAGAAAAAGCAGTAATAATCATAGAAGTAGAGGACATTAAAAAAAGAAACACTAATACTTAGATATAAGAGAGAAGGAAAG
The DNA here is from genome assembly GCA_003508835.1 of Eonycteris spelaea. Classification (NCBI taxonomy): domain Eukaryota; kingdom Metazoa; phylum Chordata; class Mammalia; order Chiroptera; family Pteropodidae; genus Eonycteris; species Eonycteris spelaea. Next base: position 90,036 of record PUFA01000368.1, on the reverse strand, counting down.
CAAGAAAGGCAGAATCATTAGAGAACAATAGGTGCCTACTTCTGAAGGGATCTGATGATTCCTCAGAGCTGCACACTTTCCTGTCCTGAGTCATTAAGGACTATTGTCTTATTTATTCAAGAGTCCTGAATGAAGAGCTGTTGAGAAGGGCTTTCTGTGTTTCCTCATTTTGCTGGGCATATATTATAATAAGATTTTATTACCTATGTAAATTTAAACAATTCTTATGGTTAAAATATTTCTAATACAAGATCATGGTAAGCATTTTTTGAAAGTGGTTTTTTAATACAACTATGAGGTAGGAACATTTTATTATACTAGTAAATATATTTCTAGAATATCTTTTTCATGGTTGCATAGTAGTTCTTCTCATAGGTATACCATAATTTATTCAAATCATTCCCTTTTCTTGGCTTTTTAGATTTCTGATTGTGGATACTAATTAATGTTGCAACAAACATCTTGTGGCTATAGTTATTTCCTTACTATAAATTCCTAAAAACTTTCTATGTCAAAAGATATTGTAGACTCATAAATATAGAGGGCAATCTGGTGATGGCCAGAAGGAAGGGGAGTGGGAGACTGGGAGAAAGTAGTGAAGGGTTAAAGAAGTACAAATTAGCAGTTGATAGATGATCACAGGGATGGGGAGCATGGCATAGGTAATGCAATCAGCAGTAACGTAATGGCTAGATGTAGAGCCAGAGAGAGAAAGAGCAATCAGGGGAATCATTTCATAAACTATATAAATGTCTAACCAATGTACGGTATAGTTGAATCTAAAAATAAAGTTAAAAAAAGATATTACCATTTAAAAGACCATGTTCTCCCTAGGAAGTTATAATAATTTACATGCTTACCAGAAGTATATAAAATGATTATTCCTTTTATTCACATGCCCATTAATACTGGGTAGTATTTCATTAAAAAAAAAAAAGGAGCCATATAGAAGGTAAATACATGATCTCATTGCTTCAATTGTAATTTATTCAATAACTGGTTAACTTAAGACTATTTTTACACTCTTGACCATCTGGATTTTGGTTTTTTTGTTAATTACATACTCTCCTTATAATATTTCTACAAATGTAATTTCCCCCCATTTTTGTTTGAGAAATTTTATGTATTAAACTAGCAATCATTTGTCCTAATGTTTAATTTTTCTCCTTGATTATAATTCATCTTTCATTTTAAAATAATGTTTATAGCATGCTGGCTTTTTACAACTTTATATTGAAAGAAATTACTTTATATTTTGAGATTCTTTCTGGACTATGTGATTCTATTAAGTAACAAATTTCCAGAGGTGGAATGATATATTTTTTTCTCATTTGGTAATAAGAAATGCCATTTAAAAATAAAAATCTGATAACTTCAGACAGTTTCACATAATATTATACATGTTTCAAAGTTTCATTACTTAACTGACATGAAATAAAAAGCCAAACATGAGAACTTATAATTTTTCAAATTTTATAACATGATTCTCTCAGTATCACAAATATGTTATTAAACTCTCAAGAGGTATGCCTTGTGATTTATTCAAAATGGTATCAATGCTATATTCCCTCATAATATGTGTAATTTTATGCATAAAAGTATATATTCAGATGTCAAGTTACTTAAAGAAAATAAGTGATGGGAAGAAAGAAAATTACTAAAACTAAATCACATGGCATCAGGAAATCTGCATATGCCCTTGATGTCAGAAAAGCCTTTTACAGTAGTTCTGATAAAAGTTATTTTTTACTTGGTTTTTCTTTCACCCATTATTTCCTCTGGGAATAGCTTAGATGATGCAAGAGAATTACTGCAGACAGGATGGCTCTGCTTACTGTAATGTTGAATTCACCACATATTTTAAAAAATCAGCTTCAAAATTTAAAGTAAACATTTGTTGTGGGAGCTTAAGTGGAAGAATTAATCATGATCACATTTTTGAGAATTATTTCACATGAATTTTTAGTCTTCCTTATGCTTCTATATCACTCTGATCAATTTATGTTTGTAACCCTGGTAAATAAGAATGCTCTAGAGTGTGCAGATTGCATCTTCTATGCCAAAAAATTAGCTTAAAAAGTGTTGTAGAGGAAATAAAAGAGAGAGTGAAAATACACACATACACATTGATGGCCACACTATCTTCCATTTCACACATTAGTTACAACTACAATCTTTAAACTACTTAAAAATTATATAGAAAAGTATAGAGGACTTTTCTGTGCCATCATTTTACTAGTTGATTATAAGTTATAGTGTTCTATTTTCTCTTTATTTTAGGAGTCTAGCCCTGTGTTTCCAACTAAACTTCAACCTTATATTTCATTATATAATTCACATAAACTAGGGTATTTGCAAAAGTAGATGTATCAGGTGCCATACAGTTCCCTTGCTAGAACAACCAATTATCCAAGTGTAGCTCATCACAGATATTAAATACATTTTACTATTAGTTCTCTTGTTTTACGTTCACCTGCAAATGGACCTTAAAAACATCTTAGGAGGGTCTAGTTGAGGGAGCTGAGCTAATAGTATTTCCTATCTTAAATAATGTGCATTCTTTATGTGAAACGATCCTTCCTTTTCACATACCATCTAGGTAGTGACCTGTAAAACCAGCCAAGTTAATATTAGTGGTCAGTTGGGTGAAAATGTGGAGCTAGATTTCCCTTGTATCAATACCTGATGAAATCCTAATGATAAACTTGTTGATTTTGTATTTTCTATTCACAATTCTCAGAAGAAGAAACTGGGATTCAAAGGGGTTAATTTGCCTAAGCACACACCACTGGTAAGGTGGAGTCATATTTCAAACCAATACCACTCTGACTGAGCCTCATGCATGTTGTTGCCATGAAATAATGTCGGTAGGTCAGTGATGCTTGGAAGGATGAGCATACTCTTTCACAGAGGAGGAGACATTGAACTGTAGGGCTTGCAGGCTAAAGCTTACTGGGCCTGACTATAAATAAGGAAAGGGCATTTCAGGCAAAGGACATGGCATATACATGGCATATTCAAAGGTTCAGATCGACACAGCAGTTCCATTCTCTTCATGAAATACATGTGGTTTGTCTAAAGCAGGGTTTCTGAACCTCTGCACTATTGACATTTGGGACTGGATGACTATTTGTTTTGGGGCCTATCTTGTACATTGAAGGATGCTTAGCAGCATTCATTCTCTCTATTTACTAGATGCCAGTATCACCATCCCCACTCATCATGACAACCAAAAATGTCTTCAGACATTGTCAAATGTTCCCTGGGGAACAATATTCCCAAGTTTGAGAACCACTAAAGTGTAGAATACAATAGGAGGAAGAGTGAGAGACTTGAGAAGGTAGAAGCAGATGGGTCGTTAGGGCTATCTATATAAGAAATAGAGACTAAAAGTGGAAATGTCTCAACAAGGTGATTGTTATATGATAAAATTTCCATTCTGAAATGCTGAGTTGTGGTTAGGAAACTATAGAACAATCCAAGAAAGAATTAATGGAGGATAGGAGGGGAAACTAAAACAGTGCCTGTGGGAATGGGATGGAGGAAAGAAATCTGAGAAAAGTCTTAGCTGATTGGTCTTGGGGATTAGTGGCGGGATCGAAAAAAGAGAAATTGCTTTGGCAAAATAAATAAGTCTCATTTTGAGCATGTAGATTTAAAGAGGTTGATATTACATCAAGGAAGAAATGCCTCGTAAATATTCTGGATCCCAGAAAAGAACTCTTTAAATAATGTTTACGTAGTAGTAGATCCTGTGGGAAAGATGAAAAGATGTATAGAGTAAGAAAATAAGATGCTTGAGGAGAGAGCTATTTAAAACACTAACATTTAAGTTAAGAGGTCTTAGGATAGGAAGTGACAAAGGAGACTAGAAGGAACTGCTGGAAAGGTAGGAGAAAGGAGACATCACAGATAACAATGATATAGGGAACAACAGTGCCAACTGTTGTTGAATATTCATGTAAGATGGGAACTCAACATGATTTTTTGGTGTTTGGCAGCATGGATATTTTTAGTAACTTTAATAAGAGCTGTTTGAATTGTGTGGAAAAGACAGAATCTAGTTTGCTTTGGGGTTCTCAAAAGCCCAGGGAATTTAAGCATGAGAGTGAAGCAATTCTCCCTCTGAGCTCACAATGACACATTACTATGACAAACTCAAGCTGCTCCTGTTGTTATGACTATGAGATATAAATGGACTGTTACAAACAGGCATGACATATGGAGGTCCAGAAGTAATTCATCCACCACACTCTGTGTTAATAGGACCTTGTAAGACATTTTTGTTCTATGGTTTGCTCACATCACCTTCAAAAGAACTTATAGACACTTGTTAAAAATGATCAAAGGTGCAGAAAATAATTCCTACAGAGGAAGGCTAAGTTTTGTAGGTATTTTTAGCCTAGAAATGGAAAACCTGTAGTGTGATTTAATTACTGTTTTCAAGAATATGAGTTTATACAAATAAGATGCATATCAAATATTTCCATGCTCATATAAGAGAAATGGGCTTTAAATAAAAAAGATGTTTTAGAGATGGCTGTCAAAGGAAGTTTTGAGATTCATATTTTCAGAAGATAGTATCTATTATGTAATGTAGAAACTATTCCATTAAAAAAGAAATTTACCAAGTAAAATGCATTTTCTTGATTTATTAATATTAACTTTCAGAATTCTGATTTACATGCATTAACTTCCAAGAATCAGGTACAGTGTTTTGATTTATGCATTATGCATATAAAAGTTCTTATTAATGAATCCTAAATTTTAAAGTTGTGATTTAGTATGTTAGTTTATAAATCTTAGCTTTAAACTTCCAATTCAGTGCTGTGATTTATGGGTGCCATGTTTCATGGTATTTATGAATCATCATGTTTAAGTTCTGATATGATAGTTACTGTAAGAAGCATTAGTACAATAAGATATGAAATTCTTAAGAAACTGAGATAAAACTGATAAATATTTCTATATGCAGCATACTATACATAGTTACAGTTACAGAACCATCCTAAGTGATACATTTTGAGTAGAATGCTACAGCTAGGAGAGAATACAATAGAGCTTTAATAAACTGTATTCCCTTTTTATTAGACTCTTCATGGCAAAAGCAAACAATTTTGAGCTGTTATACTTGTTATAATTTTATAATTTTATTAAGTGGGCAACAAAAGATATTCTCAATGCTGCCTTATGACTGACCAATGTCGTAGTAAGATGGTCAAGTGTTCTTAGTATGTATCTATATCTTTGGTTAATGTGGCTTATAGCAGCCTTGAAAATGATTTTCTGAGATTGGTCATCCTTCAAACCAAGTATTTGGTCACAAAATTTCCATAAATACAACTGGACAGCCTCATATCCCAATTTTCACTCCAATTCTTCATTTTACCCATCTTCCACTCCTTCACTGTCAAATATGGTAGCCATTAGCTGTATATGGCTATTGAGCACTTGCAATGTGGCTGGCTGGTCAGAGTAGAGGTGTGCTCTAAATGGAAATCACATATCAGATTTCAAAGAGGGAAAACATAGTTATTGTGTTTTCTTTTCCTAGATGGGTTATAATTTCACCTAATCTTTCTAAGTTATCATTTATTGACTGTTTACTATGGCTTGAATGCTATGTGAAATGCTTTTTTTATATGCTACTTCACTGAATCCTCATCACAGTTCTATAAAGTGGATACTGTTAATACCTTGCTTTTGTTAACATGGACTCTGAAGCACAAATAAGTAATATGATAAAGATCACACATGGCAGAGTTAAGAGTCAAACTTTGAACCTGTTTTCAATACTCCATACATTAAGCAGCCATTTAAGGAAGACATTTGTATTCTGCAGCTACGAGCCATGCCCTAACTTGTTTGCTAAAAAGGGATATATGCAAAGCAGGAACGTCAGAATCTCAGCCTGAACCTTTTATACTTTGCATTCTTGCCGTTTTTGACTGAAGATATGTTAGGAAAACCAGCCAAGGCAGTCTGAGCAAGGGTAAGGTTTGTCAGGCAAGCTATTTGGTCATGCCAAGCTCCAAAACTGGGCTTTCAATAAATTTAGTGGAACACAAAGGAAATCGGTATTCTGAAAATACAATGGATTTTTTTTTTCTATTCCAGTTTTTCCTAACAGAAATGGCCATTTGTGGCCTTGTGGGGCCTCTGCCTTAATGAGAAGAAACCACTCAGGTGATGGTAGTTTATCTGGTCCTGCCACAAATGCTTCTGAAAAGGAGAGCAGAAAGTTGTCACCTTCACACCTTTAATTTGGTGGCCTTCCATATATCTTTTTAAACCATAATCATTTGGCATTTATTACTACAAATCCTCTAGCAAAATCTTAACTTTGGTTTGAATGTTCCATTCTAAAGAGACGATATGTAGAATTCAGAGAAATTCACTGAAATATTTAGTAATAATAATACACTTGGATTTGAAAGATGGATGAAGTTTTAAATTGAATCCTGAGCCAAGAAGTATCTTTCAAGTTCACTAGAGGAGAAATGAGCACTCTGACTTGGTGTGCGCAAAACAACATAAAAAAAAAGCCAAACTAATAAAAAAACATCTATTATTGAAAACTAAATCACTGCATGATGACAAAAAGTAAAGTTTAATAACCCTTCCTTGTTGTTTAAGTAAAAATAACTCTATTAAAAATTCTAACAAAATTGATAATGTAGAGTATTGTTTTCTGCAGAAGTAAAAAATATAATGAAGTGATAGATGTAGTAGTCCACTTTTTTTTTTTTAAAAAAAAGCAAAAGATAAATTATCATCAAACTGGGACTCTACAGATATTTTAGTATCTTCTGAGTTAAATTCCTTGAGGCAGTTACCAAATAAAAATTTAGTTGTAGCATGCAATGTAATAGCTATTCTTTTCTTGTTAATTAGCTCAAAAGCACCATATAACAATGAGTTTAAGTGTTCTTTTCAGACATTGTCAAGGATCATTCTAGGACCAATAATTTCACCATCAATGAAAGTTTTAATTAAAACAGGGGAAAACAAAAATGGCAATAAATGGCATACTAAATTTCAGCTCTGTATGCATGTCCTATCAACTGACACACTTCTGAGAAGACTGTCTGGGACAAGAGCATCACCCTTTGAGGAAATGAATTCCAATGTTAATTTTAACTTCCAGAGAGAAAAATGATGAAGTGCTGAACACAGGTCATTTATTTTGATTTAAACCTCAAGTTCAAAAATATTATTTTTGGTTTGTTCTTTAAGATATTAGATATATACTACACCACTGCTTTATGGTGAAAAAATAAACATTAAATTGAATGGAGACGATAGATCAAGATATCAGACTAAGACTAGGTTTAAGGCATTTACATATGTGCTGATCACTTTAATTTTTTAACATTTCAGTCTCACCAAAGCTCACACAGCTTCCCAAAATCTCTCATCGTTTCCCTTTATTGAAAAGTATCATTTCAAATTTGCCAGTTGTCTGTGGTTCCCAGTCCTCAGCTGAAAATCCAGCAGGTTATTAACTTTCTGGAGTATCCTGGGGCACAAAATATGTAATGGATTGCATTTTTATTTAGAAAATCTTCACTTTTCTTCCTCACCTCATCATAGGAGGAGTATACTTTCCTACCTCATTGATAATGGGCTCACCATGTCATTTACTTTGACCATGGGACCAATGGAAGGTTATGGGAAGTGACAATGTGTCAGTTTTAAGTGGAACCAGCACCGAAGGAAAGCTGTAAGAGGCATCAAAAGTTTCTGTCAGCCCTGTTGTTCCTCTGTCTCTGCATAAAAATGCTTCATTATAGATAGGAGATGTTCCTTTACCCTGGGTCTCAGAATGAGAAGTCACATGAACCTGAACACTGCTTGGAACAGAGTCACAACAGCAAAACTACAGATTCATAATCAAGAAATGAATGTTTCTTGTAAGATTTTGGAGATGAAGACTATAGAGAATTATCATAACAAAAACTTTTACAGGATATAAGGAAAGTGAGGGGTGTGCCACCCTAAGGACTATCCTGGAATTCCTACAGTCAAACCAACAGTTACATGAGATGGTTGGAGTTAGAACTTGGACTTTTCACATAAGTGTTTTCTTTACAAGCTCAGAAAAGTGAAAGTAGTTATATACGGTAAAATATAGGACAATAGTCTTGCTATTTGTGTGGCTATGTCCAAGTATTTAATTAAATGTCTAGATCTATCTATTTTCTATCTATCTGGTTTTAAAACCCATAAAACCACATTACAGAGGAAACAAAAACTCTTTTAGAGAGCTCTATGGTAACTTCCCCAATATATTGGTGGATGTACACAGAGTCCGTGAGTATCTTTCTCAATGTGAGAACTAGTCAATGCTAGAGACATAGTAGTGCTTATAATTCTTACATACTGCATCTGCTCTTGACTCACATTCCCCATGTTCTTTAAAGAACAACTTGCAAGTTGGGTCATGTTAAAATACACTTGGATAAGTAACTCCAATGGTATTACATGTCCTTGAATTTTAACTGAAGGTATTTGCCAAGTCTTAATGAAGCTGTTATAATTTAGATTCAATTTCACAGACCTAGAAGTTACATGCTGAGAAGTTCTCTTGGCTCAGCAACAATCTTGATTAAAAACCTGAGTTAAGAACACTTCTCTGTGCTTGAGTTTCCTTATATAAAATTATTTATTTGAGACCATATTAACCAGCATGGTCAAGATTAATTCATAAGTTATGTTTAAGGGTTTTCAAAATATGAAGTAATATGAAAATGTATTCTGATGTCCTAATATTACAAAATAGAAGAATTTCTCCATTATTCTAAAAAATCCAACTTTAATAGATTTGGAATCAATTTTGATTGACTCCCCAGCAATCACTGATTTCTCTTATATGTGAAAGTTAAAGCCCCAAAGTGAACCAAAACAAATTGTTTAATATTCTTGAAAATACTTACAGTTTGGTGACATGTGCTACAGTTTATACTTTTTTTTTGAAACAATTCTCACCATTTGGTATTTTTGTCATTTTATAATTTGAAATTATAATATAGTCCATAGCTTTGCCAGAAAATGTTCTTAACATCAATGCCTAAAGTGAATTGAATTCTGAATCTTTTGGTCAAAAGTAACAGAAAGTAACTCTCGCTAGCATCACCAATAAAAGGTAATTAGTAGCATACAAGAAGAGCTTAGTGTAAAACTAAAGCACTGAATGGATTTCTGCAGAAAGAGTTCAGGATCCTAATCAATATAATAACTTTAATTAGCATAACTCAACTAATTCCTACCTTCTTTCCTTCTTGAAATTATCATGGAAAAAGTATCTGGCCTAGTTCTGATCCCAATTCCACCCTAAGATCATTCTGGTCTAACTTAAGAGCTAACATCACAAAATATGGGTAAGGTTTCCAGAAACCCTGCAGGTTTTACAGAAAGGGAAGTCATTGGAAGCCAGACTAGACAACTACTACAAGAAATATCTAATTCGAATTCTTCAATGCAAGCTCTATTTTGATTGGAGGTTATTTCTTATTTAAAATTTAAGTATAATAAAAAGTAGAATTGGTCAATATTGCCAGAGACACATTGTAAATATAGTTAATCATTTGAGATAGTAAAAATTCACCCTTTAATGTAAAAAGGGCCATGTGTTCCCTCCTTCCCTTCCTCCACCCTTCCATCCCCTCCTTTCCTTTCCCGTTTTTTCCTCTTGCTCCTCCTTTTTTTTAAAACATAGGGCCTGGCGACTGACATAGTATGCATTCATACATGTGTAACATAAACATACAACCGTTTTCCAAGCAGTTGTATACTTGCCTCTTTATATGTGAACACAATTTCAGCTCTTCATAATGAACCAGTATCTGCACACAGGTCATAGGTCACTTTCCTCAGCGCCACTCTTCTACACAGTCTAAAATCTTCTTTTTCTCAAATGGTCACATTGCTGTGATCCCCGTGTGCATTGCTTATTCCAAATAACTCTATTGCTATACCTTTTTTAAAATTTAAAAGGCTTTGGGGAGATGATTTACTTGGCATATATCTTTTTAAAGCTGTCATAGAAAGTTTGGATTAATGCCTTATGCTCTCAATAAATTTACTTCTAGCAAGCCAGTTCATCCAAATCTATTCCATTGACCTTAGTGGTACATCCACGATGGTTGGGGCAATAATTGTTTGTTGCTGTTGATGATGACGATTTAGAATGTCTGCAATTGAAAAACATTTTAAAAATAAAAGCCAATAAAATTTTTATTGTTTCCTATAGCTTTAGTCAAAGATACAGTTGCTTAGGAAAAGAATGAAATTTGTTGTCAATGGAAACAATTAGTATGGATTGATTTTTTATTCTGCTGACACTATTGTGAAGAGATGATGTATTGTTTATAACTATTCAAGTCCTTCTCAGCTTGTTGGAAATTTGTAAAATTAATGATCAACTTATTAGCCTAGATTTTTTTTAAATGACAAATTAGATTCTCTTTAAGCCATTCAAATATTAGACTAGATAAATATTTATTGCCATAAAAAGAGATTTGTGATATACTTTTAAAAGGATAACACAAGTTAGTTAAGAATTTAAGATCTACTTTGAGGCTTTGTTTACTTCCCTTTCTTCCTCAAATTCTATTTAACAAAGAAATATGAAAACAGCAAGTGGAGCATTTAAAGGTCAGAAACTTTGAGTTATTTTTGAAGATTTGATACTGCTGAGTTATCAACCAGTTAAAATTTCAATATAAGTAAAAATATTCCTAATATAGTAGAGTGGACAGGATTCCATAATGGAGTCAATAGAGCAGCAGGAACTTGCTTCCAGCCATTAGTTTGGACTAGGAAAGGGACTCAGGAATGACTTCGGATACCACACAAAAAGAGTAGAAAGTATTCTCAAGTTCATACAATATAGAAAATGCCATCATTTGCTTTCCTGCCAAAGATGGTCATGTCCCTCAGACACTCCTAGCAACCCAGACAATGTTGAGGGCAGGCTTCCACAATAAACTTAAACACACACATACACACAAACAAACACATATGCACAGGAGAAAAGTGAAAACTACTGCTCCCCTCTGTGGTAGGTACCTCCACATTTCCAAAGGACATTGAAGCTCTGGCCAAATACAGGCCTCTGAAGCTCAGACTCATTGAGCCAGGAAGCAGAGTTTTTCCCGTAACAATTGGCAAAGAGGAAATCTCGATCTCAAGGTTTAGGGAATTTCAGCCAATAGTGCCTACATATGAAATGCTGAAAATTAACTGCATAGCAAAGTAATAAAATTATCTGTATTAGATTGCTTTCAAAGTCACTTTTCAAAATAAAAACAAATAAAATATAAACTTTATTCTTTATCTAGTACTACATTTGAATGTAGACAGTTAAGGTTTCTTGTAAAATATCTGTAATTTGAAGGACAAGCAAGGAGAAAAAGAAGAGAAAAGGAAAACTGTAAATATCACATCACGTTGGTGACTCCAAGTAAATATCCTCCTATGAAAAAGCATAAGAAACATTTTTAATATCTTAAAAATTTAGCCTTAAAACAAACCATGTTATTCATTTAACAATGGAAAATAATCACTCAGAAATCCAAAATAATTATTTTCAAAGTAATTAACAAAACAACAATCACAGTGAGAGATTTTAACATAACTCTTTCAGCCTTTACAAATCAGTAGACAGGCTGATCAAATTTAAAAATTCAATAGACAAAAAAACAAACTCAATACTGCAGAAGTCCATATAATTAATTTAAAAGATTAACTTGAGACTTTTTCTCAGAAGTCAGAGGAAAAGGTTAATGAAATGAAGGTGATGAGTGAAAAGATAAGAGACCTGGAGGACAGATCCAGGAAATCCAATATGCATAATAAGAATTCTATAAAGAGAAAAAAGCAAACCAAAGGAAAGCAAAAGTAAAAGTTTCACAAACATAACAACTGAATTGCAAATGGAAGCATTCTTCTGAGAATAGGAAAAAAAATAAATGATAATTGCTACAGTTTGCGTCTTTAGTCAAGATAATAAAATGGTATAGTTTTAAGCTGCTTAGTTTGTACTGATTTGTTACAGCAGCAATATGAAACTGGTACAGAAATAAAAGATAAAATGGAGAAAACTACAGTCGTGGTAGAATATTTAAAACATCAGTAAGTTTTGAAAGATCAAGTAATAAGGAAATACGGAAAATAAATAACAGAAAGTTTATCCAACAGGATATTCAAAGGTACAATTCTAAGTGCCAGTTTCATCTGAGGCGAGTTACACATGACCACACAGGGTTGAGAGGGAAGAAACTTAAAAATATAATTGAATTACTTGTAGCCTTTCACCCATGTGTAGTAAGTAAAAGGAAAATTTGAATACTGAAGAGAGGATTTTAAAAGAATAATTGTTGATGTTTTGCTTTTGAATTGATGTGCTTTATCAGAGGAACAGATATGGGCAGCACAAGGGGAAGAGAATTTCTGAATTTAAAGAATCTTCTGGACAGGCAAGAAAATCAGCAGAAATATGGCATAGGAGAATGAGAAAGATATTAAGTTAACAGGTTTGGAGAAACACTCACCAACTTCAAGGGAGGGACTTGGTAGTTTCCTCAGAGGAGAATCACACACAAAAAAATACCTCCTAGATAAAGTCAGACTTAAGTACTTGCCGCAGCCAGAGGCTGTGTCATTGGTTAATGACACACGGGTACCAGTCGAGGGAAGACTTTCTGGACTCCTTACAGCTCTTGCCCCCTCCCCCTATTACCAGAGGAACCAGATACAGCCTGGAAACAGGAGGAGGACAAAAATGCCAGGAGAGATTTGGTATAAAATAAGTGAAAATGTTTTGATAACTGAGTTATTTTGTAGAGGAAGAAATAACTCTGTAATCTATACTATGTACCGGTATCCAAAAGAAAAAAAAAAGATTTAAATATGCAAAATGTAATTAAAAACTAACTTGACAAGCACTTTAGGGAATTATTTTGTAGGTAGGAATTGGGGAAGATCTATTTTGGCCAAATTTTAGAAGCCAATATAAAAGACTGATGACTCAACTATGTGCCATTAAAAATCTGCATGGTAAAAAAGACCATAAGCAAAGTCAAAGACAGCAGACTATGTAAAAATATTTGCAATTCATATCACAAGTAAAAGAATATTCTCCCTCATATCTCGCCAATCCTCCCAAATGTGTAATGAACATAAACAGATGATTCATAGAAGAGAAAATACAAATGGATCTTAAATATGTAGAAACATATATATATATTTTATTCCTAAAAGAAAACGCAAATTAAAATGCACTGACATTTTTTACCTACTGGTTTGGAAAAGTAATAAAAATTGATAATACACAGTGTTGGCAAGGTGATAGCAAAATATGCACCCTCATTTCTGGTCAGAATTGTAATTTATAGAGGGCAATTTCTCAGTATCTGTCAGAATTATGTGCTCTGCTCCAGTGATTTCACTTTCTGAAATTTATTTTACAGATATATTCCCTATGTGAAAAGGTTTTATTCCTTTGTTTATAATAAATACTTAAAAAAGCAAACCTCAATATCTCAATAAAATAGTAGGTATATTAACCATGGTTAATTCATAAATAAAGCTGGATGAAAGGATAAAAGATTTTTAAATATTGATATAGAAAGATCTCAAATAGTAAAAGCAAACTGAAAAACAGTATATTGAAGTTATTTGTTAGAAAGGGGATAATATATCTTCATATTTTCTGGTATTTGCCTTTAAATCTTTGGAAAGACACACAAGAATTAATAGTGGCTACTCAGGGAGGAAATGGGCTGTGAACCAGATGGGAAGGAGGAAGAGTTTTTAAACTAACTTTATGTTTTTCTCTGGAAATAATTTTCTTAGTTGTATTCCCACATTGGATAAACATGTATACATTTTTATTCCATTGTGTCTCTCTTCACAAACATTATGTTTATGATAGCATCTTCACTAGAAAATTCTGTTTGTAGAAGTTAACTGCCCTAGGAAATATATTACAAGAGGAATTCTAAGAATCACAGGATTTCTTCATATATTGGAAATTATCTCCATTAAAATGAATTTTTTTTTCTGAGCACACAGGTTAACACTAAAATTATCCTCCTTCCTCCAATAAAAATCCTGGGTTTTTCTTTAATTATAAAGTGGAATAATTAAGACATGTCTACTTTTAATTAATCCAAATGAACAAAGGCTGCAAAATAGAGTTTACTGATACGATCCTTGAGGTATATTAGTGTATTTGTTTAGTTTACTGTCTAGGTTTACTGCCCCCCAAAAAAACTCAGTAATTCCAAATATATATGGCATAACTACAAAATCATAAATATCATTCATTCCATTAAAAATAATACCATAGGGAAAGTAATATATGTGTTCTTTCTACTAAAAATGGACAAAAGGGAAATAAAGTATACTAGTATATTTATATATACTAGAAATACTAATCATGTAAATTATATATCATCCTAAAGTGTCTGCCAAATTCTGACAAGTGTTTCTTGATGTTGGATAAACCTACAGAATACGTGGCAGAAACAAACAAACTTCTGTCCATAACTAGTCTAAGTTTTGCTATTTGGCACTATCTAATTTGTAGTGCAGAGGATGATTATAGATTCTCTTTCATAAGCCAAAAATAAAAAGGTTTTTATGCATTATAGTTCTAAAATATAATGTCAGCGGTCCCAATATTTTTCAATTAGAAAAATCCCTCGAAATCAAAGAGCAAGTGGAATTTGAGATTAAAAATTTAACACCATTTACATTAGCACCCAAACAGTGAAAGTTTATGTAGAAATCAAATGAAATATATACAAAATCCTATGAGAACACTATAAAACTCTGATGAACAAAATCAAAGAACTAAATAGAGAAATATTCCGTGTTCGTGGGTAGGGAGACATTACTGTCAAGATGTCAGTTCTTCTCAATTTGATCTATAGATTCAATGTGATTCCTATCATAATCCCAAATTATTTTATGGATATCAAGAAACTGATTCTAAAGTTGATATGGAGAAATTAAAGACCCAGAATAGGCCACAAGATATTGAAGGAGAAGGATGAAATTGGAGGACTGACACTATGCAACTTAAAGACTTAGTATAAAGCTACAGTAATCAAGACAGTGTCATATTGGTGAAAGATCAATGGAACAGAATGGAGGACACAGAAATAGACCTATGTAATATAGTTAACTGATTTTTGGCAAAGGAGAAAAGACAATACAATGGAACAATGATCATCTTCAACAAATAGTGCTAGAATAACTGAACATTCACATGTGAAAAAAATCAATCTAGACATAAACCTTCCACAAAAATGAACTGAAAGTGAATCATAGACCTAAATGTAAAATGAAAACCTTTGAGACACCTAGATCTAACATAGGAGAAAACCTAGATGACTTTGGATATGTTGATAATGGGGGAGGCTGTGTATGTGTTGGGGCAGGGGATACATGAGAAATCTCTATCTTAATTTTGCTGTGACCCTAAAACTCCTCTAAAAAAAGCATTACAAAACCCTGAAACACCTCAAAGAAAGAATAAGTGGAGAATATGTAAGATTTAGATACTCCCCTGAGCCAACTAGATATTAATTTTGTTCTTCTGATTTAAATATTTTGTTTTTCTTTGGGACTTTCAGAGTTTTTTAATTCCTACTTTTTATACTCTAGACCAATTTACCAACCTATCTCCCACCACATTTCACACAAATTTCTTCAGGCAAAAATCACCTTTTTTCCCTACCTAGCTATATTGTACTTATTCAAAACTCTCTGCTTTTTCTTTCCTAATTCCTTATACTCAGAACATAATTTTCCACAGTCACTTCTCCACATTTTACCAATTCTTAAAGCACTATGTAATATTTTTCTAACTCTGTGATATGTTCTCAGGAACCTAACCACCTGAATTTTTTCTTATATATTCTTTATATTTTATTCATATATAAAATTATTTATTTTATATGGCCTTATTTTGCTCTCTAAATATTTCGTTAGACCTGTCTCCTGAAAACAGTAGAAACTTATTGAGGGCAGTAGCCTTTGCAAATATACTTTTATATTTATCACAATGCCTAACATACTAGTTCTCAAAGTGTGGTTTCTAAAACCATGGAAGCAGCATTCCCTGGTGTTATGGACCGAACTATGTTTCCCTGAAATTCATATCTTGAAGCCCTAACCCTCAATGTGACTGTATTGGGATATAGGACCTTTAGAGTGGTAATTGGGTTTAAATAATGTCGTAATGGATGGGCCCTAATCTGGCAGAATTGATGTCCTTATAAGAAGAGGAACAGACATGAGAGCTCTTTCTCTTAATGCACATAGGAAGTAGTCATATGAGCACAGTAAGATGGTGGCTGCCTACAAGCCAAGAGAAGAGGCCTCAGAATAACGCCTACCTTGCTGGCTTGATTTAGACTTCCCAGCTTCCCAAACTGTGAGAAATTTTTGTTATTTAAGGTACCTGGTCAGTGGTATTTTGTTATAGGAGGCCAAGCAGACTAATACACCTGGGAACTGGTTAGAGAAGCAAATTCCTGGGCTCCAGACCAGAAACTAGAGTTGAACCCCAGCCATCTGAATTTTAACAAGCCCTCCAAGGGATTCCGAGGCATGCAAATGTTTGAGAAGCACTGACCTAACACATTGCTGAGTATACTGATATATATTGAGGGTTTTGAGGAATGTGTTTGATACTTTAATTACAAATATGTATGTTCCCTCTATATGTTTGAGTTGTAAAGATTTTGATATTAAACATTCCTAAACCAATTTTACAAGGCAAGTCCATTACATTTTAACAACTACACATTAGATATCTAATTTGGAACACTCCTAAATTTTACTATTAAATCCTCATTTGAACAACTAAAACTATCTACTTCAAACTGGGCTTCCATTTTGTCATTGCTCATTTGTCCATCCCATTGGTATTTTTCATTTCTTCTCTACATTTTTATAGTGTGGAAATGGCTGCAAGAGATTAGGATAATTCATTTCCCAAATAAATAACTTCTAGCTTTAGTCTTCACATCCAATATTTTAAAAGCCTGAAGACTTTTAAGAGAGTCCATGTAAGTATGAAGAAAAGGTTTCAATGGAAATCAAAATGAGTTAGTGAGAAAATCTGCACCCTATTGATAGTGGCACTTTTGTTCTGAGGGCTTGGTAATATGAGAAATTGAAGAATGCCATTAGAGTTACTGACTTGAAACATATCCAGTGTTACTTTGTTAAAGTGTTCTGTACTGTGAAAAGAACGTATTTCTTAATAGTCAGACACTTGGGCATCTTCACTGCACAGATATGATTTTAAATGTTATGGAAAAGACAACATGTAAATATGTGCCATTATGTGCACTTTAAAAGAAAGAATTTGCCATTTGGCTTTCTTTAGCAATATCTTCTAATTATAACATACAAAAGTTGTATTTTCATAATTTGTCATTATGTGAAAGGAACTCAAGTAAAATGCAGTCCTCCCAAACATTTAAAGATTTATAATTAAAGAGCTGTCTGCTGAACAATTGAGTTTATTCATGATGCAAGTCATTCACCTTCCAGTGCCTGTTACCATGATAGATTGAAAAAAAAAGTCAGATTCAAGTATTCTTCTGCAATTCAGATTACAAAATATATTAAATACTTGTACCAACTCATACTTTGAAAGTCCATGAATATCTTTGTTAAAAAAAAATTGACACGTTGTTCATGAAACCCAAAAGATTTTCAAAAGTGAAGGTTTTATTTTATAGTTTAAAATCCTCTTGAAATATTTTCTAGTACAGTGTGACCTCAATTCCAATTAAGATGAACTCACTAGATTTCAGTAGATCGTGACTCCTTGTTGGCAGCACCCAATATCTTGTTTTTTCTTTTTATCCCCTAACAGCACAAGGCTGGAAACATTGTTTTTTCTAAATATTATTGAATGGGTTTGGTTTAATAGAGATACAAAGAAAGTTCAGTGTAGAATTTCTATAACTTGGTTGAGAAATACTTGTTTCTTAGACTTGCACAAACTAGCATTTATTGAGAAAAAGGCACATAATTAATTTGAAAGAATGAATTGCAGAGGGATTTCATCATCAAAAATCATGACGTGGTTCATTTAATTTTTAAAACAGTTAATAATAAATCATCCTCCTCACTAGTGGTAACAGTGGTGGATCAAAATTGCAAGGCTATCAGTTAGTGTGTGTGTGTGTGTGTGTACACGTTATATATACCTCAAGTAGGCCATTGTGTTTAATTTAGAACAGATGATTCAGACTATTCATCACTAATAATTATTTTGTCTTATGAGTTAAAAGGTAGGAGTCAATTTGAAGATTCTGCTCATGATTTTTCTGTGGATTACAAAGCTTTTGAAGTTATTTTCTGGATTTGACTTTTTTCTGACATAAATTTTTTAAAATGTGTTTGATAGAAGACTGCTTTTTCTTACTTTGGATATGAACACTTTCTCTTGTCTAGAAAGGGTTTCATTTAGACTTTTTAAGTACATTTGTATCTATTATAGCTTCACTTCAGCAATACCATATTTTCTCTTTCATGACTTTCATTTGAAGCTATAGATTATTTTGTGATATTTGAATTTAAAAATGTAAGCTCTCTTTAAATAATTCTATTACATTTTTTTAATTTAAAAAATTCTGATAATGATCAAGATTTTACAATAATTTCTTCATCTGTGAAATCAGTTAAAAGAGAGTCCCAAGGCTGGATGTGTGTTTGTGTAGAGAGGTAGTATGAATACAGAAACATCTTTAGATTGTCTCCGTTATTCATGTTTATTTTCCCAGAAGAGATAATGATTATGCAAAATTAAAATAGAAGATTGAGGTTGGGACTGAGACATAGACAGGAAAGTTATAATAGGTAATTTGAAGACTGACAAAGACATGACTATCGAGTTAATTGCAATCCACTAGTCTAATTTGACACTAGAATTTGAAAATGTCCACTATCTCTCTTTATCAGCTCTCAAGACTCTCAGTGAAGAGAGTCATGAAGCCATCAGCCCCTGACTATAGTCAATATTTTATAGTCAGTATTATTCTCTTCCCTCCTTTCCACCATGCTACTATAGCCCAAGAGATCATAATATTTGGAAAAATAAATTTCTTCATTGGAAAGTTTAGAGACTATTTCTCTGAAGTAAAGTAACAAGAGTTAACGCTGGGAAAGAGGTTGTTGTTATGGAAGAAGGTCTCTAGGTATATTAAAAGAAAAAATAAACCTAAAATTTTCATGATATAGTATTTACTTATTGGATTTATGCCCCCCCAAAATATATGTGGGGGTAGAGATTGAATCTGAATTCAAACAAGCATGGAAAACAACTAGATTAAAGGAAATTGAATATATTCCATGACAACAAGGTTTTTCAAGGCTAAATTGCATAGGGAAGTACCAAAAAAGGGGTAGACCCCTCCTAATAGGCCATGCTTATTTCCCTATCTTTGCTATTATAAAAAAAGCAATGAACATAGAGGTGAATATATCTTTTCTAATTAATGTTTTTTGGGGTTTTTTTTTTTTTTTGGATAAATACCCAGAAGTGAAATTGCTGGATCATATGATAGTTCTCTTTGTAATTTTTTGAGGATCTTCCATATGTTTTCGATAGTGGCTGCGCCAATTTGCATTTCCACCAGCAGTGCACAACGGTCCCTTTTTCCCACATCCTCATCAACACTTATTTCTTGTCTTTTTGATAATAGCCATTCTGACAGATATGAGGTAATATCTCATTGTGGTTCTGATTTGCATTGTCTTGATGATTAGAGATGTTGAGCATCTTTTCATGGTTTCTCTTTGGAAAAAAATGTCTATTTAGATCCTCTGCCCATTTTTAATTGAATTGTTTTTTGTTTGTTTGTTTTTTGCTATTTAGTTGCATGAGTTCTTTATATATTTTTGGATATTAATCCCTTATCAGATGTATCATTTGTAAATACGTTCTCCCATTCAGTAGATGGCCTTTCCATTTTGTTAATTGTTTTCTTTCTTGTGAAGAGCCTTTTTGTTAGATGTAGTTCCATTTGTTTATTTTTGCTTTTGTTTCCCTTGCCATTGAAGTCAAATCCACAAAGACATTGCTAAGACTAATGTCAAGGAGCTTACCACTTATGTTTTCTTCTATGTATGTTATGGTTTCCGGTCCTACATTCAAGTATTTCACCCACTTTGAGTTAATTTTTGTGCCTGTTATACGATAATGATTTAGTTTCATTCTTTTGCATGTGGCTGTCCAGTTTTCTCAGTATCATTTATTGAATATACAATGTTTCCCCATTGTATATTCTTCCCTTCTTTATCATAAATTAAATAACCACATATACATAGGTTTATTTCGTGGCTATCTGATTAATGTGCCTGTTTTTATACCAGTACCATGCTATTTTGATTATTACAGCTTTGTAATATAGTTTAAAATCAGGGAAAATGATGCCTGCAGCTTTGTTCTTCTTAAGATTGTTTGGCTATTTAGGTTCTTCTGTGGTTCCATACAAATTTTAGGATTGTCTTTTCTATTTCTGTGAAAAGCGCCATTGCAATTTTAATAGAAATTGCGCTGAATCTATAGATTCCTTTGGGTAATATGGAAATTTAAACAATTCTAATTATTCTAATCCATGAGCATAGAATATTTTTCCATTTATTTGTGTTTTCTTCAATCTTTTACATCAATATCTTAGAGTCTTCATTGCAGAGGTCTTTCAGTTCCTTGATTAAATTTATTCCTAGGTATTTTAGTCTTTTCGATGCCATTGTAAATGAGATTGTTTTCTTAATTTTTCATTCTGATAGTTTGTTGTGAATGCATAGAAATGCCACCAATTTTTGATTTTTTTTTACCCTGTGGCTTACTGAATAATTTTATTAGTTCTAACAGCTTTTTGGTGGAATCTCTAGGGTTTTCTATATAGAAAATCACATCATCTGCAAATAGTGACAGTTTTACTTCTTCCTTTCCAATTTGGATGTCTATTTTTCTTGCCTAATTGTTCTGGCTAGGATTTCTAATACTATATTGAGTAAAAGTGTCAAGAGTGGACATCTTCGTATTGTTCCTTATCTTAGAAGAAAAGCTTTCAGCTTTTCACTATTAAGTATGATGTCAGCTTTGGGCTTGTCATATATGGCTTTTTTGATGTTGATGTACATTCTCTCTATTCCCACTTTAAGAGTGTTTATCATAAATTGATGTTGAATTTTGTCAAATGCTTTTTCTGTATCTATTGAAGTGATACTATGTTTTTCATTTTTTTAATGTATCATTTATTGATTTTTGCATGTTAAACCATCCTTCCATCCTTGGAATAAATCCCATTTGATCATGGTATGTAATCCTTTATTATTATTATTATTATTATTATTATTATTATTACTATTACTACTATACTACTACTACTACTACTACTACTACTACTACTACTACTATTTAAAAATTTTTAGGCGAGGCAACCCTTGGTTGACCTCATAGATTGCAAGGATTTTGTCAGCTTACAATCCCTTATTTTTAATTTTTTATGCCTACAGCACCTGGTCTTCCTAGGTAGTCTCCCATCCAAGTACTAACCAGGCCCGACTTCGCTTAGCTTCTGAGAAAAGATGGGATTGGGCTTGTTCAGGGTGGCATAGCCATAAGCAATCCTTTTTTTTTTTTTTTAATCAATTAATTAATTATTGTGACATGGGTTAATGAAATCCAGTAAGTTTCAGCTGTACGCTTTAACAGTACGGCGTGTATGTGTGTGTGTGTATACACACACATACACACATACACTGTGGGTTCACCTCCCATAGTTAGATTTCTTTCTGTCACCACATATTTCACCCCCTTATTCTGTCTACCTCCCCTCTCCCCTCACTCCCCTACCTCTGGTAACCACTAGTCTATGGTCCATGTCCGTGAGTTTCTGTTTGTTTGTCCTGTTCATTTCTTGCTTTTAGGTTTATATCCCACATATAAGTGATATCATGTGATTTTCAACTTTTTCTGTCTGGTTTATTTTGCCTAGCATGATTGTCTTAGGTCTATCCATGTTATCACAAATGGCAGTATTTCATCTCTTTTTATGGCTGAGTGATATTCCATTGTATATATGTACCACAGCCTCTTCATCCAATTGTCTGTCGTAGGACACTTCATTTGCTTCCATGTCTTGGCCACAGAGAAAAATGCTGCTCTGAACATCAGTGCGCAAATGTCTTTTTGGATATGGGTGTTCAAGTCTTTGGGAGACTACCTAGGAAGACCAGGTGCTGTAGGCATAAAAAATTAAAAATAAGGGATTGTAAGCTGACAAAATCCTTGCAATCTATGAGGTCAACCAAGGGTTGCCTCGCCTAAAAATTTTTAAATAGTAGTAGTAGTAGTAGTAGTAGTAGTAGTAGTAGTAGTAGTAGTAGTAGTAGTAATAATAAGTAGAGGAATTTCTGGATCATATGGTAGATCAATTCTTAGTTTTCTGAGGAAACTCCATACTGTTTTCCGTAGTGGCTGTACCAATTTGCAGTCCCACCAGCAGTGTATGAGGGTTCCTTTTCCTCCGCATCCTCTCCAGCATTTGTTATTACTTGTCCTGCTGATTATAGCTATTCTAACAGGTGTGAGATACTATCTCATTGTGGTTTTGATTTGCATTTCCTTAATAGCTAGCAATGTTGAGCATCTTTTCAAATATTTTTTGGCCATTTGTATGATTTCTAGGGAGAAGTGTCCAGGTCCTCTGCCCTTTTTTGATTGGATCATTTGCTTTTTTGTTGTTATTGAGTTGTATGTTCTTTGTATATTTTGGATATTAAGGCCTTATCAGAGGTGTTGCTTGCAAATATATTTTCTCATTCAGATGGTTGTCTCTTTTTATCTTGTTGAGGATTTCTTTTGCTGAGCAGAAGTTTTTAGTTAGGTGCATGATCCTTTTAATGTACTGTTGGATTTGATTTGCTATTTTGTTGAGAATTTTTGCATCTATGTTCATCATGGATATTGGCCTATAATTTTCTTTTCTTGTGGTGTCTTGTCTGGTCTTGATATTAGGATAATGCTGGTCTTGTAGGATGAGTTCGGAAGTTCCCTTGTCTTCAATTTTGGGAAGAGTTTCTGAAGGATTGGTATTAATTCATCTTTGAGTGTTTGGTAGAATTCACCAGTGAAACAACCTGGTCTTGAACTTTTGTTTGTTAGAAGGTTTTGGATTCCTGATTCAATCTCCCTAGTAGTAATTGGACAATTCAGATTTTCCTTTTCTTCATGATTCAGTGTTGGTAGGTTGTATGTTTCTAGGAACTTATCCACTTCTAGGTTGTTCAATTTTTTGGTGTGAAATTGTTTACAGTAGTCTTATGATCCTTTGTGTCTGTGAAATATCAGTTGTATTTTCTCTTTTATTTCTGATTTCATTTGAGTCCTCTTTCTTTTTTGGGGGGGATTGGTATATTTTATTATTATTATTTTATTATTATTATTTTTAACCATAAGGCATATATACATTTACACTGTGTGTTCACCTCCCATAGTTAATTTCTTTCTGTCACCACATATTTGATCTCTTTTACTCCATCTACCTCTCCCTTCCCCCCACCTCCTACCCCCTGATAACCACTAGTCTATAGTCCATGTCCACGAGTCTCTGTTTGTTTGTCTTGTTCATTTGTTGCTTTTAGTTTTATATCCCGCATATAAGTGATATCATGTGATTTTCAATTTTCTTAGAGAGTCGACCTAAAGATTTGCCATGTTTGTTTACTTTTTAAGAGAGCCAGTTCTTATTTCAATGATTTTTTTTTATTGTTTTTTTAGTCTCTATCTCATTTATTTCTCCTTGCTTCTACTAATTTTGGGCTTCATCTGTTATTCTTTTTCTCATTTCTTGAGGTGTAATGTTTTGTTGTTTATTTGATATGTTTCTTATTTCTTGAGGTAGGTCTGTGTCACTATGAACTTCCCTTTTGGAACTGCCTTTGTTGCATCCCTTAGATTTGGTATGTTGTATTTCCATTATCACTTATCTTGAGGTATTTTTTTCCTCCTTTGATTTCTTCATTGACCCATTGATCAGTAGCATGCTCTTTAATATTCACATATTTGTGATTTTCCAGTTTTCTTCTTGTAATTGATTTCTAGTTTCATAATATCATGGTCAGAAAAGATGCTTGCCATGATTTAAATCTTCTAAAATTTATTGAAACTTATTTCGTAGCCTAACATATGATCTATCCTACGGAATGTCCCATGTGTGCTTGAGAAGAATGTTTATTCTGTTGCTTTTGTTTAGGATGTTCTGTTTATATCTATTGAGTTTTCTGGTCTAATGCGTCATTTAAGGCCAATGTGTCCTTATTGATTTTCAGTCTGGCTGATCTATCCATCAGTATAAGTGAGATATTAAAGTCCTCTTCTGTTATTGTATTGCTGTCTATTTCTCCATTTAGGTCTGTTAATTTTTGCTTTATATATATGAGTGCTCCTATGTTGGATGTATAAATATTTACAAATGTTATATCTTGTTGGATCAACCCCTTTATCTTTATGTAATACCCATCTTTGTATTTTATTACACTCTTTGTTTTAAAATCTATTTTGTCGGATGTGTCCTTACATTTGAAGTCAGTATACAGATGGAATTTGTTTCTTTATTTACTCATCTACTGTATGTCTTTTCATTGGAGATTTAGTCTATTTATTTTTAAAGTAATTGATAGGTATGTTTTGTTTTAGATGTTACACTTTATATCTTTTTAAATTTTGTATATCTCTTAACTAGTTGTTTTATTTAGTTAATTTTACCACTTTTGTCTTTAATCTTCATACTATCTTAATATGTGATTAATCTACTACCTTTACTATGTATTTATCTTTTTTCAGTGAGATTTGTACTTCTTTCAATAGTTTGAATATATTGTGCCACTCCCTTCTGGCCTGCAAAGTTTCTGCTGAAAAATTTGCCAATAGTCTTGTGGGGGTTTCTATGTACATAGCAAGTTGTTTTTCTCTTGCTGCTTTTAAGATTCTATCTTTAACTTTTGACATTTTAATTATAATATGTCCTGGTGTGAATCTCTTTGGCTTCATCTTGTTTGGAACTCTCTAGTATTCCTGGATCTGGTTGTCTATTTTCTTCACCAGGTTAAAGAAGTTTTCTGTCATTATTTCTTCATGTAAAATTTCTGCCCCTTTCTCTCTTTTCCTTTTTGCATCCCTGTAATGCTATTGTTATTCCTACTGATGATGTCCCATAAGTCCATCAAGCTCTTTTCTTTCTAAAATTCTTTATTCTTTGCTGCTCTATTTGGGTTAGTGCCCCTACCCTGACTTCCAGGTCGCTGATCCTTTTTCATCCAGTCTGTTGCTGAACTAGTATATTTTTTGAATTCAATTATTATATTCTTCAGCTTTGTGACTTCTGTTTGGTCCTTATATTTCTTGACTCTTTGTTAAAAGTTTAACCGTATTCTTCTCCCAAGTTCAGTGAGCATCTTTATGAGCATTACTTTGAACTCTTTATCAGTAAATTATTTGCCTCCATTTCATTAAGGTTTTTTTCCTGATGTTTATTTTGTTCTTTTGTTTGAAACATATTCCTTTGCTTCCTCATTTTGCTTTACTATTCTCTGTGCTTGTTTCTGTGTAATATCTGAAACAGATACCTCTCCCAGTATTAGTAGCCTTGTGTAGCAGATGAACCTTATTGTTCAGCCTTCCCCTAGCTCTTGGTTGTCTCTTGAATGTTTGTGATTGTCTAAGCAACCTGATTATTCGTAGTAAGTTCCCTTTGTTGAGAGTGTGCCCAAACCTGTCCCTGTTACCTTACAAAGAGAGGAACCGAAGGCATCACCTTGTTTGAGGCCTCAGGCAGCACCTTGTTTTAGGCTCACTGGAAGCCAGATCCTCAGACAGCATTTTTTAAAAGTATGCAAATATATAGTCCTGTGGGACTGCAACTATAAATCCTGCTGGCCTCCAGACCAGGTGATGTGGAGGTGTTCCCTGGGCAACAGTTACACGTATTAGGATTCCAGAAGAGTGTATAAGCTCCTTTATGGGAGGTACCAGTGAACTGTGGTGAGTAAGGGAAAACCAGCTTAAGCAGGGCAGCTGGAGAGTGCTGTGACTGTGCACTTATGTCAGTCTCAGCAACACAACTGGAGATTGCTATGAATGTGTGCGCCTGCAGGCTTTAGTGGGGCAGCTGGAGAGAGCTCTGTGATTGCGTGTGCTTGCTGGCTATATCAAGTCAACTTGAGAGTGCTCTGTGCGTGCCTACCAGTCTAATGGGGCAGCTGAAAAGCACTGTGGCTGTGCACCTGCTGGCTTAAGTGGGAAGCTGGAAAGTGCTGTGACTGCATGTACCTGCTGATGCTAGCAAGGTAGATGGAAAGTGCAAAAATGGCATCCTCTAGCACCTCTGTTCATGAAGAGCATCTCAACAGGCCCCTGCCCCCTGGCAGATGCTTCAAGATTAGTAAATGAACCTCCACATAAAGTTTTGGCACTTTTCAAGCTGCTGCTTTTGGACTGGGTCCCGGGGTGAATGAGTCTGCACGCGAGCCCTTCAAGAGCAGAATTTCTGTTCCCTACAACCTTTTGTGTCTCTTGGATGGATTTCAAAGCCCTGTTGGATTTCAAAGTCACGTTTTGGGGGCTCATCTCTCCAGTGCAGGTGCCAAGGGTTAAGGTGCCTGCTGTAGGGCATGAACCTCTTGCTCCTCAGGAAGAAGCTCTATATTTGTGAGATACTTCCCAGTTGTGGGTTGCTGCACCAGAGGTGGGGTTTTTGGTGAGATTCTCTCTGTCTCTTCTACCCATCTTGATATGACCCTTCTATCCTTTATTTGTGGAGGCATTCAGCTAGTTTTCAGGTGTATTTCAGAGGCAATTTTTTCATATGTTCTGATAGGTTTGGTGTATCTGTGCAAGGATATGAGTTCAGGATCTTCCTATGCCTCAATCTTGAACTGCTGCTCAATCATAGTTTTTTTTTTTTAAATCAGTGTCTGCTAAAGCCAATATTGCTTTGATTTGTTTCATTTATATGTAATTTTCATCTCTTTTGATCATTTTTGTCTTATTTCCTGAAAGAGTTATAATTTGGGGTGAAGTTCCAACCACTGAATGAATTTAATTTTCTTTTGAAATACAGTGTTGGAATCAAAGTAGATCATCGCAATCTCATTACATATGGATATAACTCAAGGCTCTGTTTTAAGCTTTGGGAAACTGATTTATATTTGTTTCCCTTATTTCTAGGGTATAACCTTTGAGAGGCCCTGGACTCCAATATTTGTCTCCCCAGCACTGTGACACTGTTCAAAAATTTGTTTGGCATTATAGGTGATTAGCAGCTATTTTTCTTGGTTTCTTCGCTCCTCACTCTATTTATTTCTCAAGGATATGTTAAGCGCAAATCAACAACTGCAGATCAGAGTTTTTTGATATTCTCATATTCTGAGGTTTTGGCACCTGAAGTATTAACTGTCTTTGTAGCTCTGAACTCCAATGTTTGCCTCTCCTTCCTAGTGAGACTTCTTCAAGTTCTAGGTCACTATATTTGGTTAGGCCTCTAGATTCAATGAAGATAAATAAATGCCTATAGAGGAAAACGTTTAGCAAATGTATGTCCAGTCTCATTTCATGTCCCTTCTTTCCTGATTCTTGGTTCCTATTATTCTGTCTATCTTGGTTACTCTCTGGTGCTTTCACAAAATTGTTTTCTATATTTTATTTAGTCTGTATAGTTCGTCCTGTAAGAAAATTAGTCTGAAATGGGCTACTTTTTTCATAAGAAGTAACAGAAATCTTTTCACTAAAATGTTTTAAAGTCACATATATTATACAACTAATATATTTTTGTCAACTTCTTTGTCAGTACTAGATTTTTCTTCCCAAAGATTGTGGTCTTGAAAAAAATGTTCTGAGTTGTCAACTATTTTATCATTGTTCACTAGACCTTCCTTTTAGATAAGAAAAAAAATGGTAATAGAAAACATATTGATCATATTCCAAATTAAGGTATAACTGCTTGATATACTTTCCATTTTAAATTATGTAGAGAAAATAAATACTATTTAAGTTATAGTAAACATTTCTGAAAGATAATCCAGTGTCTTCAAAATGCATCAGGAATTTGAAGTAAATAAAATTCTTACCTGCTCCTCAAAATAGAATCAAATGGATTTCTGGTGAAGATGAGAGAATAGGTAAACACTCTGCTCTCCTCCTCCCACGACCATATCAAAATTACAACTAAACTACAGAACATCCATCATTGAGAATCATTGAAGTCTAGCTGAATGGAAGTCCTGCAACTAAGGGCCATACAGAAAAAATCAACTTGAGACTCATAGGAGAGGCTGAGATGTGTAATGGGCTGGTCCCACACCTGTATATGGTGGTTGACAATCAGGAAGGATATATTGGCTGTAGAGGTCCCTCCTGAGGAGTGAGGGCTTCCAGCCACACACTGGGCTCCCTAGCCAAGGATTCCATTGCTGGGAAGAGAAGTCCCCATAACTTTTATCTGAAAACCAATGGAGAGTGTGGAAGGATGAGAGGAAAGGTGGCTGGAGTCCCAGGTATTCCATTTAAAGGGACAATGCATGGACTTACTCTTCTAAGGACTCACTGGCTCTGAGCTCCAATGCTGGTGCAACAGCTTGAAAAGCACCAGGGACATAAGATGAGGAACTGAATTGTCTAGTTTCAGCACAAGGGGTAGAGGGGCATCTTTCTCCTAGACAGAAGTCCTGGTAGAATCCATTTATTTTGTTGAGCCCTTCCCCACTCCTCAGCGTGCAGACACAGACAGCCACAGTATTTTAGTCTCCACAATCCAGCCCTGTTGTTCTCTAAGACCCTGCCCACTCATGTCACTTCCAGTAGCTTCTTCATACAAACAACTGCAGAATTTCCTAAAATCTCTCAAAGGTTTTCAAAACCCAAACAAGCAGCATTTGGCTTCAGCGTGCCTTATATCACTGGCCGAGCAGCCTCATGCCCGGCACTAGCAGCAGCTGGCTTCAGTTTGTGGTTTAGCCTCTTGAGGCAGCTCCAAGTCCAGCACAGGTGATGGGCATCTTTGATTGCTTTGTGGCTCATGCCAGATGGCCCAAGGCAGGGCACAGGCTCCAGCTGAAGTTGGCCTGTGACAGGGTGCCTCCCAGGAGGTCCCAGGTATAGCATGCCTGGTTGCCAGCTTCTACCCAAGCCAGAGCACTACCTGGCTGCCTCTGTAAACAACACAACCAAA
The DNA here is from genome assembly GCA_003508835.1 of Eonycteris spelaea. NCBI lineage: Eukaryota > Metazoa > Chordata > Mammalia > Chiroptera > Pteropodidae > Eonycteris > Eonycteris spelaea. Next base: position 60,766 of record PUFA01000368.1, on the reverse strand, counting down.
GGCCAGACTGGGAATGCACCAGAGCCTTATAAAGCGAATCCTGCTCCATAGGGATAGTCTCTGCACAACAGTTCCTCTACTGTAGTCACAGCTCGTTCTCAAAACCAATATGCCCAAGGTCAGTTGGTCCCATTGATGTGAAAATAATGAAATCTCAACTACAACAGGAGGGCACACACAGCTCACATAAGGGAGACACACCTGGAGCACCCTGCTCAGGTGACCAGGGAAAGTGTGCCACTGGACTCCGTAAGACACCTACTATATAAGGTCACTCTACAAATACTGGGAGACATAGCAGCCCTACGTGATACATAGAAGCAGACACAGGAAGACAGCCAAAATGGGGAGACAAAGAAACATGTCCCAAATGAAAAAAACAGAACAAAACTCCAGAAGAAGAACTAACAAAATGGAGACAAGCAACCTACCAGATGCAGACTTCAAAACACTGGTCATAAGGATGCTCGATGAACTTAGGAGAAGAGTAGATGAACTCAGAGAGAAATTCAACAAAGAGATAAGAAACATAAAAATAGAGATAGAAAACATAAAAAAAGAACCAGTTAGAAATAAAGAATACAGTATCTGAGATGAAGAATACATTACAGGGAATCAACAGTGCATCAGATAAAATAGATGGCTGAATCAGTGATTTAGAAGATACGGTAGCAGAAAATACCCAATAAGAACAGCAACAGCAAAAGAGAATCTCCCCAAATGAGGATGGTTTAAGGGCCCTCTGGGATATTATCAAGTGTGCCAACATTTGTATCATAGGAGTACCAGAAGGAGAAGAGAGAGACCAAGGAATTGAAAACCTATTTGAAGAACTAATGACAGAAAATTTTTCTAACCTGGCAAAAATAACAAAATAAACAAACAAACAAACAAACAAAAAACATAGAAGCTCAGGAAGCACAGAGAGTCCCATGAAAGATGAAACCAAAGAGGCCCACACCAAGGCACGTTATATTTGGAATGTCTAAAGTTAAAAACAAAGAGAATCTTAAAAGCAACAAGAGAAAAGCAATTAGTTACCTACAAGGGAGCACCCCATAAGACTGGCAGCTGATTTCTCAACAGGAACTTTGCAGGCCAGAAGGGGTTGGCATGAAATATTCATAGTGATGAAAAGTAAAGATCTGTAACCAATATTACTCTACCCACCAAAGCTATCACTTAGAATTGAAGGACAGATAGAGAGCTTCCCAGGCAAGAAAAAGCTAAAGGAGTTCATCACCACCAAGGCAATATTACAAGAAATATTAAAGAGACTACTTTAAGAAGAAAAATGATTTAAAGAATGAGTAATAAAGTGACAATAACTACATATCTAGGAACAATTACTTTAAATGCAAATAGATTAAATGTTTCAATCAAAAGATATAGGGTGGCTGAATGGGTAAGAAAACAAGATCCTTCCATATGCTGCCTGCAGGAGATTTACTTCAGACTGAAAGGCACAATACAGACTAAATGTAAAGGAATGGAAAAAGATATGAAAATGGAAATAAATAAATAAATAAGCTGTGGTAGCATGCTTAAACCAGAGAAACAGACTTTAAAACACTAGCTACAACAAGAGACAAGAACCCAGTAATCGCACTTGTAGGTATTTATCTGAAGAGACCCAAGGCACTACTTCAAAGGGACATATGTATCTATATGTTTATTGCAGCATTATTTTCAATGGTCAATATATTGAGGCAACCTGCGTGTCCATCAATGCATGAATGGATAAAGAAGAGATGGTACATACATACGATGGAATATTAGTCATAAAAAAGAATGAAATCTTGCCATCTGCAATAATATGGATGGATCTAGAGGGTATTGTGCTGAGTGGAGTCAGATAGAGAAAGATAGATGTCGCTTGATTTCACTTACATGTGGGATCTAAAGAACAAAGTAAACAAATAAAACAAACTCATAGATACAGAGAAAATGTGGATGGTTGCCAGATGGGAAGGGGTGGAGCATGAGTGGAAAAGGAGAAGGGATTAAGAAGTACAAATTGGTAATTACTAAATAGTCATGGTGATATAAAGTATAGCATAAGGAATATAGTCAATAATATTGTAATAACTATGGTGTCATATGAGTACTAGATCTTTCTGGGTGATCATTTTGTAAATTAAATAAATTCTAATCACTATGTTGTACACCTGAAACTAATATAATTTATGTCAACTATAATTGAAAAATAAAAAAAATATATATTTAAAATGGAATCAAATGAATAACATTTCTTTGGAAAGCTACGATAATAACAAGTGGTTGTAGTTACCTCTGGAAAGGAAGACTGGGGCACTGAGGGCCAGTTGTGGAAATTAACCAAATCTTAAGTAAGTATGTTTGTTTCTTTTTAAAAAACAAGGGATCAATAAATGGGTAAACAAGAAGCAGTATAGCTGCTCAAGGAACTGAGATGCTTCCTGCTCCTTGTTCTGCATCTCTTGATGTGCAGGTTTAGTCTTTGTCATTACAAAGATGGCTGCTTTGCCTATAAGAATTTAGTCTACATTCCAGGCAGCAAGAAAATGAGGAAAATTGTAGAGCAAATTTGCCTGCTACCTGAGACTCTTCCTTTTTATCAGGAAAGTAATTTCCTCAAATCCCACCCAGTAACTTCTGCTTTGTCTTGTTTGTGAGAGTTAAATTATAAGGCCACATTTAGCTACAAAAGAGCCTGGAGAAGTATGTATTATTAAAGTGCACAAGGGTATCCTGAATAAAAGAGTTTGTCTTCATAAGAAAAGCATGAGAATGAATGTTGTATAATCAGATAGCATTGTCTACTCTTTTTTCACAGTATGTACTTATATAATGTTTGACTTAAAAGAAAAGTGTGTCATCATTTAAAGCCATTTAAAATAGACATTTTAAGCATAGATATAAACAATAACAAAATAATTACAGATATTCTATACACGTGTGTATGTGTCTGCATGTATTAAACTCTTAGTTTTATAAAAGTAAATAAAATCATTTAATTTTGTACATTCTGCCTTATTTATCAGCTTTATAACTAACAAATATTTTTTATATTTTTAAAATATAACTATAAATTTTTAAAAGATTAAATAAATCTACCTTATATAATATTCAGTGAAGAGTTGTGGCACATTAATAAATCCAGTGTTATGGAAAATGTTTTAAAAAGTCTTAAGTTCCTTCAAAAGTCACTCAAATTTTTCCACAGAGCAAAGAGCGAGTTGTTACAGTGATATATACCCAAATATAAAAGAAGCATTTGGGCTTTAGTAATATTGTTTCATTGGCCTTGTAACAGCATCCTTTTTCCCTCTCATCAAATTTCTACCCATCTTTAAAAAAAGTCCATGATGACTGCCTGAGCTGGCATTGACAGATAATTTTAAAGGCGAGAGAAAAATGAGTTGAGACAAGAACATATATTTTATGTTACAGGAGCTTCAAATAATAATGGAGATAAAAAGCATCTATGAAAACTCCACAGTTAATATAATACGTAATCAAGAAAGATAGAATGCCATCTTCCTAAGATCAGATACAAGACAAAGATGTTTGCTCTCATCACTTCCATTCAATACTGCACTGGAGGTTCAAGCTGGTGCAATAAGGTAAAATAAAACCAAATAAAAATTCAGGTCAGAAAGAAAGTCAAGCTGTAAAGCTGTGTTTTTTCACAGATAACATATTTGTCTATGTAGAATTTTTTTTTCTCTGTAGAGAACCCAAAAGGAATTAACAAAAATACTTCTAAAACTAAGAAATGAGAATAGCAAGATGATAGGATATAAGATTAAATAAAAACATCACTCGTATTTCCATACACTAGCAACAAACAATCCAAAAATGAAATTAAAAGAAAAATTACATCCATACATAAAAATTTATTCAAGATGAAACGTAGATCTAAATTTCAGAGCTAAAATTATTAAACTTATAGAAGAAAACATAGACAAAATTTTGAGCTTGAATTAGTCAGAGTTCTTAGCTATGACAAAAAAAAGCATTCATAAATGGAAAAAATCATAAATCAGGCTTAATAAAAAGGAAAATTTTTCTCTTCCAAATGAGAACTTTGAGAAAATTAAATGACAAGCTACAGGCTGGGAGAAAATATTTGCAAATCATATAACTGATAAAGAACTTTTATCTATATATATTCCTACAACTCAAAAATAAGACACCCACTTTATAAATGGGGAAAAAATTATATGGACATTTCCAAAGAAGATATGTGAATAGCTAATAAGCAAGTGGAAAGATGATTATCACTACTTATTAGGGAAACAAAAATTAAAAACCACAGTGAAATACCACTTCACACTTACTAGAATGGCTATAGCGCTAAGGCAGAAAATACTAAGTGATAACAAGGATATACAGAAACTGAAACCCTCATGCAGTGGTGGTTGCCACTTTTAGAAGCAATTCATTTTCTTAAAAAGTTAAACATAAACTTACCATACATCACAGCAATTGCATTACTAAGAATCTACCCAAGGGAAATGAAAACATAGGTATACGAAAAGAACATGTAAGTAGGTGCTTGTAGCAGTCTTGTCCATAATAGTAAAAACTGGAAATAATCTAAGTGTCCATCAACTGGTGAATGGACAAAGAAAATGTAGTATGTTCATATAGTGGAATATTACTCAGCAATCAAAATGAACAAACTACTGATACATGCTACGACACAAATGAAACTCAAACATATCACACCAAATGAAAGATGGCAGATGCAAAAGACTACATATTGTATGACTTCATTTATATAACATGTTTAGAAAAACAAATTTAGAGACAGAAAACATCAATGGTTACCTAGGACTGGGGGTGGGGGTTGGGATTAACTGCAAAGTGGAACAAGAAAACCTTTGGAGAGGTGGGTATTTCTAATATTGGATTATGGAGATGGTTATACAACACTGTTAATCTACTAAAACCACTGGATCATACACAGTAAAATGGATGAATTTTAGAGTATGAAAGCTGTATCTCCTTAAAGCTCTTAAAACACAATGGTCTCCAAACCAATGATCTGTTACCTTCAGATCATTAGTTTGCATAACTTTAAACAAAGGCCAAAGCACTTGAGGGTTTCATAATAAGAGTAGTTTGAAGGTTTTAGTTAGTTCATATTTATATAGCATTTATATTCCTGAATGGCAAGTCCCATTAAGGGTTGATAATCATAGCCCATATTATATCTTCATTCACTTTGGGATATAAATCTCTTATCTATTTAATATTTCTATAAACCCTTGTCTGGAGAGTTCTTCTCACAATGTTTGTGAGAATTGGAACTAATGAATAGAATTACATCTTATTCTTCCTCCTTTAAGAAATAATACTGTCTCTGCGGAAGAACAAATTGCATTACAAATGTCCTCATTAATTCCTACAACAGGTTTGTTCAGAGAAAAATAAAATCCTTAAAAATAGATGCAGTTATTTCAAAATCTTGCTTCTTAGTTTTCAGGACTTGAATTACTACTGATATCAATATAGAAATTATAAGGAATTACTCAACAATTTTAGATTGGCAAGTATTAGTACAACTTTGTAAATGATGTATTTAGTATTTATAAAATATGTAAAATTTACTATAAAGTGAAAGACTTCAAAAATGCAGATGAAAAGTATTCTACTTCAAGGAAAGCTGTAATTAAAAGAGCACTACACTTAACATGAGTGGCCATGTCTTTCTTTCTTTGAAGAAAGAAAAATGTCACCTGCTTTTCCTTTTCTCCAAAAAGAGTTTCATTCACTATGATATTTTCCAGATTTAGAAAAAATATCTTAAAATATCAGTAATTTCAGAAGAAAAATCAATATGTTGAATAAAGAAAGCCCGACTGAATAGAATCCTCTATCACTTTCTTGGCTATCTAGATACTCACCTATAAACAGAGATGTTCTGTTTGAGCACACACTGCAACACAGATATGATATATTATTGTACGCTTGAAATCTATATAATTTTATTAACCAATGTTACCCTAATAAATTTAATTTAAAAATTATATTTTGGCTATAAGCTTTAAATTATCATTTAGGATAAATCCTCTCTATATATCATTGTTCATTTCTAGAGTTTTACTTTTGATTAGACTCAAGGGGTAAGGATATACTACTCCAATTTAAATGCATAATCATCCCAATATCCTTTATTTGACTCACAGAAGATGTATTAGAAATGGAAAGACAGATGACAAATGCAAAAGATGTATTCAATGAACATTCATTTAGTCCTTACTATGTATTAGATAAAAAGAGTGTTTGAGAAAGGGATTTTCACTATGGGGAAATGTCATGATTTTATATATGGCAGAAGGAAATGCCTTTTAAAGTGTTAAAATTTGAGCATAGAAATTAAGAGAGGGAGCGACCTATATAGATACTAAGGGGAAGAGCATTCTTTACCAAGGAGGGGTAAGAGTAAGTACAAAGTTTCTAAGGTGGGGATGTGCTTGAGGCATTTACCATAAGCAGGCCATCGCAGTAAGGGCAAGATAAGCTAGAGGGAGAGGAAAAGAGAGTAGGGGCCATTAAGGAGGGTCTGTATGCTGATTCAGACTGAAGGTGTGGGTCACATTTCAAAATTTTTTCTTACCTAAGTCAATATTGACAATATTTAGTGGAAGAGCATTCCAGGAGAGGAAAGGGCAGGTGTGTCTGAGTCCATTTGGGCCATTATAACAAGAACAATACAGACTAGTTTAAACACAAACATTTATTTCTCACAGTTCTGGAGGTTAGGGACTCCAAGATCAAGGCATTAACAGATTTGGTGTCTGGTGAGAGCCCTATAGTTTAAAGAATGCCCACTTCTTGCTGTGTCCTCACATGAGCAAAAAGAGTGAGAAAGCTCTCTTGGGCCTCTTTTATAAAGGCACTAATCTCATTTATAAGGGGTCCCCCCTCATGATCTAATCACTTCCCAAAGGACTTTAACATATGAATTTGGGGTGGGGGGAGACACGAACATTCAGTTCATAACAAAGTACGGTCTCTAAGGTAGCAACATTATAGAAACCACAAGCAGGCCATTGTAGTAGGGATAGGATAAGCTGGGAAGAGAGGAGAGTAGATGAATGTGAATCACATTTTTCCTAATAGATGAAAAAAATCTTCTTCCTTTGTGATTTATTGCTTTCTCCCCAAGTTGTCCTGCCCTTCCATTTTTGAGACTCATTGCATTAAATCATTGTATTTGTATCGCTAAAAGTTGAATGCTTGAGTGCCTCATCATTCACAAGACTTAAGTTCATATTAGTAACACATGGTCCAGGCTAACGATTTGTGTTGCCTGGCTGGTTTGCATTACATCCTCAAATGTTGTTTGCCAACATGTAGATTTAGGAAATAAAGGTTTAAATGCAGCATCTTGATTTTATTTTAAGCTGGTAGAAGGATACTTCATCACCTAATCTCTCTTCCAATATCTAAGTAAATAAACACACCAAACCTTAAAAAGCAGTAAGTAATACTACATGTAAGGGATGTGAAAGATAAAACACACTAAGGCAATGATAGTACTAAGGCTGTTGCAAAAGGAAGAACACTTGTGTAGAAGAACTTGTCAAAAAAGTGGGGGAAAAGCCTGGGTTTTTATAAAGAACAAAGGAGTTATTGAGGAAAGTAGAAGAGGAGTGTCTTGCCTTAAAACATGCAATGGCAGGTTGACCCTTTGGCAATCAGCGAATTTATGGGATCACAAAAGGGTGGGAGGTTTCCTAATCATTGTTTTCTGGGAGCGCAGAGATCAGAAAAAGTCCAATATTATCAGGGGCATATTCCAAGATGATAACCAAAAAAGAAAAGAATTCTATATCAGCTCTGTGAGGCATGACTTTTACTCCACTCCCCACCCACCACCAAGGAACTATAGGTACTGGTATATTGAAAAATATTCTGAGAATTCTCACCCAAATTTGGAAATAAAAGTGAGTATTTTTATCTTTTCCACCTTTTGATTGTGGATTTAGAGAAAAGGCTCACTGAAAATAAGAAAGGGAAACACAGAGCTGACACTTTCTAATGGGAATGAAATTTCCAGGACTCATCAAATTGAGAGCATTTGAATTCTGAGGTTTGAGAACTGCACAAACTCTGAGCACAGCACTCCATCCAAATCCTGTACTAAAAGACATGACCAATTCTACCATGGCTTCTAACAGCTTAAGGAAGTCCCCCTTTTAGTTCCAGTGTGGGAAGCTCAGGGCTGTCTAAAGAATTTACTGTTTCTTCTAGACAACATCTAAAGATAGACCCCTGACCTACTTCACTAAAGGGCTTGCAATTGTGAGTCCTTCTATCCCTTTGAGATGTATGTATTTCTCCTATAATTCAGATGTGTCCTTCTCAAGGACCTGAAAGCATTTCTTTGAAATGTAACCATCAGGAAAGATAAACCTCTGTTTCCCAGCCTCTGTGGGAGGATAGAATCTTAATTTTGATAATTGCCAGTTTACAGACACTGACCAAACCTTTATAATTTTTCACTTTCCTGACTCTACTTCAGCCACCTCTGCCATATTCGCTCCCTTCCCCTCCCTCATTCTCCTTTTAAAAACACCCAATCACCTCTGCACAAATCAAAAATTGAGTTCAGCTCTTTTCCCTACCATCTGTAGTTACTAAATAAAATAGGTTCTTACTGCTTTAATCCATGTCCAGTTTTCTTTACCTTTGACAGGCTTATTCCTTTATGTCAGTAATATATATATACACACCACTCTCCAAAGAGAACTGAACTCTAATAAACTCTCACAAAAGTGAGCTGAGTCTAAGAAATTTTAACAAAGACAAATCACTGCCTGAACTGAACTTTTCCTCCCCTTCTATAATCTCAAGTTATGGGAGCAGGTGGCGGTGAGGGGTGGGGTCGAATAGGAAGGCAATATATAATCTGTCTTCAAAGTGCAACTCAGAGTGAAACAAACATGTCTCTGGTATGATGAGAATGGAGTTAAAAAAGTTGTCTTATACAATATCAGAAAAAAAAAAACAGATGTAGAGTTTCCTAAACACCAAGAAGGTGAAAAGAAACATCATGATAACTATGGAAAAAAGGAGGGAGGGAGAAAGACAAAATGAGAGGTTGTAATACAAAAGATAAAATTACTCAACTTAAAATAAAACAAAGCCCAAGAGAGAAGGTAATTCCCCACTTATGCTTTGCACTATAAAATAACATATGTGTTCTATAAAAGAGTAGAGCTCAAAATGAGATGATTAAATAATACAAGATTAAAATGAAGATTGCAGATCTTAAGAAATAATATATTATGAACAAAGCAAATGCCATTTGGAACAAATAAGAATAAATATCCTAAAGGGAACAGAATTAAAATGACTGAAAATGGAATTACTAACATGGAGAGATGTCTGAGACAATCACAGTAAATTCAGATAAAACTAAAGCCAAAGGGATTAAAACAGAGTAAAACTAATAGATTTAAGTGGTAGACAACTATAATTAAAAATAAAACTAACTTGTGTACTGAAGTAAAGAATCCAAATTAACAAGGATTTAAACATGAAAAAAATTTCCCTGATATGAAAGAACAAAGTTTTAAAAAATACCATATTCCAGAAAGCACTGAGACATATTTGGTTAAGTTATTAAAATTAAAGCATAAAAAATAATTTTTAGTCACCCATGCAGAAAAATTAAATGCCTTTGAAGAAGAAAAATCCAGACCAATGGCCACACATTTCTAATGGAAAATTTAACTGAAAAATATTGCCAGATAAGGAACCATTGTAGCATCAAGCAACAATTTCAATCATAAAACAACTAAGGGAGAAGAATACCCATAAACATTTCTGTTTTGTGTTATTTTGGAGGTGGGGGGGGGGATTAATTCACATCTTATTACAATTATTGAAATTCAGACATTTGAAAAAATTTAACTGAAGATCTCTGGAAAGGAATGGATAAAACCAATGATTAAATCACTTTATAGTAGAATTAATAGTAAATAATTGTGGAAATTACAGAATAGAATGTAAAATGTATAAATCTTTTAATGTAAAAATGACAGAGGTCAAGGAACATGTGGGAAAAAGTGAGCAGCATGATATTCTCATCTTTCATAGCAGAAAGTTAATCAATATTGTCTCAATTGAAACATGGTTAAAAATGTAATGACTCTAGTCTCTTAACGGTTTTCCATGATCTGTTAAGTCTAAAAGACTCTTAGCATATGATAACTTCTATAAAAAAGAATCATTTATTTGACATGAAACAAGGTTTTTTTGTTTCATATTATTTACTTTTCCTTTAAAATAAATTTAAGAATAAAAATAGTAAAGACATAGCATCATATTAATATAATTGAGACATTACTAAACTGTTGTTCTTGACTATTTTCACTGGTTTAATCTTCCCAAAGTTATATTGTGTCCTGTTTTTATTCTATGTTTAAGTAGTGGTGAAAAGTTTAAAAGTACACATGAAATTCATATGCAAGTTTTAAGGATTAATAATAAACGCTATATGAGAGAATCGAGTAAGGATGTGTAAGGATAAATATGTGGAATGTAATAAGTGGTAGAAAACTAACTGAAAAAAATATAAAAGGACTCTTTGCTCCTAGATTTCAGGTCTTTGATGTGGAATATATGCTATCCATGTGTGCATGTCACTTTACAAAACTTAATACATAAACATAAATAAGTTTTAATTCATATTTACTTGCTCTTGAAAAGTCAACTCCATTATATCTAAAATTGAAAGCATCCCCTTTTTTATTACCAACTGTATCAGAGGTCATTTCATTATTCAGTAATAATGAAGGTTTAATTGAGTTAAGTGTAAATTAATTGAATGTCTCCTAACAGGTTTATTTGACAGCATCCCTTCACCTTATTTGACTAATAAAAGCATAAAAATCCTGAAAGTAAATTAAAAAAAAATCATTACAGACTATATCAATGTCCTCATGATTCTTTTGTCAATACTAATGTTTATATATTATTTGGTTAATTGAATTCTTTATAAGCAATGAGTTAATATAAGTGACTAGGTATTTAAAGGAAATTTCATGGTAGAAATATTTTTTAAAATTTTCTTTCTATGTGTGTATGTGTTTCTAAATTGCACTTCAATGAGAACACAAAAATTATCATTGCTTCCTGTTTTCTAACAATAGGAAATGAATTTATAATAATTTAAGTCTCATGACATCTTCTTTCAATCTAGCAAGTGAATGTATATTGACTACACACTCTGGCAAATGCTTTTATTAAGGAGGAGATGGATATAACCATCGCTGCCCTAAAATAGCATAGTGTGATTATGCTCAAGGCTAAAACAAAGATGTTCTAAGCTTTTTCCCAAAATTACATAATAATGCTTTACTTTTACAGAGCCCTTTGCTGTGTAAATAGTAAATAACATTTACAGATATTATCCCATTATCACAATCATCCAGCCTCAAATAATATACCTTAATCTCCTTGTAGCATGGAGACCTGGAAACATGAAGTAAAATAATAATAATAATAATACTTTTTTTCTACTATACAGAGCTGCTTCTCTATATTTTGGTTTCATTCCTATATTAGTTCCTATACCTGCTTTCTCCTAATCCCTACCACCATCTCACAGCCAATATAATCCCTGTCGTAGAAATGAGGTAACAGAAGCTTAGTAGCTTGTCTTAGATAATACAGCTAAGTCTATAAAGGAACCCTGAATATAAGTCATTCCACCTTTTTTTTCCAATGAGAAGATATTTTAAAAGTTTGGAAAAAAGTGAATACACTAGTCTGTAGATGAAATTGTCAAATCTCCACGTGACATATTTAAATAACTTAATTATATAAATACATATTGATATAAATATTATGATTTAGGTATACTGCTTTTTAAATTCACATTACATGAAAGAAGTTTATCTCAACTATTCATGTACATCTTTGACATCATCAGCAGTAGACTGCTAAATCTCAGACCCATGTTATACAGTACCACCTGCTCTTGTATAATCTCCTTTCCCTCTGGGCTTGGCCTTGTCACTTGCTTTGGCTAATGGAGCAAGTGTGATACAAAAAGGCTTGATAGGCACTTGGATATTTAGGCTTATCCTATTTGACTGCTCACTCTTTGAAGCCAGATGCCATGCTGTAATAAAGTTTAAACTAGACTAAAGATGAGAGACTATCTTAGACATAAGAGCCTCAGCCAGACTTCCAGTTGCTTGGTGACTCTAAGCAATGCTATATGGAGCAGAGTCACAACATCCCAAGAGGCCTGGCCCAAATCTCCAAATCCTGAGCAAATAAAAGGTTATGTTTCAAGCTGCTAAATTTTGGGATGGTTTGCTTTTCAGTAGATAACTGAAATGCTTTCTATAACTTAACTGTAACCACTTTTTGAATCATCTAACAGTTTTCCATTTTATATCATCTTTGCTTACTTCTTTTGAATCTGTTTTATATTGTCACCAAAATTTTATTCCATGTTGTAAGTACCCACAACATAAATAGAATTTCAATTTATTTATCTTGTAAGTCCATAAGTGTGATCTTCACAAGCACTTATTGTAGGGCTTTTAAAAGCAAGTTATAAAATCTTTATTTACAAAGATATTCAAAACTATCTCTGTGGCATTATACTTCAATCATTCTTAACTAAACCTATTTAAAAATTTTTTAACATCTCAAAGAAGTTGTAACTGTGGTACTTTTCGGCTAATCTGTCTTACTTCAACATGACTCTGTTGTTTAAAAGGAAGTAAGGGTAGTGCCCCAAAATATGAAAGACTTTCTAAAGTTTAGCTTCACTGCTCAAATAATGATCTTATGGACTAGCAATGTCCAGCATGAGCTGGGAGCAGATTTTAGGACCTCAACCCAGACCTACTAAATTAGAATATGCTTTGTAACAAGATTCCCAAGGAGATTTGTATGCACATTAAAAACTGAGAAACAAAGGGTCTAAAAAGGAGTAGGGAAACTACTGCACCATAGATCAGACTTCATCTACAATGTGTTATTGTAAATAAAGTTTTATTGGTACATGGCCATCTCCATTAATTTAAATGTTGTCTATGGCTGCTTTCACCTCACAATGGTTGAAGTGAATAATTGTGACAGAGACCATATGGGCCTCAAGACCTAAAACATTTGCTGTCCAGCCTTTTATGGAAAAAATTTGCTCATCTCTGATCTAGAATATAACGTAAGTCTGTCTCTTTTTTTGAGAAGTAATTTTGAGAAAAAATATCACATTTTAAAATCAAGTATTCGCTATGACCTTGGGCTATCACCTCTCTGAGCCTTTGTTTTTCTCATTTGTAGAATGATGACAGCGATGACAACTGTGTGTGTGTGTGTGTGTGTGTGTGTGTAATGTGGAAATAATCAGATATTTGGATTCCAAATCCAGACTCTCTTGACTCCTCTTTTATTCAGGATATGAAGAGGAACGAAAATACATAAAGTCTGGTTTTAAAACACTTGGCACCCCTTCCTAGTATGTGACCATTTATGGAAGTAGAAGTCTGCAATAGGAAGTAAAGTAAATTGACCTAGTGAATCTATATGTATTTGATTTTGAGCTCTTAAAAAACAAACATACCTAAATTTAATAGGTATGACTGTATGACTTTTCTGCTTTGAGAGGCTATTTGTCCTCAATTTTACACTCATAAATTGTTACTATGATCAAATCATCCTGTGGAAAGTAAAGTCAATGCCTGTATAATGTTAAAACTGGTAATTTAATGAAAATATTGGAATCTCAGGATGTAGCAAACTGTAGACTGAATCAAGAAACAAAACCTGATAAAAAGAATTCACTGCTCAGAGCTCAAGTAGGCAGACTGGGAGAGGTTCAGAATGTGGTAACATCACTCCAAATATGTACCATTGGGCTACTAGAAAGATGATGAGAAGCAAGATAAAAATAACTTTTTTAACACAATGCAGTTCTGAGCTATTTTTGTACAAAAAAAAATGGCATATTGTCTTTAATAAATAGACAACAGTGAGAAAAACAGACTGATCTACTATGCGCATATTCCATTTAGAAGCACATGCGTGAATTGCGTGACATGGATACTTGAAAGGTTCTAGAAAGAAATTCTGGGCTTGATTCTTGCTGGCAGTTATAAAAAGCAATTAAATAATACTAGTAGTTAAGGATTGGGATGACATTCACTAAGAAAACTCTAAAACTCAGTAAATTATAATCAAAATCTAACTAGTCAGCAAAACCTCAAGATGAGCAAAGACTGCAAATTTCTAACAGCTTTTCAGAGTTAAATAGATTAAGAAGTCAAGACAAAAGACAATGACTAATTAAGTTGTCTAATATTACAAGTTCTCAAACTTGAAGGCACATCATAATCCCCTGGAGGGCTTGTTAAAATACAGATTGCTGGGCTCCATCCTCCAGTTTCTAATTCAGTAGATCTGAGGTGGGGTCAGAGAATTTCCATTTCTAACATTTCCTGGAAATGCTGACGATGCTGTCTGGGGGCCACACTTTGAAAACCACTGGCTTAGATCATACTGTACTGGGAAGAACCAAAGAACCCTGACTCAATATCTTTCATTCTTCTAAATGATTTAAACCCTCACAGGGAGATCAGAAAGACTACAGTCATTTAAAAATCAGGCAAGAATTTGTAAATACCTCTTGGTCTAGGCACACAATAAAATAATTATTTAAAATAGTATTTGGAACTTGAGCTTAGCATTTCAAATAGCTTATATAACCTCCCTATATAACACTTGTGTTCTTAGAATTCACTTTGGAAAAGAAGAATTAGGCCAATTATTATTGTTGTCAAAATGAAGTTTTAGGAAAATAGTTTGAAGTTTGCATTTTTAAAAACTGCCAAGTACTCTAGGTTTAAGTTATCAATGCATACTATTCGTAAATAACTTTACATTAATTTTCCGTGTTTTTTGAATGCTTACTATGAAGAAGTATTACTTTTATTTACTTATAAGGTGTTAGTAGTAGGTAGGTGATATAATTTTGCTTTAACAGTTATATGGTCATCTGGTTTGACACCGCTATTTGCATAATAAGACATATTTCTACTTTGTTTGCCAAATTTAGAAAATTATATGCTTATAAGATGCTGTGAGAATTTAGGAAAAAAATTTTCCCACAACCAGAATTTTTCTTTGAAAGATCTTCTCTATGTGTTTTATATGTTTGTGAAGAAATTTGAAGAAGTTAGTGACCTATATGAAGAATGCACATTTTTTAATCTTCTAATTAAATTTATGATGAGTTTGTGTTGCTAACTAGGACTTTGCAATGAAAGTTTTGCACTCAAATGTATGTCATCACTGAATAAGACTAAAATCTATAATAAAACCCAGTGAGATAATGTCAGCCAAAAAATCAAAATAAAATAAATTAATAGCATTAAAATTATATGCTCTTACTCAAAGGAGTTTCTCATTTTTTAAGATTTGCTAGTAGAATGATAAAACATTATCAAATCTTAGTGTTGTGAAGAATAAAATAGAAAAGGAATAATGATAATTTTGAAAGCAAACTGTGCACATGGCGTTATAGAGAATAGAGTACAGATCGAAAATGGGGATAGGAATAGATGGTGTGCATAGTAAGTGGAGAACATTCTCCAATGGCATAAAATATTAATATGTACTATGAATACACCAGGGAATTGAGGCAGGCACAAGGAAGAACTAAAATTATTCTTCTCAGTAACCCAGACTAGATGTCCAAACCAGAAGTATATTTTTAGCTCTGCAAAGAATAAGATGAGAGAAGGCAAGAAAGTATGAAAAGGGAAATCCAGGAAGAGTAATTTCCTTCAGCTGCAAGTGAAGAAAAACTTGTATCAAATGCTAATAAAAGAAGACAAGCAAATGAATTATCTCACATAGCATGAAGCTTATAGGTAGGGCATCAACCTCCTGATCTTCCTGGCCTAGTGGCTGGTATAAGGGTGGTCCAGATGTCACAACCATCTGTAACTTTATGAGCTCTAGGTGTGAGAAAACAAACTTGACAAGACAGTTGAGGATACAGGACCAAATAAGAGAGCTATGAAGAGCATGAGGAGAGGACCTGCAAGTGGGAGAAGCCAGAATCCCCAACTCCATATTCTGGACCAGGACCCCTATGACTCATTCAATTGTTGATGGATAGGGCATACCCCTTCTAGGATAGGATGACCTCAGTGTCTTTGCAGGCAGACCTAGAAACTCCCTAACTAATTTTCCCACCTAACTCCTTTCTAAGAGCCATGAACTCCCTTATTATTAGTATGGATGTTGAGGGATGGGAGGTCTCTTCTTCTGTATCTGCTTCCTGCTGAGAAAGGTCCTAGTCCCTGCCTACTGGAGTTTTATGGAGATCTTTTCCTTTCTGTCTAATCAGGGCGGGGTCTTGGGTTTCCTGCTGAAGTGCTGCCTCAGTCCCTAAACAAGAAAAAGGAGATACAAACTGGTTATTTAAATCATAACTAGGTTTACTAAAACATTAAGAACTCTGCAAGAGTTGTCCCATATCATTTCCAACTGACAACAGACCTACAGGCGGGAGTGCATTGGATGCAGCAACAAGAGATAACTCCTACAAAGATAAACAAAATAAAAATAAATGCTTCCTTAGCGCAGCGAGACTGGGCAGCCAGGAAGTGAGGGGGAGAGATCAAGACCAAAAATTCCTGTATACAACCTCATGAATTTGTTTCACTTTTCTTCAATGAGTTGTCAGAGAGGTTAAAACAACATAGTCCTTTAACTGCTTCACATCCATGGTTATATCTGAGTAATAGGTTGTCTATAGCCACCCTGTTTTCAAGGATGGCTTCTCTGACCTGTCCTAATTCATCTCCCATGGCATGGATGGTCTGAGAAGGCTTTTGCCATGGAGCAGGCTATTCTGTTGGCACCAAGGCAGCCTGTGGGGTTTGGGTCTAGGCCCCAACTTTTGGAGCTTCCTTTGAATATTGGGCACAGACCAAGTTTTGAAATGTATAGCCAGGAGTGTCTGGCCTCAGACTTTGGGCCAATGTTAGTATATTCTCTAAAAGTCTCAGAAAACTGGTCAAACAACATAAAACACAGAAATTATTTTGATGAAGCAAGAATCCTTGTTTTCTACTCAGAAAACTTTTCCATAAATCAGTAACAGACCAATAGTCTAAGAAACATTAAAACACAATTCTAATTTTGCATTAGCTTACTTTTGGCATTTAAACTTCCAATCTTGTTTAGCTTAATCACATAAAATTTCCTCTCAGGATTTCTCTTCACAAACCTTCTACCACTTTCCTCATTCCTTCAGTTTGCCTCTTCCCTCATTCAGAAATAACCAACTTTAAGACAAACACCTTTCCTTCAATTCTCTTCAAAATAAATCTCCATATTTATACTTTCTGTTACCAAAAACATTTTCTTTCCATCATAATTAGAATTCTTAACTGAACTACCATATTACATATAACACAGATAAATATAGATCAGAGGTCATGCATATACCCATATTTTCCCATCATCAGTATTTGTAACTTCCCTAAGGGTACATATCTATTTTCCTCAGGGAGCGATGAAATAGATGGGGTCCCAAGAGAACTCGTTTGCCCTCAGAGTCTGAGGGCGAAGGGGGAGAAAATTCCTAATTACCGAGCCCTCTGGGAAGGTGCTCCTATCATTGGGCCAGCTAATAAGTCTGGGTCTTGGTAAAGGAGCATAAAAGCGGAATTTTTACTGGTATAGCAGTCTTGGCTTGCCTGGGCTTGCCATTGTACCAAGCCACTGGATTAACTTGTTGGTCAATGTCTTCTGGTATATTAGCAGATTCTTGATACACTAAAAGTCTGGGGGGTCTGCATCCGAGTTGTAACATTGCTCCTAACTTATTTAAATATCCCGTCCGAGCAAGGGAGCAGGGCATCTTGGAACTATTAAAAACTCCCCCTGAAAGAACTGATCTTCAAATTGGCATGTCAGTGGTGGAGTAAAATGGTTGACTTCACCTTCCCCTTATACTCCTATGATAATCGTAGTTCGTGAGGAGGGTTTTCCTGCAAATGCAGGGAGAATAGAATAGGGTGCCCCTATATCTAAAAGAAATTGAATTTGTTTACCCATTACATCCAGAGTTACCTGGAATTCCTTGGTAGTGATGATCACATTCCCGGACAAGGTGGCGAGGATGGCCCCAGGCCTCTTCAGTCACACAGTAGTCCTGGGTGACTAGGACTACTAGATACTAGGGTGTTGGCTGGCCGCCCTCCTCTCTGGGAGTGTGGACAGTCAACTCTCCAATGCCAGGGATTAGTACTGGTTTCCTTTGCATGTGCGGCAGGGGCTCAGGGGATTTTAGGTGCAGTCTTTTGCCCAGTGGCCTACTTTTTTGCATTTGAAGTAAGAACTCAATGTCTCCTTACTCCCTGGTCTCTTAAGGGACGCTTGTCAGGTACCAAGGGCCTGGCCAATTGCGACAGCCATAATCTGGCTTGTCATTTTTCTTTATTCTGTTCTCTTTTTCCCTCTTCAAGATCTCAAGGGTTATAGACCATGAAGGCCATATATAGTATTTGGTCAGTCTGTGGCCCCGTTTGCAGCTTTTGAAGCTTGTGTCTGATATGGGGAGCTGACTGGCTAATAAAATTCTGGCCTAATGAAGCTAACCCTGCAGGGGAAATGGGGTCTACATTAGTATACCTCCTAAAGGATACTTCCAGCTGGCTAAAAAGCTGGCCAGGTTCTCATATTTTTCTAAGCTTCTCATAGTTCACGGCTTTTGTATTCCTTTTATTTTTTTCTCTCTTCCCCCTCCCCCCATGAGAGTCTCTAGAAATTTGGTGCATCTAGCTATTCCCTCTTGGTATTATAATTCCAATCAGGATCAGCTAATGGTACTACCTCTGTTCCAGGGGCATGGTCCTGGGGATTCCTAGCAAAGGCCTCATCTGCCTCCTGATGAGCTGCTGTTAGAATATAGTCCTTGTCAATGATTGTTACACTACAGAGTCACAGATGAGCCCAGTTGGAGTCCATAACCTTTAGGGGAACTTAAGGGTGCCCAGCCGTGGAGCCACAAATTCGTACCAAGTCACTCACTCATTTATACACCAAGTTAAAACATTGTCTCCCTGCTTTTGGAAGGCCCTGATGTCTTCCTCTCTGGGAAGACCCTGATGTCTCCCCTGCTGGAGAGACCCTGATGTCTTCCACCTCCTTGGGAAGACCCTGATGTCTTCCCTCACTGGGAAGACTCTGACCTGTGTCTTATAACTGAAGACTAGGAGGTGATCAAGCTCCTCTTTCATCTGGATATAGGGCCTGGATATAGGGCCTGACTAGGGGCTGAGTCTCGAGGCCTTACCTTATCTTGTGGCCGTTCCTGGTGAGTTGGTCTGTTCCTCCTATGAGTTTGGTCAGGGGGCTCGGCTGTACTGGAAGTCGAGGCCCCAGTCTGAAAGAGAACTCGAGATACCATCAGGTGGCATGCCTCCTCGTTCTACTCAGAGCCCCTCCACCCTGGCCTGGCCAGGCCACCGGTCCAGTGGCTCAAAGGGCTGGCATGGTTGGAATCTCACTGAAGCCTCTAAAGATGTTGCAGAAACAAGACCGGCGAGAAACCAAGCACCACTTGGAGAGTTGGAGAACTCAGGTTTATTATGCCAGCAGTCCCAGAAGAGCTAACGCTCTGAAGATCTGGGCCCTGAGTTCAGGGGTAACCTTACTTCTATAGGGCTTAATAAGCAAAGGCAATATATCTGTTATTTAGACAGAACAATCAAAGGGGAGGGTGAGTCTTTAGTTGATTTCCAGATTACTCTGCCCTTTGGCCTATGCAGCAAGCATGTCTACAGAAGCAGAACAAAGAGCTGATTACAAGGTTAGCCATTTGAGTGGAAAATCCCTCTTCATCAGAATGCACTGATACTGAAGTGTAGTGTATGAGAAAACATTCTTCTATTTATTTATTATCTTAGGTACCTATGTTTGGATCCTGGAAAGTTGCATATTTATTTCAAGAGCTTAATCAGTACCCCACCACAATGACCTCTAAATACATATTCATACCCAAGCACTCTGTCAGTGAAGATATTAGGTGCTTGGTGTCTGGAAATTAAGGTGTCATAGCTTCAGCTCCTCCATCTATAGTCCAAAGTAGGCACCAAAGCTCTCAGCAGTAAGCTGGCAGGAAAGGCGTAAGCATTTCTTGTTTCCTAATGAGCCCAAGTTTCCTTCTTCTGTCCATAATCAATTTGTGTTTCATCCAGTTGATTCTTTTGTGATGTGCTTGACCTTTAAAAAATCCATGCTTATCATTTTTCTAAATAGTTTCACACTTCCTTTGTCTGGGCCATCTTTACCATTGATCTCTGTCATGGACTCTTCTATACCTAGCAATTACTTTTCCCCCAAGATGCTTTTAAAAATTACATTAGTGTTAAGTTTGGTTTGGTGAGATAATTTTTTCACAATGGAAGATAGCAATAATAATCAAAATAACTATATTAAACTAACAATAATTTTTAAAATCTGGGATACATAAAATACATTGTACAGGTAGAAACAAATGCATCTGGGGTTAGCCATCTGATGCAAGTTAGAAAATACCATGATAAAGCATATACTCTTATTTATGTTAATCAACTTGAAAAGAATGATCAAAATTTAGATTTTCAGAAATCTTAAAAAAAATTTTTTTTATTGGTTTCAAGTATACAGTACATTGGTTAAACATTTATATAGTTTATAAAATGATCGCCCTAATTGTTCTTTCTCTTCTCTGGCTCACCACTTAGCCATTACATTAATGCTAACTGCATTCCCTATGCTGTGCTCCCCATTCCTGTGACCATCTATCGACTGCTAGTTTGTATTTCTTTAACCCTTCACCTCATTCTCCCAGCCCCAAACTTCGAATGATTCAAATATAGGTCATAGAGTGCTGTGGGCATTTTGTTGAGGGACAATATTAAGGCCAAAGCAAGTGTTTGAGTTATTCTCTTTGGAAGAATATTTCAAACAACTGAACATGTGATTAAAAACCTAAGAAATGGTTCACTTAGACAAATGGCTTGCCCAGTTCACTGATACCATAAGATCTAAGTTCTTACAACGTGTAAGTTTCATAAAGGCTGGGATATTTTATAATTTGTACAGTTATATTTTTAACACAGAAGTAGATGTGGCACATGGTACATACTACATGTTTGTTGAAGGACTTTAAAAATGTGATTGCTCTCTTTTAAGATTAGAATACATCTGGAATTTCTGTGTTATGTTATCTCACATATTTTTATCATCGATGAATATACCTGAAAGTTTTTTTTTTTTTTTTAGTATTTTGACACAGATTCAGACATAACAAAGTTGGGAGAGTAGTTCAGAGAATTCCTATATACTCTTCAATTCAATTCTCAGAATTTTGGCATGCACTCTCTCTCTCTCTCTCTCTGCATTCAAATAATGCATATAAATACAGAAATATTTAAGGATAAAGGACAATCGTAATCATCATGTAATTATCAAAAAAAATCACCACTGATACAATAATATTAGTTCATTGAAGGCCTTATTCAAATTTTACCAATTGTCCCTATAATGTCCTTTATAGAAAAATAAACCCCTAAATTATGTGTTGAATAAAAATTTATCTCCTATAATCTGGAAGAGTTTCAGTCTTTCTTTGTCTTTTATGACTTTTTTTATGAGTATAGGTCAGCTATTTTATAGAAAGTCTCTCAATTTGGGTTTGTTTTCTTTTGTTTAGATTCAGGATGTGCATATTACAACAGGAATACCATAGATGTGATATTCTTCTCAGTGCATCATCTTAGGGTTCACATGTTGATTTTCCCCATGACTACTATTGTTAACTTTGGTCACTTGTTTAATGTATTAGTTTCCTCTTGCTGCTGTTACAAATTACCACAAACATAGTGGCTTGTAACAACATAAATTTTTATTGCAGCTTTCCATATCTCAGAAGTCAGATGCAAATCTCACTGGGTAAAATCAAGGTCAGTGAGGCTCTTTTCCTTCTAGAGGCTCTAGGGGAGAATCATTTCCTTCCCTTTTCCAGCTTCTGGAGGCTGCAAACATTCCTTGGCTCATAGTCACTTTCCCACCTTTAAAGCCCAAAACATTCACCCAGGACCCGGTCCAAAAGCAGCAGCTTGAAAAGTGCCAAAACTTTACGTGAAGGAGGTTCATTTACTAATCTTGAAGCATCTGCCAGGGGGGCAGGGACCTGTTGAGATGCTCTTCATGAACAGAGGTGCTAGAGGATGCCATTTTTGCACTTTCCATCTACCTTGCTAGCATCAGCAGGTACATGCAGTCACAGCACTTTCCAGCTTCCCACTTAAGCCAGCAGGTGCACAGTCACAGTGCTTTTCAGCTGCCCCATTAGACTGGTAGGCACGCACAGAGCACTCTCAAGTTGACTTGATATAGCCAGCAAGCACACGCAATCATAGAGCGCTCTGACCTTTTTTTCTGGATAAGATTTTCCTCTTTTAAGAATTCATATAATTAGATTGGAAATATTTGAATATTCCAAGATAATCTTTGATCTCTAGGTCCGTAAACTTAATCACCTCTGCAATGTCCCCTTTTTCATGTAAGGAACAGACACGGATTCTGAGGATTAGAACATGGATATCCTCATGGTGGGAGCTGGCACTGTTATGCCATCATTGTTAAGATGGTATTTGCCAAACTTCACTGTAAAGTTCTTTCTTTCTCCTTTGTATTTAATAATTGTACTGTGGAAGATGCTTTGAGACTATGTAAATGTTTTATTACTCATCAAACGTTCACACACCAGTTCTAGAAGCATTAATGATTCTTGCCTTGACTCTAAAAGTTGTGAAAAATTACTTTTTTTCCACATTGCCTAATCTTTAAAGGAATTCAGGGCTGCCCTTTAGACTATATATCTTAGATGTGGTTGTTCCCAAAGCAGATTCTGAGATAAAGATGTGGATGGAAATAATTCATTTGGGATATAATCCCAGGAATTGCAGAGGAGTCAGAAAGGGAGATAAGGAGGAAACTCAGGGAAAGTTGTATTAATGAGCAGGATACTCTTTTGAGAAAGCAGTGCTTAAATTCCCTGGGGACTCTCTAAGAGCCTGTATAGAACACGTTTCAGAATTGTCCCACTGCTGAGTGAAGATGTCGGAGTGTTTACCATCCATCTCTGTATCTCTGAGGGCATTCACCATCCATCACTGGCATGTTCCAGTGTCCAGAAAGAGCCCCGATCAGAGAGACCCAAGTGCTTGAGGTAGGAAGACTTTAAGCATATACAGGAAGTGTCAACCAAAGATGCAGGCAATCTCCAGGTCAATGGAGGGGATGTGGGTGGGGCCACTGAGTGTCTTTTATACTTTAATTCATTTTTACTTTTAGCAATTAAAATAAATCTTTAATGATATCTTCCTTAGCCTTCAGGAGTCCTCATCAGTTTATTATAACCTTAAGTAAAAACTATTTTATCTTCTCGATTATTTCAGTGGCTCTCTTTTAGTAGCTAGAATCGTTAACCTTTAGAGATGGACAGAATCCAAGAAGTACCAAGGTCAGCTTGTATTTAAAGAAAAGAAACCTAAAGTTTAGGAATTCTCAGAGATGCCTACCATCCCACAGCTGTTAAGTGACAATGTTACGAATGAAAATGTGGGCTCCTCACTTTCTTATTAAACTACATATATGAATGAAAATGCACTAAAAAAACCCCTTATGATCATATTTTGATAATAAGAGGGAATATTTTCTTGATAATCTTTTTTTTTCTACTTTGCAATCAGCATATCTCTTCTGGATGGACATTAAAAATAAAAAAATTAATTTACTTTTTCAAAAGCGACAGTACAATTGTCTATGACTTTTTATTTAGAAAGGCCTGGGGAACTTGAAAGCATTTTCAGTTCTTTTATTTGGACATAACTACAAGACATATTCCAGGAGTAATAAGACTCTGTGAGACAGGATTTTTTATTTTAATATATAGAATGATATTAGGTGCTACTTTGCCTTTTAAGCTATAGCTATTTGTTGCATTGATTCCATTATCTTATGGCAAGTTAATGTCACGGCAACCCTGATTCTGCGTAACAGTCGACAGATGATAATCCTTCAGCTCAGAAGCATAGGATACTATTTTCTCTCTATACATTCTTTTATCAAGAGTAAAAGTAGCTTGGCTTTTCTTTAGCCATGGGAGATTATTGGGATAGACAAAATATAGCTTCAGAGACTCAGTTTCCTCATATGTCAATTGTATGTACTACATTCTTTACCAAATTTTTAAAAAGTTCCTTTAACAATATTTGTCATGTTTGCTGTGCATAACTGCTATGTGCCCTTTCATACATTTTCTCATCTAATCCCAACAAAATAAAGATACGTGTATTATTATTGTTATGTTATTAAATGATGAATTCAATATTAAGAAAGCAATGTAAATTGCTTAGAGTTCCATGATTAAATGTCAGATGCAAGATTTGAAATAGGGCTTGTTTCTTACTCAAAAATCCCATGTGAAAAAAATATTGTTATACTGTCTTCCTATGCTTGTTGAAAAAAATGTAATTAGACAATGCACTTAAACAAGCTTGAAAATGACAAAATTCCAAGCCAGATAGAATTAATTATTGTACCAAGGAGTAAATTTTAAACACCAAAAATTCTAATACATTTGATTGAAACTCAATTTAATTTGAAAATAAATACATCTGATTATGCACTTTTGCCAACTAATTATGTTGTAATCTTAAATGAATAGCCACAGAGTGTTACAACATGAAAAAATTGGATATCATTGGTATAAAGTAAATTCTTTGAGTACTCTACTGTTATTATTTTAATTTAATTTCTCTGGGAAGAAAGAGAAAAAACTTTCCATATTGAAAAACTATAGATAACTACAAATGTGAGTACTTTCTTAGAACCTTGTAAATTTTAAATTAAAAAATCCCAAATATTTATTTATTTATTTATTTATAATAATTTTTTTTTATGGTTCCATTGGTTAACGAAATCCAATAAGTTTCAGCTGCACACTTTAACAGTAAGGCATATATATATTTACACTGTGTGTTCACTTTCCATAATTATATTTCTTTCTGTCACCACATATTTGATTCCTTTTACCCTGACTACTTCCCTGCTCCCCCCCCCATCCCTTCTGGTAACCCTAGTCTATAGTCCATGTCCATGAGTATCTGTTTGTCCTGTTCATTTGTTACTTTTAGGTTTATATCCCACATATAAGTGATATTATATGATTTTAAACTCTTTCTGTCTGGGTTATTTTGCTTAGCATGATTATCTCGAGGTCCATCCATGTTGCCACAGATGGCAGTATTTCATCTCTTCTTATAATATTCCATTTGGTGTATATGTACCAAATTTATTTTTATTTTTACCTTGGTAATACACATATATCATTAAAGTCAAATACACATTTTTAATGAAAAATGCATTCTCATTTTTCTCTTGTCCTCATATCCTTATGCACCTCTCACACTCCCCAGAAGCAACACATCTAATTCCTTTCCTTGTTTTCTCTGGAATTTATCTCCATATTTCTGTGGAGGCATTGCCTATATCTCAGCCAAAATAGCAAAGAGAAAGTTCAAGAAAAATACTTTGGAAAGAAAATACAGTTTCTACCACAAGTTCTATTATTTTTAGCTATCAAATTTGTAGCTTCTTTTAGCTCCTTCTTGTTTTCTGATATTCCTTTTGATATTTCTATTCTTATTTAACCCATAAAGTGCTACCTTTTATTTACTTTTATCGAATTTATTGGGTGACATTGGTTAATAAAATCAAATAGGTTTCAAGTGTACAATTCAATAATACATCATATGTATACTGCATTGTGTGTTCACCACCCAGTTAGGCCTCCTTCTGTCATCATATATTTGATCCACTTTACCCTTTTCTACCTCCTCATCCCCGCTTTCTCTCTGAAAACCACTAAACTGTTATCTGTGTCTGTGAATTTTTGTTTGCTTTGTTCATTTGTTGCTTTCCGTTTCGTATCCCACATATGAGTGAGATTATTGTTCTCAACTTTTTCCGTTTGACTTATTCCACTTAGCATGATAATCTCAAGATCTTATTTGAGCATGTTGTGTATATAGATAGGACTTTTGTTTTCATTTTCTGCTTGTATATCTTACATATTTTTTTAAAGCAAGTTTCTTGCCTTTTGTTCTTTGGTAGTTTGTTTTTATTTTGTGTGTTCTGTGTTAGGAAATTGCTTCCAATGTATGGTGATCTTTGTTGCTTTCTTTATATTATATTTAAGGCACTAAAAAGTCAATTGTTATAGCTGGATAATGGGAATTGTTGACAGAAGTTTCCTTAGAGCGGTTGGCAAACTTTTCCTGAGAAAGGCCAGAAAAATATTTAGGCCTCATGGACCACATGTTCTCTGTTACAACCACTCCACTCTGCTATCGTAGTGTGAGAACAGCCAAAGACAATTGCAAATGAATGGGCATGGCTGATTTCTAAGAGAAGTTGATATACTAAAACAGACTGGAGACCAGATTTGGCCTAAAGGACATAATTCTAGAGTAGTTAGGTGAGGAAATGTTTTCCTTATCAGTATTCAGTTTCTCTGAAATAAAAAAAAACTCTAATTTTATGCCTGAGGATATTTGAGTGTTATGTTGAGACACTGGTAGAGGCAGTTGTATTTTTCAATATTTAGTCTGCAAGTAACTCCCACTTTTAGGTTACATATTTTTCCCATCCTCTAAGAACCTGGATTCTCTGATGTTTGGTTGTTTTGTTTGTTTGTTTGGTTGGTTGGTTGGTTGGTTTTTGAACAGAAAGATTCTCTCGTCTGAAAGTTTTGTGATTAGGATATTCACCTGACTGCTTCTCCTTAGTCCTCCACACTATCTGTTATCACCATGTCCTATACCCTCCAGCAATCTACAAATGTACTTATTAATATCTCTCTCTATAATGCTTATATTTTAGCTTTCTTAGCTTACCTTAATGAGGTATAACTCTTCCATCTGCCTTTCCTCTTTGAAAAATTGGATGACATATCTTGTCCATTGTTATCCCCTCTTCCATGCTCAATTTCTTTCTGGGATTATAAAATTTTCATTCCTTTCCTGCAATTTTAGTGGAGTTTCAGGAGGGAACACCGATAAATATACACACTTGGCCATATTTACCTAGAGGTATGTGGATTTCTTTTATGAAACAGCAAGGCTCACATGATACTGGAAGTGAAATGGACAAATAGAGAACAATCAAGCTGTGATAGCCAGAGGGATTATTTAATTGTGGTACACAAGAAGTATCATAATATTCATGGTTCTGCACATTAGTGTATCTTTTTTTTTTAGCCAGGATTCAGTCTGCAGTTTAAACTTCATTTCCAAAATTTGGGTATAATAAAAACATTTACATCAAAACATCTTGATTAGAACACCCGAAACATATTTCATTAGCAGATGAGAATCCAACATAGAGCATAGCAGCTACACTATGATCTTTGTAGGCGAGTCCATGCCATGGTCCTAGAGAACTAGAAGAAGGATTGTGCAGAGCATATTGGAAAAAAGCAACACCTCATTAAATATATCATTGATTATCATTTTATTTTAAAAGTCAACATGAAAATAAAGTTAACATGAAAATTACATTCGTAGAAAGCTATATTTGCATATTTAAATACTTATTAAAATAAAAATCCCATTGTAAAGCATTTATGAAACTAGAGGAGAAACAAAAACTTAGATAAAGAGAAAAATAATTGGTGAGAACTGAAGAGAATCATCTTAAGTATACCTGTTTCGGGATGTTAAATAGTTTCTGATTCATTAAAGATATGCTGCATGTTTATCAAGCACTCCATATAGTCAGAAAGATAATGTGGAAATCCAGTGACTGTAACAAACCATAGCCTGGAGTTCACATCCAATGTTAAGCATATACTAACTATTACATGGGAAAATTATTTTAAAAATCATTCATCTTTATGTTCATACTCTTTTTAAACATTGGGAAAAGTAATATTTTTTAAATGTTGTCACAGTAAAAATTAATGAAGTGAGCTATCATATATGCCAGCGGCATCTTGTAAGTTACCTGGGTGTTTGATATAGTTTAGTTAGGTGGGGAGGTGGGCACACTCTGAATATTAGATTTGCAGCTCTAGGCTCCACCTCACTAGTGCAGTTGTTGTTAATCTCAGGCCCAAAGCAGCAAACTTGTTAAGTGACAGAGTTTGCAGAACGTTGCTTTACCATAACTCATTTCTGTATAAATGTTCTACATAGTAGAAGTTATTAGTGCTTAGTACTGGTACGTAGTGTCTGGTACATAATACACACAAAATATTTGCTGATTTAATTGGATTTGACTTTTGTTCTTTCCTTAGACTAATAACATCTTAGAAACAGCCAGGAACTTCATTTGACCAAGCCGTTTACACTCTTTGGCAATTAGTTCCTTTTGAGGCTTTTGCAACACGATTTGCAAATATAGGCTTTTATAAAGAAATGCCATTAATATTGAAAACATACTTCTTAATTATTTAAAAGCACTAATGACTGTAAGTCTCAGGGAAGAAGCATTTTAGTTCTCTATAATTGTCTAATATAATATCTATTTGACTGAAGAGACAAGTTATAGGATTCATTAAAGTATACACAAGCCCTAATAACAATATAAATATATCAATACCTACATTTACTTAGAATGATGCGACAACCCCTTCCCCACAAAAAAAAAAAAACCCTAAAACCCACTTTGAGATAATTTGAGGCAGCACTTTTAACATTTCAACAGATACATTTTTTCCCCATACATTTTTGCCAACACTGTAGCCTCAGTATTTTCTGTTTCCAGGCCACCTTAGCAGGATCTTAAAATTTTCCATATTTTCTGTGTACCCTTCCAAAAGTGCTCTCTCTTTTATCTATGTAATTCCTAATGCTTGTCATTTCTTGGTCTTCAAGGCAAAATAGACAAGGGCTTGATCATGTGTAGCTCTTTTCTTGTTGACCTCTCTATGTCTCAATAAAAATATTGCTTCTAAAACGAGTTGCTCAAGTACTTTATCCTTATATCTCCTCTAATCAAAGTCCTTAACTGTGCAGAACAGTCTTTCCACCAGAGTCAAATTAGACTTAAATAGATTCAACTGTCGCTTTTCTGCATTCTTAACCTGATAACGTCAGTTTAATCAACAGACTGTGAAATATGTTCTTTGCTAATCCTATTTCATAAAAAAATGTCTTTTGAATTTCTACTAAGATAAGTACAACTTTATATGAATTCTTGTGTGTTTTTTGCATTTACAAGTTAAAGTTGCATGTAGTTTTTCTTATGTAAATTAATTACATCTGCATTTTGTACAATAGTCTTTATTTTATGTATTCTCATTCAAAACTCTGGCCTGAATCATGACTCGCAGGAAGATAGAATTATGTAAAGAAAAAATATTTTATAGTAATCCAGCTCTGCTATAATTAATTATTCAAAGCTCTTTGATTATGCAGATTTACATATTTCAGTATTTACTCTCTCAGACTTTCTACCTCACTGACAATGCTCTCAGAAGGTTTTGAAATGTAATGATTAAAACATTTTTTTCTAAGTAATCCTCCATATGAACTGATGCAAAAGTTTCTAATCTTGAGTACTTGTACGCCTGGGTGAACTAAAAGCAAAAATGGTGGCTCTTATGTTATGCTTTGTCATTTGAAAAGCCAAATATAAAACTCGATATTTTCATAAGTTGAGGCTCCAGTACTTAAGTGAAACCCGATCCATCTTTGTTGTTTTTTCCTGAAAGTCTGCAAATTGCATGTTAACTGGTTATCTCAGCTTACTTGAAATTTGGACTGTTCTATTTGACTGTAATGAAATTGGGATAGTGAATTATTAGCAAGCACCTTATTGAGAGGGAAAACTCATAACAAGAAGGCTGAGGATGAAATAGGAAGAACTGAAGGTACTGTTATGACCTTGGGAAACTCTGAGATATCATATTTCAGGATGTGCTCTAGATATGGTCTAAGAACTGGTTTGTGACACCCTGACGCAACTGAATACCTAATCCTTGATTTAGTTACCTAGCATGTGAAATTCAGTAATGTTCTTGGAGATGGCTGTAATTATTCTGGGGATCTGAAGATAAGAGACATTTATTTCTAAGTGTCCTGTATAGCAGTGGCCTCTGTAGACCTGCTGTATATTATATAACTGAGTTTGATGAGGAACTCTGGATCCTGATGAATTTACATCCCTTACATATCCAGACACAACTACATTCGCATTTAATTCAGTTTGTATATATAAAACCGGGCACAGACAGGTATTTAGATTTCTGTAATCTCTGAAGGGACCCTCTGTCACTTACATATTCTTATTCTCAGTGTGCATCTGTCCAGGAGGATTTTGGGCTCAGGTAACTTGGCCATTTACTTCAACTGCACTGATTACCTTTTGTGATGAGAAACCCTATTTGATTTGCCCCTCGATCAATGTCATTGCTCAATTGTTCCATTAATACAAACATACTCTTGACCCATATCACTGCAGTTATCCAAAACATGTTTGGAATATTTAATTATAAAACTGATATTTTAAAAAACAACATTAAAACAAAGAAACAAACCAAAAACATCTTCAAAAGGAATAAACTAGATTAAGAATAAAGTCACTTATAAACTGTAGGATTTTTTTTTCAATTTTTTTGAATATAGATTTATTGAACAAAGTTATAATGATAATAGAGGGAATATAAATGGTGTTAACTACAACACAAAACAATCTCAGCAGCTCTTTTTATTTTTCTATGTTCTCTTCCAGTCTTCACCAGTATAGATTGATATAACTATAGTTCAAATTCATAGTTTAAGTGACTGCATATTATTACAACCAATGGATATACTATCAATTATTTGTTTTTTCTTTTTTCTCTTAATTTTTTCAATTACCTAGAGGCTATAACAAAAAGTCCCTTAAATTTATGATTATATAGTTATTTTTTCAATTGGCATGTAAGAATGACCATATTTAGAGAATAGAGAAGAAGGTAGGTGAATATAAGAGAAGAGCAATGAAGAAACACAAAACAAAACAAGTGGTCCAAGTCTTCCTATGTAGGACTATACTCTGCCAATGAACTATGAAGCTTAACTTTTACATTTTATTTCAGATTAAGGCAATATAAGATCTTAAGTAAACTTTACTATTAAGAAAACTTTGCTGTACAAATTCACGTTGGGGGAAGTTATTACATTCTTTTATAAATTTGTTTGGTGTGTGTTGTTTCTTATGGTGAATTTTAAGTGGAAAGAGATAGACCCTTATCATTTCAAGGGTATAATGAAGATTCTGTTGTCAACCCCACCCCATTACCCTGTTACTGAAATTAGAAAAATATATTATAAGAAAAAAACTATAGACCAATATTTCTCATAAATCTAGATGCAGAAATTCTCATTGAAATTTTAGTTACTGCAGTATAGCAGTTTGTAAAGAAAATTATGTGTATACACACATAATTATATAATCTTCTTTGGTATAGTGTCTCTTTGAATCTTGAGCCCTTTTTGTAAAATCAATGTTTTATTTTAAAATAGTTTTGGGTTTACAGAAAAGTTATGAAAATAGTACAGATAGTTCTCATATGCCTTCACACCCAATGTCCCCTATTATTAACATCTTACATTAATATGGTACATTTCTGTACCATATGTGAGGTATTTACTAACAAAAAATTAAAATATAAGTTTATACAAAGACTTATACTCAAATGTTTAAATCACTCTTGTATAAAAGACTCCAAAATTAGAACAACCAAATTGTCCATCAATAGGTAAATGGATAAACAAATTATAATATATCTATACAAAGGAATATTATTTAGGAAAAAAACCCATTGCTACATCTAACAACACTGATGACTCTCAAAAGCATTATGCTAAGTGAAAGAATCCAGACTCAAAAGCCTACATATTTTCTCATCCAATTTATGTGAAATCTAGAAAAGGAAAAATCATGGTAACAGAAAGAAGATCAGTGATTGCCAGGGACTGGGTTGGAAGAAGGAGATTGAATGCAAAGGGGCCAGAGGATAGTTTTGGGTAGATGGATATGTGTTTATACAGATGTTCCTTGACTTACGGTGAGGTTACATCCTGATAACCCATTGTAACTTGAAAATACCATAAGTTGAAAATGCATTTAATGCACCTAACTTACTGAAATCGTAGCTTAGTCCAGCCTACCTTAAATGTGCTCAGAACATTTCCATCAGCTTACAGCCTACAGTCCAGCCTTCTTTTTCTTCTCACCAGAAGCAGGAGACAAAGGTGGGCATTTAATTACATGATGAGATATGAAAATATAAAGCACAATATCCAAAAATGCTGGCAACACAGTACACTACAGAGTATTGGTTGTTTACCCTTGTGATAATGTGGCTGACGGAAAGGAGCAGCTCACTGCATCACTACAGAATATTGTACTGTTTATTGCTAGCCTGGAAAAAGACCATAACTCAAAATTCAAAGTACAGTTTCTCTTGAATGCATATTGCTTTTGTACAATTGTAAAGTTGAAAAATCATAAGTCAAGCCATTATAAATCAGGGACTGTCTATATATTTATTGTGGAGGTAGTTACATGACTATGCATGTGTCAAAACTGTATGTGTATTGACAGAACTATATGCTTACAATGGGTGAATTTTAATATATGCAAATCATATGTCAAAGCTGATTAAAAAGTAAGATGGTAAGTGTCCTGATGTAGGTCATGGAACTCTGCTGCATAGGAACACAAAGGAATTGGTGTTCTCTCACCTGGCTGTTCAACTAGGCATCCTTAAGGAGGCTTATTGTAGGCCTTGTAAGATGAATACATATTGTTAATAAAGAAAGGTGGTTCGGACATAGGATTCCTACAAATCGCTAAAAATAAATAATACTTTTTCTTGTCATTAAACAAACTTTTAACATAGCATATAGCAATAATCAGTCCTGTTTCAATCACAAGTGGCAGAAATTCAGTTTAAAACTGATTATGAAATAAGATTTATTTATTTATGTATTTATGCACACATAACAGAAAATTACAAGATGCAATATACTAATAGGCTAGAATAGGACATTTGCTTGTCTCTAGAGCTAGTATAGGCCCAACACATTCCAGAAACAGGTATGTGGGCATATTTGGTTGTCTAAAAGAAAATGAAGATTCTATTAGCAGAAGGAGGAGGAACAGATAATAAGTTAACAAAGATTCCTGCAGTTTATAGTATATATTTTCATATTATTTCATTTATTACATGTAAATTTGATTAATTATATATCTTTTTTTGAAGAAACAGTAGTTTCTTCTGTCTTTGTAACATGTCAGATTACTATGTCCCAATGCGCATAGAATTAAAATAGAATTTAATGTTTTTCATAAAGCAATTAAAAGCACATGGCTGAGGTCGTTGACTACACTGAAGGATGCGTTCTATATTATTTCTCCAAAAATTTAAATTTTATTTGTAAGTGATAAACTCTTTTATAATGTCACATGGTCTTCCTATATCTGCTATAGTTGCTTTATCTATATTTCACAAAATTTCTATTAACTTAGTTTTGCTTTTTTGAAATGAATCCACTGAAATTATGGTTGTGTGTTTACTGGAGAATTTGATTTTTCCTGTCAATCAAGATCATAAGCTTGTAATATGGGCATGTAATAATTTATCCAAGTTATTTCAGCCAGTTTATATTGTTTAAAATTGGGAACCACAGGAAACTCTTCCCTTTTCCTTAGACTCATATCGCTTTTTAGATTTTCCCCCTTCTTTTAATTTAAAAAGAGTGTTCTACAGTTAGGGAAACATTTATCTAAATCTATATTAGAGAAGCAAAACAATATGAGAAAATTAAGAAAAGTAAACCATAAAATTGATACTCATGGTGTTATTTTATTTTATTTCCTTTTAAGGGGAATGCCAAAGCAAGTTGATTTAGTCCGAAGATCATTTGTTTTCTTCTCTCTATATGATCTTCTTGGGTGATTTTAATCTACTTTGTTCATTAAAATGACTCCAATGTACTGTGGTCTCCCAATTATCTTTCCCAGTTATTTTTCTATCTCTATTCAAGGTTTCTTTTCTAAATTCTCAATTTACTGGCACTTGGACATCTCCACCTAGATATCCTAATGGCAACTGAATCACAACAGGTTCTACATTTAGCACAGTAATTCTGTGTATCACCCCTGATGTGAAATAGTCTTATTTCAGTGAAAGCCCTTACCCCATATCACAGTGTTCAGGCAAAATCCTACAGGGTTCCAAAACACTTCTTCTCCCTTATGCCCATACCAAACCCTGTGAGTTTTATGCTCTAATCATTCATTAAATATTTTTAAAGAATTTTTCTAGCCTAGCAGCTTTTACTATAGCTCTGTCCATCCTGTATTGTCACCCATATTATTGCCAATTACTTTAGGTTAGCCTTCTCTAAATCCATTCTCTATATTAATACTAGGGGACTCTTTAAAAATGCAATATGAACTTCCACTTTGATCTCTGATAGAGTAGTTGTGTGAGACCAATGTTACCATTAATAACAACCAGAAAAAATCGAGAAATAAATTAAAACTATCCATTTAAGGAGCTAAGATCCCGAGCAGAGGGAAGTACAGAGAGATAAGCCAAGATTTTATAAGTTCCTTTCCCTCTTCTGGCATTGGCCACATTTTTCAAATCAAAATTATTGAGGTGACACTGGTTAATAAATCATATAGATTTCAAGTGTACAATTCAATAATTCCTCACATGTATATTGCATTGTGTGTTCACCACCCAAAGTTAAATTTCTTTCCATTACCATATATTAACCTACTTTACCCTTATCTATCTGCCCCCTCCCCAGGCATCGGTCACTTCTTGACATTGGGAAAAAGGCCAAGAATTCTGTTAGAAGGCTATAATGAAAAATCAGAGGAAAATATATGCAATTTTATTTGTCAATTATGCCTCAGTAAAGCTGGGGGAAAATAAAATTCCTGAGGTCCAGGCTACATCTCCCCCCACCAAAAAAAAAAAAAAAGAACAGAGAAGCCAACAGACAGTTTGACAATCTCTTGGGGTTTAAAAAGTAATTAGTGGAGTTTGAGACTGAGAAAGCAGCCAAGATTTATGGGGCCGAGATCCTGGTGAAAAGGGAGGCAGACCAGTGACCCCCATTATTTGACAATATTCCACTCCAGGTATTTGTTCAAATCTTATAAGTAGCTAAACAACTAAACAAAGTTTTATGTTTAGATTATCTATTTATCAGTAATAAACCACCCTAAAACTCAGTGGCTTAAAACAACAGTAACATTAATTTGCTCATGATTCTACTATATTTAGGCAAGTCTTAGAAGGGATAGATTGTTTCTGCTCTCTACTTTATCAGCTAGGGCTGCTTGAAAACTGGGGGCTGGAATCATATGAGGCCTGATTCCTCACCACTTATATGTCTAGCAGTTGATATTGGCTATTGTCTGGGACCTGTGAGGGAGCTGGGACCCAAGCACTTTCCTATGGCCTGTCTATGTGACTGGATTATTCACAACATGGTGGCTGCATTCCAAGGAAGAATATCCCAAAAGGACCAGGTGGAAGGAAGCCATGTTGCCTTTTGTGACTTAGTTACACAAGTGGTATAGCATTGTTTCTACCATAGAAGTAGGCCCACCCAGATTCAAGAAGTACATAAGGGATGAGAAATGTTGGTGTGGTCATCTTTGAAAAATACATCCTGTCTCACTAAAGAAAAGCAGAGCAAAGTTTATATCAGTCTCATAGTGCTGAGAGGATAGCATTGGAATTGGAATTTAGGACTGAACAAAAGGGACCCCCTAGTAAACCAACTAGCCTCTAAGTTGGGGTACCTGCTGGGCTATACTCCAAAAATGAGTTTTAAACAGAGAGAGATGAAACCTTAGAAAAATTGCAACCTGGTTTTCAGTTCAGTCTCTGATTAGATTAGGGTATTCTGCCTTTATTCTTTCTTCCTCTCTGAAAACATGGTTAACTTTCCTGGGAAAAGATGGTAACCTTTAGAGTCTTTATAGTTTTTTTTTATCAAAGTCTGGCATAAAGTAAAAATTATCAAGCCAAAGTATTGAAGAGGATATGAATAGAATTATACTATCATAAGCTTCTTATACTATTAATTCAAAATAGACTCATAGTAATTTATTACTAGAGGAAGCATTTAGGTACACCAATAAAGGAGATATAATGGATTACTAAGAAAATATTTGGTTAATCTAAAAAAAGAAAAGAACAAGGAATATAGAAGACACATAAAAATAGTAACATGGTAGACTCAAATTCAATCATATCAATAATTATATTAACTATTAATATTCTAAAAACTCAAGAGATCAATTTTCAAACTGATTTAAAAAGCAAGACTAAAGTACGTGGTATTTTCAAACAATATACTTTAAATTTGAAGACAGTAACTTGTTGAAGTCAAAGAATTAAAAATGTATATCATATAATCATTAAGTATAAGAAAGATGTGGCTATATTAACAAAGTAGACCCTAAGACGAGAACCATTACCAGAGATTAAAAAATTTAATTTATAATAATAAAAGGGTCAATTCATCAAGAAGTATGTACCTAACAATCGATCTTCAAAACACATAAAACAAACTTAACATACGTAACAGAAAATATTAGTAAGAATACAGAAAATTTAAATGCCACTAGTGGGCAAACAGATGCACACATAAGTGTCCTTTCAAGGGGACACTTACATTGCCCCACCTGTTGCCTCAGATTTTGCCTCAGTTTCAGAGAGCAACAAAAGCATGCATGTTAATTTGGGCAACCCACATCCAAGTATTGATTATGGCAGAGTTCTGCATCTAATAGCTGATCAAGGCCTTTCAGCCCATTGAGGGACAATCTTGATGGGCTATGTACATTTCTAGACAATGCTGTGGGATTGTCTGAAGACTTGTTGGGACTACAATACACTATAACTTCTCTCTTTACCTAATTTTAACCAAACCCCCTCACAGGTGTTGATATCTAACAAATATTTTACACAGAAATCTTCTCAATATCTGCTTTTGGATAACCCAATCTATGACAAACATTGTCAACAAACTTGTCTTAATTGAATTTTTTGTACATTATAGCCAGCAAACATAGGACACACATTTTTAAA
Source organism: Eonycteris spelaea (assembly GCA_003508835.1). Classification (NCBI taxonomy): domain Eukaryota; kingdom Metazoa; phylum Chordata; class Mammalia; order Chiroptera; family Pteropodidae; genus Eonycteris; species Eonycteris spelaea. The sequence continues at coordinate 23,562 of PUFA01000368.1, read as the reverse complement.
AAAGTACACATGGAATATGCACTTGGACATATTCTGGGTCATACAAGTTTCAATAAATTTGAAAGGACTAACATTGTACAATTTACATTTTGTAATCACAATACAATTAAATTAAAAATCAGTAGCAATAAAATAGCTAGAAAATTACTAAATATTTAGGTGTTAAGTGCCACACTTAAAAACTATGCATTAAAAAAGCAATCACAAAAAGTAAGAAAAAATATCGAATAGTCATTTCATAAAGAATAATATTCAAATAATCACATAGCCGATAAATTGTGAAAATATGCCCAACTTTATTATTCAGCTGGAAAACATATTAAAACTACAATAATATACAATTAAAGACCTGTCAAGTGGCTAAAATGCAAGAGTGACAATATCGGTGTTGGCAAGTGTATGGAGTATATAGGTCTCTAAGGCACTGGTGATGGGAAGCTGAATTAGTATAATTCCACTGGTAGTATCTTAAAGCTGACATATGCATACCCAACAAGTCCACTTTTTTGGTATATACCCAATGGAAATGTATATATGAATTTACCAAAATAATATGAACATAAGTTTTCATAGCAGCACTGTTCTTAATAACTAAACTAAAAACTAGAAAAAGCTTAGATGTCAGTCAACAATAGAATGTAAATAAATTATGTGATATTCATACAATAGAAGGCTACATAGCAATGAGAAGGAACAAATCTATACAAAACATGAATGAATCCCACAGAGAGTGTTGAGCCAACAATTGCATACTGTTTTGTTCAACTTGTAAAGATCCCAAAACAGGCCAAACTAACCTGTGATTTTAAAAGTTAAGATAATGGTTACCTTTGGTAGGAACAGTGACTGGGTAGGTGTAGGAGAAGTCCTTTGGATCTACTGGTAATGTTTGATTTCTCTGAGTGCCGAGTACATTGGTGTGTTCAGTGTCTGAAAATCTGAGCTTTATATTTATTTTGCACTTTCCTGTATATAGGTTGTACTTCATTAAAAAGTTTCACTGAAACAACATTAGTATAATGGAGTCATAGTTGCCTTGGATGCCTTTGATAGCCTTTCTGTTCTGTCCTTTTGAAGCCAAACTTCTAAGCTAGACAGAACTAAGTCCGTTCATAGTCTGGTCCCTGTTCACCTCTGCAGCCTTACCTTTAGGAAGTCATTATTGCTTATAAGCTATGTAGAAAGATTTTCAGTTCCCTCAGTGGTCATGCTTTTGCAAACCTCCTAGCTTGGGCAGACATGGTTCTTTCCAGAATTGCTTCTAATCTTTTCCCGATTACTTGCTAGTCAGGTTTCTATGAGAAGTCTTCAGTGGTCCCTTCTATTGCCTTAGGTGTCTCCTGTATTGCTATTATGACTCCTTTTACTTTTCTCAGCAACTTAACATTACTGTGTTTTATAGCCTTTCTAGCATTGCTTCCATCACTATCCTGGATGTGATTTACTTGAGAACAAATTTCACCTCCCATTAAATATCATGCCTGAGAAACAGTTGGTATTCAATTCCTGTTCACTGAACACATGACTCCTTGTATCAAGCATCAGACAATCTATGCTGTGATGTGGAATCCATTTCCCCTAGGATTTTATATGTTCCCACTCAGAGTTAACTCTGGGATGTTTCGTGCAAATGGTGGGGCCTGAATCAGTCAGAGTCCAGTCAGAACACAAAAGTACATGAATTATTTTAAAAGAAAAAATGTAAAATAAAGAATTATTATTTTTAAATGATTAGAGAACTGGAAAGGCCAAAAGGGGACTCTGCGGTATCAGAGAGGTAATAACTGCAGAAAGTAGCTATCATCCTTATGGCTGGGGAACAAAAGATACAGGTTGCAATATTAAAATATAGAGCCTCAAAGATGGGTTCCCACAGAACAGTCCCTTCCTCCTCCTCTAGACTACCTCCCTTCTACCTTGAGCCATGTGGTCTTTTGAGAGCACTCTTTATTGGTCAAGATTAACATGGAGCTGCTAGAACTGCAGAAATGGGGTCTGCATTCTCAGCCTAAGCATCACAAAGCAGAGTACAGAGGGGTGGGTTTGAGGTTGAGAGGCAAAAGTTTAACAACTAGCACAGTGGGGATGGGGGACAGGTATCCAAATTAGAATTTCTGAAGCATAATCCTTTTAATCTCTCCTAAAGGGACATAAAGGGTCAGAGATGTTAAATGGCAAGGGAATGTCTTCCCCTAAATTCTTAGAGGACATGTAGCTTTGTGGACATCCTCAGGAGCAGACCTGGATAAAGGAAATATTTTATAAAAGGAAACATAGAAGAAATCTCACAAACATTGGCTGAAATGAGAAAAATGGAGGCCCTTGTGATTTATATATTATAATGGTGACTATAATATTTATGAGTTAAGCTGCATGACCCAGTATGTTTTCTACTGTTGTTGAAAATATATCTGCAATTATAGATTCTATTTCATTTAATATATCTAGCAGATGTAAAGTAGTTCTTTTAAATGAATAATTAGGGTTTAATTTAGCCTCTCAATTGGAGAAGGACAAGAAAGTTTATCAGGCACTGGCATTTTCAGCTGCTTTTACTGGAAAATGCAATTCATATTCATCCCTTTGCAATTTTGGTTAATTTAACCAAGATTACAATAAAAATCTGTTTCTAAGTTAGAAAAAGAGAAATTTTATCTAAAGAAAAACAAATCTGCTTTTGCTATAATATGATAGAATACTAAAAATCTTCACATTATTAAAAAATTCCATAATAAAAACAATTGTTTCAAGTGGAAAAATGATTTATAGTCCCCAAAGTTCCAGACTAGCAATAATGAAATTCCCTTACCTGTAGCAATTTCAATGATGCAGATATATATTTGTGTGTACATGTGCGTGTGTTTACCATTATAAAAATAACAAATTCAGCATAGGCTCATATTATTTTTGGTTTTATAATAAGGCATTTACTTTTTAAACCTCATTAGCAGACATTTCTTAGATAGCTGTATTGAACTTTATCAATTTCATCACTGTCATTCAATTTAAATTATGAAAAGTCTATGATGTTGCAGGACCACTTGAGTAATGAACTTGGATGGTACCTTGTGTTGGGAGACAGTTCTCTATAGGCCTCTTGTATTTCTGCATATCTTGCAAGTGAGACACTGACTGTCCTTTGTTTCAAACAATCTTTTCAAGGATGTCTGTAGACGAAATAACCTTGATAGACAGAGAGCATCTTCTTCTGGAGCAAAGGATAGGCATGCTTTCTTCTCATAACAAAAGATTCAGGTTCCCTAAACTCAGGATTCCTCTCTTGTGAGGCACTGTGTGTGCAAGTATCACCTGACCTTCTCTGCATTGCCCTGTGGGAACTAGGGCTTGGGAAATTGGCACAAAATGCTGATACTCTAGCTACTGCTTGTATTAGTTTTCTGTTGCTGCTATAAAAATGTTACCACAATATTAATGACTTAAAACAACACATATTTATTATCTTACAGTTCTACAGGTCAAGAGACTGACACAGGGCTCGCTGGACTAAAATCAAGGTATCAGTAGGTCTGTGTTCTTTCTGGACACTCTAGGAAAGAATTAATTTCTTTGCTTTCTCCAGCTTCTATAGACTGACATCATTCCTTGGCTCAGGACTCCCTTTCCCCATCTTCAAAGCCAGCAAGGTACCATCTCTCTGACCCTTATTCCATCCTCAAATATCTCTCTCTGACCCCAGCCAGAAAGTTTCTCCATTTTTAAAGATTCATATGACTAGATGAGGTGCACTTGGATAATCCAGGATAGCCTCCCCATTTCAAGGTCTCTGACCCAGTAGTCATCTGCATACCAGCATCCATGAAACTGTGGCAGGCTGACTTGTTAGCTTATAAGCAGAGTAAAACTCAGACCCAACCCAGTTCTTGAAATTATGACTCTTAGTTTAGAAATTTAATTCAATCATTTTAGCAAACATCTAATCATAAGTTAAATAAAACTAAAATGAGTGTCATTTTAATACCCATGGATTCTTTAATATTTTCGTGTTTAGGAAGCAGATATCTGAACTTCCCAGGCCATGTGAACAAAATAAAACTATTAAGTAAATTTAAAAACTATTCTCCAAGTCAGTGGTTCTCAAGAATTAGCACATATAGGAATGTCCTGGGAGCTTGTCTGTTAGTCACATTCCCATCACAGCTCTATGTGCCTGGGATTTTGTTCTAGATTTGATTGCATAAATCTAAAATTTTAACCAGTGCCCCAAGTGGTCCTTTCTTTGAGAGTCAGGGTTTCATTTGTTTGTTTGTTTGTTCATTTGTTTGTTTTTTTACTACCAGTTACTTTGTTGCTTTAGAATTAAATTTCTCTCTACTTGTATTGAAAAAGTATGTGCTTTAAAAGAAATTATAGAGTCATAATAGTTACCAGTACATTCATTATTTATTCACTAAGAAAATGCCTCATTTAATAGTATCATGGCCCTGTAACTAGTCAATCATATATTTTTAATAGAAGTTAATAAAATTTTTATCAGAGTGACATCGATTAATAAAATTATATAGATTTCAAGTGTACAATTTGCTAATCCATCATCTGTATATGGCACTGTGTGTTCACCACCCAAAGTCAAATCTCCTTCTGTCACAACGTATTTTACCCACTTCACCATATTTAGACTTACCTTCAGTGACACAAAACAGACTAGTTGAGGGCACCAAGAGCTTGCCATGTCAAGTCATTTAATAGTCATCGTGTTGTAAATGAAATAACTTCATTTATTTTAATTGCATGGGTTAATAGTCTATTTTATAATTACAGTGTTGGAAAATATCATTAGGGTTCATTCAGAGAAGATTTAAACATTTATAGATAGCATTACTGGATACAAACTAATGTACTTCTTTTAAAGACACACACATGCTCTCACACACACATCTATGCTAACAGTTTACATGAACTTGAACTTATCAAAGGAGTAAGAAATCATAGCGAAAAGAGTTAAGGAAGATACCAGAATTGCAAAAGTTCCTGCACGAATGGAAATGACTAAGTTTTCAGTCGTTCACCCAGCTTTAATGTTTGTAGGATTACAAATGGACGTTTATCACTTTGTCCTGATTGCTATTTTATATCCGTTAAAGGGACTTGAAGTTCATTAGAAGAAAAAGTATTTTACATTACCTTCATAGCCTGTATAACATGGAAAAATTGGTAGCTATGTTGTCAAAGTGTATGTAAGTAATATTAAGATTACTTTGTGAGGATATTTCAAGGAGATCAAAATATGTTTTGTTCCTTAGGCTTTCCGTTCATCCAAGTAAGTGAATCTCATAGTTTGCTAATTTAACTATATTAAATGTTTTCATTTTAAAAATTATATACTTCATAGGAAACTGGAATTCACTTATTTTTAAACTAGAGGATTTTATGAGGTTCTGTCACTTCGCTAAGTAATCAACACAATTTTTCAAAGCCATCTCTTTTAGTCTAAGATTAAAATAGAAATCCATTTTATTTGTATATACAATGCCATTGTCCTTGCCATGTACTCTTATGTGTGTCACAAGTCAGCATATTTATTTGACATCTGACAAACAAATCATAAGATGTAAGAATGTTTTCATTAATTTAATAAACATTGATGAGGTCCAGGGCCACCATAAATGCTTGCGAGGTTGTGTACTGTCTGACTTCAAGGGTGTCATTCATATTAATTTATGAGTGTGGTGCCCTTGGAGTTGTGCAGTGCACAACTTGCACAACTATATAAAGTGGCCGTGCCTAATACAAAATCAAGCAGTGTGATAGGTGCCAGGTATGAATGTGAGGATAATGACATTAAAGTCATTTTTCTTTAAGAACTTATAGTTTTGTAAGGGAGACTGACAAAGTAATCTGTGGTAAGTCCTATTACAAGGAAAGTGTAGGACCTTCCTATCTACATAGCTAATTAAAATAGAAGAACAAATAAAAGCATTTAAAGCTAGAACTTGCTCTGGGAACATTCAAAAGTATGGGATCCTACTTTTGGGATTTTTTTTTTTTTAGAGCTGCTCAAGGTTAACATAAAATTTAATCACAAATATTGTACTTGTGTGAATGGGCTAGCATTCCCCCTGTTCATGATAAGGCAATAGCTATTAACTACAGCACTATTTTCCTATGTTTTCTCTCAGGCTCTACCCTGACTCTGCCTCCTGATCCGACTAAGCCCATATTGTTTCTATTGTGTACATGCTCCACTTTAGATTTTAACCTTACCTGTTGGTCCATCCCTCAGTACTTGATGCTTCTTAGAATCTAGAGGTTTCCCAAGCCAAACTCAATGTTTTTGGTGCTCTTTATTCTACACCTTACAGCTATGGCCCAGCTCCACCCACTTCTGAATCCTAGTTTTTGAACCTCAGCCCTGAAATCCAATGTGAGCTTGATTTTTTTTTTCTTAAAGCCAGGTCTAGATGCAAAATTTTGTTCTGATAAATGGAAGCTTCACAAGGGCAGGGAGTCTGATTATTTTGTCCAGACATGCCTCTACTTCCCAGAACGATACTTAGCATTTAGTGTTCATTGAGTATTTGTTAAGTTATTAAATGTACGTGGGGCAATACACAAGGATTTCAAGGGCCTTCTGCTGGAACCTGGCTCCAAGCTGTTAATGACTTTTGTTTATTTGGGGGTGCATTTTGCTGTTTCTTGTTGTGCCTCCTAGGCTCTCAACACAGGATTTCTCAGATTCGTACTCCAATATCCCTGAACAGTAGAGTCCAGAGCACTTCCATAGCTTAACAGCACTTCCCCATGATAAGAATCTAACTGCACCTGAGGCTGACTCCAGCAGTCTTAGAATCTAGAACACCCAAGTCCCTTCAATATCACCATAGCAGCAAAACTCCTTGAATACAACCAATGACTTCGGGTCTCAATCTTCTTTTTCTCCCAGATACACTTATATAAGAGCACATTATGCTTTAGGTTCCCAGTGGAGGCAGTGTGGGTTGACCTCAGGCTTTCATGATTGGCAGACAAAACAGATCATAACACAACTGGTAAGGATTCTTGAAAAACAAATGTGTTAGTTTGGGAAAGTTTTCCTCTTTCCTTGCCTTTTCACTGCAACCATGAAATGGAGCTCATGGAAGAGGCTATGAGCTCATTAAACTGACGCTACTTCCTGCTCTGAACTTGAGCTTGAGCTTTTTTCAAGCACAACAACAACATATTATTATGATAGAAATTCACTGGGACCTCCACCTCAAATGGAGTCTCATGGCTTTGTACATGTGATAGTTCTAATGACACACATCTTCACAAAAGAACGAGCTTACTCTAGACAATAGAAAACATATCTGAAGACCTCTTTTTTATATCCACTGCAATCCTATGTTCATCCCTAGGCAACTTCAATCCTTACCTTCATGATGTGGTGACAGTTGAGTCTCTTGACCTAGACGATGCCAGGGCCTCAGGCCTTTGTCCTGTGCCTATTTTCTTCACTTGATGGTCCCAGAAAATAGCAGTTGCCCTGTTTGAAATGACAATTTCTATGCATCACAGCCATCTTAAAAGATTGCTAATATTACCACAAATGGCTGTGGAATCTGGTGACTTAGGTCAATGCAGCTTCAACAAATTCGGCAGACTTGAAAATTCTTCACATGAGAGACGTATGTTACCTTCTTTTTGTAGTCTTTGTGTTTGTCATAGAACACATGTCAGATGGTAATGGTCACCAGAGAGACACTTTCCAAAGCCTATATTTCTAGATAAATGCCTGTATTGGGATATCCTTCACTAACAAAATAAGCCTACAACCAACTTAATGAATCAGTGTTCCAGGGCTATTTTAAGAGAACCCTAGGAGTGGCACAATTCCTAAAGGCTTACTGTACCCCTGCATTTCCTAACCAGGAAAGCATCCCTAACACCTACTCTCAGATTAAGCTAGAAGGTGAATTATCATTACATATGGCCATTTAAACTGACTATTATGGCCTAAATCTCGTGTCCTCCCAAATACACACGTGAAACCGCTAATCCCTAGTGTGGCTGTATTTGGAAATGGGCCTGTAAGGAAGTAATTAAAATTAAATGAAGTCATAATGGCGGGGCCCTGATCTGATAGGATTAGTGTCCTTATAAGAAGAATCAACAGAAACCACACAGTCCTCTCTCTCCCCACCTCCCATCATGAGATACCAAGGAAAGGCCATGTGGAAAGAGCAAAAAGGTGGCCATTGGCAAGTAAGGAAGAAAGCTTTCATCAGAAAACTGATCATGCTAGCACCTTGGCCTTCTAGCTTCCACAACTGTGAGTACATTCATTTCTGTTTAAGCCACCCAATATTTTGTTATGGCAGCCCTAGCAGACTAATACACTCACCCTGACTGCAAATAATAGAACCTGGGATACTTGTTGCCACCATCCATGGAAATATCTACTTCTATTTATTGTCTTCTGTTCATAACTTAGTAGATCGTGAACACTCAAATACAAGCTCTAGAAATGTAAATTTTTGCTGAAAAACATATATTTAAATTATTAAGTTCTGATTTTTGCAATTATTATTTTTAATGTGAAGTTCACAATCAAGAAGAAAATCATTACCAAACTGGAATTCTAAGTCAATTGCAAACTGGGATATTTTATTTGAGAGGTGATAAAAATTTAAATAAGGGCGCAAGTGTATAAAACAGGAGGTTTACAAATATACTAATTAAAAAATTGTGGATATTGGGAGTTTCAAATTTAGGATTATGCTAATTAATAGTTTTAATATAGAAATTGAGAGTAATATTAGAGACAAATAAGACTCTTTAGTAATCAGAGATATGATTCATATTATTCTGAAAAAACATAAACTATGTGCAAAAAGGCTTTAGATAAAATATATTTGATTGGAACTATTAAATGAGATGGGTTCTGAAGTGCTAGTCCAATGATAATTTTTTTGAAATCTTAAATTTTAATGATTTTTATCTAAGTGGTGCCCGATTAATGTTTATTGAGTGAATGAATAAGTCAGTAAGGATTAAAAGGCACTCCCACAATGTAATTTTTAAACCTGTTGAGAAATTCCTAAAGTAATCTTTCCTTTGACAGTTTGGGATGCTGCTGGTAAGTAGTTCATTTCTTTGTTAAAATAAGGTAATTTTTGACATTAAAGGAAAGCAACATTGGAGGTCTACAAACAAACAGGTGAGCTACTTTGATTTTTTTTTTAATTTTTAAAATAGCACATTTGCGTATCATCTTAGTAGGGTTTGGAGTACCTTTGTTGTCAAATCAAGGTTCAATTAATTGTGGTATACATAAGGCTATGTAATGAAGAAGGATGGATGGGAGGATGGATGGGAGGATGGATGGATAAGTAGTTGTTCTCACTTAAGGGACATTTATGTTGGTCATTTCTGCAAATAGTACTTCCTTTTGCTGAAACATTGTTGACCAAAGGTCTAGCACATTTTTTTCTGTGACTTTTAGTGTTCCAGACTGAATTTTGATCACAGTTCTATTAGCAACTCTTCTTTGACTATAGAAATCAACTTCTCTGTGTCTCAGTTGTCTTGTAAATAACATGAAATGGTATATTAGATGGTAACTTCCAACTCTTAAAAAGTTAGAAATAACTTCCATAATGTGATGGCCTAACAATTTAATCAAGTAAATTTTTTGGTTGTATTATTGCAAGTTTAACTAAAAAATATTTAAACATTTGTACCAGTTAATGTGTGAAAAATAAAAACAAGTTTTTATTTGTTGTAATGTAGGAAATTCACCAATACTAAACTGAAAAAAGTTTTCAAATGATAATGTGGTGGTTGCTTTCTAACTCTTCTTACTAGAAATGTAAGAATAGCTAACTGAGAACAATAAATGTATGGAGGCATATAGACTAATATGAATTTTATTGTGTATGTATGGCTGTTGTGTGTGTGGTGTGTGTGTGTGTGTGTATCACATTGCTTTCATTCTTCATAGTGAAACTCTTTAATGAAATGTGTATATTGTAAATCATTTCTTTACTCAGTATAGAATTAGACAGTAACTGAAATTCGTCAAAGATTTATCTATATCAAAATTTTATGATAATATAATTAAGGAATAATGATAATACCCATATATAGTATACTTATGCCAGAGTTTCACTATGTATTTACAAATAGCTACATATTTACCTTCATTTTATATTTGGCTTTGAACTGGAAGAGAAAATTATTCAAACTTAATTTCCATATTGGCACAGTAAATGTGTAAAACCACTGGAGGAAAAGTAATGAATTTGGCATTATGTTTCACATACATTTGAATATGAATTTAACTTCAAGAGTGGCTTTAGGTGAGCAGAAAAGAAACTCAGTGACATAAAAATGTGTTTCAAAACTTAAATAAGTAACATAACTGATAGAAAAAACAGCCCTCCCTAAAAAACCCACATCTTGATCCTGTTTGCCTGTGAATATGTTATATTACATGACAAAATGGAATTAGAGTTGTAGATGCAATTAAGCTTTCTAATCAGTGACCTTAAAACAAGGCCATTATCCTGGATTATCCAGGTAGGCCAATGTAATCACCGATATCCTTAAAAGTGGAATAGGCTGCTGGAAGAGAAGGTCAGAGATGCTATGGAAGAGGGTAAACTGATGCACTGAGAAAAGGGTTTGAATACTGTTGTTGGCTAAAACACTTATATTTTTCTTTGTAACTTCATCTTCATATGTAAAATTGGGGTTTATTTAAACTTTAAAAGGACATAAGTCTAATCACATTGTATGATTTTATGTCTCATTTCTATTATTTAGCATTGTGTTTACAAAATCCTTAACGGTTGGGTGGTGTGAAGCAGAGATCTGTTCATTTTTATTGCTTTGTAGGATCCACTGAATGTATATACCACAATTTTTTTATGCATTCTACTTTTGATGGGCATTTGTTAATGTTTTCTGTTTGAAGCTGTTACAGTGTTTCTATGAATGTGTGTGGTGTGTGTGTGTGTGTGTGTGCAAGAAAGAGAGAGCGCGCGTGCTTTGAGAGCTCAGTTAACCTTTCTGGGCTTTCACTTTCTCCTATATATTTTTCACCGTTATGCTGTCTCTTGGTGTTTTGGAGAGGCTATTTCAAAAGTTTTTAAAGTTATTTGCTAGGGGATAATAAGTGTTTGTTATCTAGTTTGCTATTTCAGAAAGTGAAAATCTTAACAGCATTGGTTTTTAAATTAATTACATTTTCAATGAGTATTTCTTTGCAATACAAACAAAATTTCATAGTCAGCCCTCACCACAGATTTGTGAGGTACTGTCAAGGGTCAGGTTTCAGAGGGCTGAATTTATTATCTCTTCATAGATTTAGAAGGAAGAATAACATGTCTCGTGAATCATTCTCTCAAATTAAGGCATAAAATTATTGGCCCTGAAAGGGAATCTAAGGAAGAAGGAGAGATATTTCTCATAGGACATCAGAGCCTAGACTTTTCAAAACCATTTAGGTCCTAAAGTCTATTGGGATGTACATGGTATTGACTTAAGTGATTTTTTTTTATAAAATCAACTTGATTGCACCAGAGAACATGTCTGAGTGGAAGACCTCTTCCCTTATGCATGACATAGGACACACTCTTGTGATTTTCCCCAGAAATTAAAACAAAGAAAATTAACCTGTACCTTTCTCAGTTAAATAGGTTCTTTAATTTGTATTTACAAATTTTGAAGTTAAGACCAAATATATAAGCTGGGCACTTTTTATTTCATAGGAATCTTGTTTATAAGGTTTTATTTTAAAAGGTGTGTTTTATTTTAACCCTCATCCTTAAAATCTAGAAATTTGAAAAATGTTAGAAAATGCCACATGAAATTATTAAAATTGAACTCAGAAAATGTTCAGTGACCTATATAATAAGCAATCAGAAATAAACAGGATTTGAATTTCTTCTAAATGTTCAAGCATGTTAATTTTTAAATGCTATTTTAAAAATCTAAGCTATTTGATAGCAATTCAGTTCTAATTGCTCAAAAGTATGTTCTAACACAGTTATTAAAGGAATCTGGTGATTGCCTGAGGTAGATAGATATAATTTAAATCTATACAAATTAGTTATCATTGATCCAGTTGACACTCTACAATTTAATTTTAATTCTCATTGTTTATTAGCCAAAGGCAGTTTGCATAAATTTATAATCATGACTCATGATGTGCGCCAATTACTTTTTTTAAACAAATGACATTGATTAATATTGTTGAAGAATTTTTGCTGTTTTAAATTTGTATATTTGAATGTACTCATATTTTAAAGACAAAAATGTTATCTTAATAGCCAGTTTTTATAAAGAAGTTTCTTAAAATGATTTTTTTGTTTAGTATAGCATATGATGATTTTTAAAGAAATGTTCCTACCAATTGACATAATTTATTTTTTTTTGGTGTTAAATCTGAATATATTTATTCATTCAAGAAGGTGCCTTTCTGTTTGTAAATCATTTGTCATATGCTTATCACAAATGAATCTTGAAAATTAAAGCAACTTTTTCAATTGATGATAATGTAGGAGGTGATGAAGCACAGTTTCTGGAAGTTACATACATTTAATTTTCTTTTTTTCTTGACTCCAGTATTAAACGAAATAATAATTGATCCATTGCTGAACCTTAAGCTAACTCCTAATGATGACCTCTAAACCCACAGGCTTAGGGTAGTAAAAATCTTCTTAAGCAAATCTAAGTCTCTCCTTCCACCTGGGGTAAATTTCTTAGCACAAGGAGTGGATGGCATAAACGAATAATGAATACAACATGCCTTCGGAGTCAGAAAGAGTAGATTTGTATTCCAGCTCTATTCTTAACAGCTGGAGGAAGTAGCCTTGCTTTCTTAATCTGTAGTCTGGGAATCTCAACTGTTTACACCTCACAGGGATGTCGTGAAGTTTGAAATAAAATGTAATGGCTGAAACTTTTATCTGATTAGAAAAAACAGGCATTGAAATACTAACTATTTATAATGAAATAAGTGGAAAATAGAGCTAAAATTAGTGTGCCGTAGGAAGGCCATTATAGGAATGGTAAATTTTTATACAGGGCTAATCATTACAGTTTTTAAATTTTATTGTGGTAAGAACACAACATGAGATCTACCCTCTTAACAAATTTTTTAGTGTTCAGTAGTGTTTTTGACTCTAGTCACTATGTTGCACAGATATCGAGAGAATCATCTTGCTTAATGGAAACTTTAGACCCATTGATTAGTAACTCCTCATTTGCCTCTCCCTCTGGAAACCACCACTCCACTCTTTGATTCTGTGAATTTGACTCTTTTTCAATACCTCATATAAGTAGACTCATACAGTATTTGTCCTTCTGTAACTGACTTATTTCACTTAGCAGAATGTCTTCAAGATTCATTTATGTTGTAGCAAGTGTCAGAATTTCTTCCTTTTTAAGTCTGAATAATATTCCATGTATGTATATAGTAAACTTTGAAAAAAAATCTATTGATCTGTTTCTACAACTTGGCTATTGTGAATAGTACTACAACCAACATGGGAATGCTAATATCTTCTTGAGATCCTGACTTTAATTATTTTGGAAAATACTCTGAAGTAGGATTGCTGGATATATATTATTAATTTTTAAAAATTTAGAAAAAAATGAATGAGGTGAGAAATGATGTTTTACTGATAGAAGCTGGTTATTTCTGATAATCACAAGTTCCGTATAACTGTGCCTTAATTTGAATTTTAACTAAGATAGTTGGTTTGAGTGTGGGAATCAGAGTCAGGAATGTTCAGGTTTGATGTCATTTTGAGGGAATTTTTGCTTGTCCTTTCACCTTTCCTTTGTACATTCAAGATCATGTGAATATTACCTACACAAAACTAACTTTTCTGCCTTATTAAAGCCTTAAGGACATTCTAAGCCTTAAGCTTGCCAAGGGTTTTTTAATCAGGTTTTTTTTTTTGTAAAAAGATTAGCTAGAAATTAGATTAAATGCATTTTATGAACTTCCATTTCTCCAGTCATAAATGTCATAATGATCTTCTGCTAAGAATCAACATAAAAGTTACATGTTGCTTCCTTTCACCAAAATTTTTCAATATCTAACGTGCCAGAATGGCATGCGACATTTAAACTTTGCTTACAGTTAAAAATTTTTTAAAAATATGTGTATAGAGTAAAGGTTGGGCACTAATGTTTAAAATAAAAGGGATAGGTTGGCATATAAAGAAGAAATTTGAAGAAGAAATGGCATTTAATAAAGGAATTATGGTAAGAAGTAATATAAATTAGTTATAATAGATTAGGTTGACATTCAAAGCATTTTAATAAACATGTTTATTAGCTAAAGGCAGTTTTGATGCAATTACAATCATGGCATCATGATGTACAATTGCTTTAAAAAATGACATTAATTAATATTGTTTAAAAATTGTTTCCTTTTCACAATGCACACATTAGCATTTTTGGATAAAACAGTTTTTTTGACATTTTTTAATAAATAAATTACTTCAAAACCCTGAACTTAATATTTGCCATAGAGCTTAATATATATATTATAATACTATCGGGTACAAGTACTATAGAGGGTTGCATCCGTCAGCAGGGTTGTTAAAGCAATGATGTAATTTAAAAAGCACATCTTGTAAATAATAGCCAGGTAAATTTGCCAATTGATTGTTTCCTGAGAAGTCTTTGTGTCTTTTTTAGTGTCTTTGTAGTCAGTTTAACACTGTGGAGTTGTGAGGAGTGAAGGAGGTAATGCATGAAAAAGCGAGGTGTGGTATATTAAGCTTAGTAAGGTCAGTATGACCACACTGAGGACCTAAGAGAAAAATAGTGTAGGTTTTTGCAGACAAACAACTTAACCTCCACAATCTTCTACCTGGACTGCTTCAATTCCCTCTTGACTGCTTTTGTCAAGAAGCATTTATTCTTTACACAATGTAAACAAGATTTCTTCTCTTCTGCTTGAGTTTCCATTGTGCTTAGACTTAATCCAAACTCCCCGTTCTAGTTTCCAAAGTCCAAAAATATCTGTTCCTACCTATCCCTTTTACCTCACTCACACTTTTCCCTTTTGTTCACTATGCTTTAGCAAACCTGGACCTTTGTTTTCTTCTGGCCTTATAAGATACCAAGCTTATTACAACCTTTAGGCTTTTGCATTAATGTGCAACTCTAGAGTGCTTTTCCCTGGTTGTACCTGGCTGATTCTTGTTATTTAGAGCTGCCATATTCTCAGAGGGGCTTTGCATGACCATCTCTTCTGAAATAGCCATCCAGTAACTATGATATCTCCCCATTTAGTTATATGAACAACAAGTATGCTAACTGACATGTCCTTGATTTTTCGTTTAGTGAATACTTGATTTTTCTTTGTCCACTAAAATGTAAGCCCTATGGGAGGAGAGACTTTTTCTATCTTGTTCACCAATGTGACAAGAACCTGGAATGATATTTGGCACATAGAAAAATGCTCGATAAATATTTGTTAAATGAATGAATTAATATTGGATGGATGAGAATATTGCTTTAAAGGTTCATCCCCTGGATCAGCCAAATTTAAAGAGTAAACCTATTAAGCCCAAAAGTTACTGCAGTAATCCTAGTATAAGGTCATGAGAAACTGGAAACATTGGTTCTTAGTCATTTAGGAAACAAAAGAGAATGGATGGTCTTTCTCATAAATTCATATAGTTGTATAAAAATTATGCCACTTTCAATGGATTCACCAGATTTTCTATCACTTCCCCATTAACTTCACAGGCCCTTGGATTAAAAAAAAATAACATAGACTATACACTCTACTTAATGCACTGGCATGAAAAGTAAAGAAATCTGAGGGAAATTTCAAGAAAAAAATTAGTATTCAAATTACTAACTTGAGGGACAATGAGAGCGATGCCATTAAAATATTGAATTGAGAAAACGGGGTATATGTTAAGAATGACAGTTTTGGATTTTATGACCCATAGGCAATTAAAATTAGAGAACTATAATTCTGGTAGAAGTATGAACTTTGTAGAAAGGTTTAGGTAGTCAGTAGAAAAATAATTAATGAAATTATGACCTTTTTGCTTTTCAAAGGAGTTAGTGTATAGCAAAACATACATTTAGGAGATGAGAAAAAGAAAAAAGCAAAATTAGTCTGTGTCTTTTAATCTGGAGTAAGTCTCTTATAGGCAATATGTAGGGGTCTTGTATTCCTTTCCATTCATCCATTCTTTTAGTTGGAGGACTTAATTCTTGTCTATTGTGTACTTATTGATAGGAATGTAATTGTTACCATTCTTTATTCTTGCTTTTGATACATGTTTTTTTTCTTAAAGAAGTCCCTCAACATTTTCTATATTACGGGCTTGGTGGTGATAAATTCCTTTAGCTTATTTTTGTCTGGGAAGCTCTTTATCTGTCCTTCAGCTCTAAATGATAGCTTTACTGGATAAATTATTCTTGGTTGTAGATCCTGGGTCTTCATCCTGTCAAATATTTTTTGCCAAGCCCTTCTGTCCTGCATAATTTCCTTTGAGAAATCAGCTGCCGGTCTTATGGGGTTTCCCTTACAAGTAACTATCTGTTTTCTCTGCTGCTTTTAACATTCTTTCTTTGTATTTAACTTTTGGCATTTTAATTATGATGTGTCTTGGTGTAGGCCTCTTTGGATCCCTGATTTTTGGAATTCTCTGAGCTTCCTGGGTTTTATGTCCATTTCTTTTGCCAGGTGAAGAGTTAAAGAAGTACAAAATTAGTAGCTGATGGATGGACACGGGGATGGGGAGCACAAATAAGGAATACAATTATAATGAATACGTTGGCTAAGTGGAGGGTCAGTGGAGGGAGAGAGCAATTTGGGGGGGGATTTTACAAACTATATAGATGTCTAACCAATGTACTATATACTTGAAACTAATTAAAACAAATTTAAAATTTCAGGAAAAAGGAAGAAACAAAATTAGAAGAGAAAAATAGAATTCTGAAAAATAGGATGAAATAGGACAATACATTATCAAAAGAATGAAAAGACTAGGGAACTTAAGCACTTTGAGTGTTTAACTGTGATTTCAGAACATGGGCACTCAGAGAATTGAATGAGCTGGCCTCATGGATCAGTAGATCTGAAGGAAATGTCTCAGAAGGGCCAGAAAGCAAAAATATTTGGAATCTTTATGAGGTAAGATATACTAAGAATTTTGTAGATAATCAGGGGAAGGAGAAGACTGAAGATCTATTCTGTGGATTCAAAATAGAGTAGGGTGAGCTCATTTGAAAATAAAATCTAGCAAGAGTCAGGCATAAGAAAATGAAAGACAGCTGACCCAGAGAATAGAAATATTGATAGAAACCTAATTCTAGTCAACTTTCTACTGTTAGTCTCTTTTCTCTTTTGGTTGGCCTTAGAGAATATCAGATATTGAATAAGAATCAGAAATCTGGAAGCTCTCATGATACTGAGTTACAGAAAGAAGGGAGTTTCAAGCTGGGAAAACAAGAATGGGCATTCTAGAAAGTAGGTTTAATGTGGTATCAGATAGATAAGTATGTATATTCCTATAATAGCTAATTATAGTGCTATCGGTATATAAAACAAATGAGGCAGGAATCTTCTAGAAATGGACTAGGTAATTAAAATTTTCTGCCACTGCAGATAACTAATGCAAGGCAAAAATTTTAAAATATCTTTTTGAAGGCTAAGAAATATCTGAATGAAGTGAAGAACAGAGGACTTTTATTTCCCTGCAACCAAAACAATTAGAAAATAATTTTAATTAGAAAATAAATATTTTAAAATGTTATGAAAGATGATATCCAAATGGCCTATAAACATATAGCCTAAGATTCAAACTCGTTTAATCATAAATGGAACACAAATTATAAAATATAAGATGCTGTTGCACTCCTGAAATAGTAATATTAAATTATTCAAAAATAGATAAAATTACTGACAATATATAAATGTTTAGCAAAATGATTTTTAAGAAGGGAATCCTCATACCCTTGTCTTTGTCATTTTGGAAAATATTTTTGGCATTATTACACAGCAATTCCTTCTTGAAATATAACCTTAATAGAACCTATGCATGTTGTCTATCATATACAAGAACATGAGTGTTCGTACACATTATTCATCATGTTAATTACTGAAAAAATGGAAACATTCTTAAATAGTAGAATGAATAAGAATCCAAATTTTGGCATGTTTATTCAATGGAATACTACAAAGTAATGAAAAGAGAATTACAGACACATGCAACACAGATGAACACAAATTTAATGTTGAATGAAAGAAGGAAGACAAAAATTACATGGATATAAATTTTGAAGCACAAGAAAGTCTAGGGATGCACTTATTTGATAACGTGTAAAAATAAAAGAAATGAAAGTGGTTTCCTGTGGAGCAAAGAATAAAATGACCATGTGGACATAGGGGGTCAACTTGGTAGCATTAATGTTCTCAATTTGGAAGACTGCAGAGTAGTTTCATGGGAGCTTGCTTTGCGATATATAATTGAGCTGTGTATTGTGCAATTTTTTGCATGTGTGTTACTTTTATGATAACACATTTCTCTTTTAAAGGAAAGCTAGATAAAAATATGTCATCACATGTAAGAAAAATGAAGAAAAGTTATCCTGAAGAACCAGCCCCTTTCTTCTGTTACATTTAGTGAACACTTAATCTATTTCCAGATCTAGCAAATAGAGCTTGAGAACAAGCAGAAACCATAGAGGTTATGAATATTTCTGTTTTACAGGTGAGCAAATGAGGTCTAACAGGTTTGAATATAACCTCAGTGTCACATAACTAGCTGGTACTGAGAATCAGTTCTTCTGCCTATGAGCATAATTTTTTTTTTACTACACCCTGATATTTCTTGCTAAATGTGCCTTTGAACTGTGAATTTCAACTTGGATGTTATAAAAAAAAATTAAGATGAAATAAACTTTCCCATCTTTGAAAAAATATTTATACTTAAAATCTTATTTGCTGTTATAAATAGATTGATATCTTTTAAAGATGTATTTTAGGGGGTTTTTTCTTTGGCACTTATTTCCATTAGAAGTTCATGTACATCATGAAATATCTTCACCTTGTAAATCTCTTCAAAATTTATGGATGTGCAAACTGTCAAATGATACACATGAGTTAAATATGAGCTTTTAAATAACTGGATGAGTTAATATTTCTTTTCACGTGAAAGAATACAATTTCACATCTAATATTCATGAATGTTGATTGTTTCTTGTATTTATTAATATTGATTTATTATTATAATATGGGAAGGTATGTACATGATATGCATGTGTGTATGACATTTATTTGAAATTATAAAAGGATTTCCTATGGTGAACATTAAAAGGTGTATGAGTTAGAGATGGTTTTATACTTGTTCACAGGTAAATCAACAGAAAAGAATGAAGCTATTGATATATCCAATTCATTAAATAAATATTTGCATTACAGTGACCAGTAATGCAAGTTTAAAAGTGTTGTACTAGAGTGTTTACAAGTTAATGATGTGATATTTGCATTCTAGAAATACAGGTTCTGTTATGTTGCCAGTTTGTGATTTAATCCTTGTTCTCTGCATGAATCTTTGTTTCTTTATTATTCCAAAGTGTTCTTTATTAGGTGTGTATTCATCTGTTAAATAATAATCAATTAGACACGAAAGGCAAAGGCCTGGGGGGGATAAGATCAATCAAGTAGTGGTATTAATACTCTTGGTTTAAAAGGTTGTTCTTAAGTGCCAAGTTTTGATTGTTTTGAACACTTGGATGTATTGCTGCCTTTTATCATGCCAGAAAATGTGGAATTCTTCATTTCTTTGTTTTCCTTGGCTTTCACAACATCCCTGGAGATTCATTGTCAATCTGACTGGCATCTTTCATATATTATGGCACTAGAATTAAGTATAATGCTTTCAGAGTAATATGTTTATTCGGTTTAGAATTTCACCTCATTCTAAATGGAGATCTCATAATGACATTGTTCAATAGTTTGTCACAATGCTCAGAGGAATACTTTAGCAAATTAAAGGAAAGACAAAAACCTGTTTCATTATTTAATGACACATTTTTTGCTAATTCTTCCTTTATATAAAATAAGAGAATTTTTTTTCTTCTGAGATTTGTGATCAAAATCAGATAAACAAATATTGAACATTTGCTCTTGCAAGGAACTGAGGAAAATATGGAGAAGTAAAAGAAACAGAGTTTGTATACAACAGATTTTAATCTAGTTAGATAAGGGGAAAAATTAAATATTGTAATAATACAAAACTATTTAAATATTAATTCATGTTTTTATAACAAAGTTGTAAAAGAATCATATTTCAGTATTAGTAATAAATGTCTATACCTAAATTTCATATGCATTCCAAAATTATTAATAAGTACAAATAGAAATAAAGAGGAAGTAAGCCAAGTTTTACATATTTATTAAACTATCAGTTACTAAAATTTTATTTAGTTTATTACTCCTATGAGATTTAGTAATTGCCATTTTATATTTTTCATCTGTTTTTAGGGCCTTTCTGACTTACACAAAGATTAAAGATTGTTTTCATTTTAAAAAACAAAAATGTATTATTATATGTTTTCATGATTATACATATGTTTGAAATGTTTCCAAAGGTAGACTATTGGATTTGAAAAAGCTACTTATAGCAATTCTCCTTATTCACAGGGGATACATTCCAAGACTGCCAGTAAATGCCTGAAACAGTGCATAGTACCAAACCCTATATATACTGTTTTTTCCCCTATATATACATACCTATTACAAAGTTTAATTTATAATTTAGGCACTGTAAGAGATTAATAACAATAAGTAATAATGAAAAATAGTAAAATAATAAATTTATGTGACTGTAGCATTATTCAGTAAAGTAAGTAGTACTTGAACACAAGCACTGTGATACTGCAACAATCTAATAACCAACACTGCTACTACATGACCAATGGGAGGGGAGAATATAGAGTGTGGAGATGCTGGACAAAGGGACCATTCACATCCAGGGCAGGACAGGGTGGGAGAGAGTGAGATTCCATCACACTACTCCGAACAGCACATAATTTAAATGTATGAATTGCTTATTTCTGGAATTTTCCATTTAATATTTTTGGACTGTGGTTCACTGCAGGTAACTGAAACCATGGAAAAGGAAGCTGCAGATGGGGGAGGGGGACAACTGAATTTATTTGACGTATAATTTATAATTAGAATTTATAAGAGTGGTTTTTTAAGGGGTAGAAATTATTTTTTGTTGACGATACATTCATATTTGATAATATACTGAATTTCATGCTTATGTAAACAGGAAATACTTTACATACACCATTACTTTTTTTTCAGGCTTTCTTGAAATAGACAATTAGTTGCTCATATTTGCATTGTATAATAATTCAACGAGTTTTTCAAATCAATTTTAGTTGGCATACAATAATATATTGGTTTTATTGTACAGCATAGTGATTAGAGATCTATATAACTCACTAAGTGATCACCCCACTAACTAGTACCTTTCTTCCCCCTTACATATTTATTGCAAATTATTAACTACTTTCCTTATGTTACACTTTATATCTCCAAGCCTATTCTGTAACTATCCATTTTGTACTTTTAATCCCTTTACCGTTTTTTTCACCATCCCTTCCAAACCCCTCCCATTTTAGTAGCCCTTGAAATATTCTCTGTATCTGAATTTTTTACCATTTTGTTGTTCATGTTGTTTTATTTGTTCTTTAGATTCTACGTGTTTGTGAAATCATGTGATATTTGTTCTTTCTCTATCTGCTTTACTTCATTCAGCAACATTACCCTCCAGGTCCATCAAGGCAATATATTTTGATCACCTTCCTTTTAGTCTGTGTGTGTCTTTTAATATGAGGTGAGTCTCATAGGCAACATATTTCCTTATGCCTTCAGCTTACCCCAATATTTTGGTTGGAGCACTTAATTCTTTTCCATTTGTGGTACTTGTTTGATAAGAATGTAATTATTACCATTCTTAATTCATGTTTTTGATACAAGTTATTTTTTCATAAAGAAGCCCTCCACATTTCCAAAATATTGGCTTTGTGTTGATAAATTCTCTTAGCTTCTTTTTGTCTGGGAAGCTCTTTATCAGTCATTCAACTCTAAATAATAGCTTTGAGGGATAAAACATTCTTGGTTGTAGATCCTGGGTTTTTCATCACATTGAAATTTTGTGCCAAGCCTTTGTGCCCTGCAGTTCCTTTAAGAAATCAGCTGCCAGGCTTATGGTGCTCTTCTTGTAGGTAACTAACTAACTTTCTCTTGCTGCTTTTAAGATTCTCTTTTTGTATTTAACCTTTGGCATTTTAATTATAATGTATCTTGGTGTGGGCCTCTTTGGGTTCCTCTTTTTCAGGACCCTATGAGCTTCCTGGGGTTGTATGTGTATTTCCTCCACCAGGTTAGGGGAGTTTTTCATCAGTATTTCTTCAAATAGCTCTTCAACTTCTTGTTCCCCTTCAGGTACCCCTAAGACCTGGGTGTTTTTACCTTTAATTATGTTCCATAGGCTCCTTAATTTATTATTATAGTCTTGGCTTTCCTTTTTGTTGCCATTCTGATTTATTGTGCTTGGCTTCCCTTCCTCTATACTTGGTTTTGATCCTCTTCTTGGTTCACTCTGTTGATTCCCCCTAACATACTCTCTATCTCAGATAATGTGTTCTTCGTTTCTGACTAGTTTCCTTTTATAATTTCTATTTCCATCTTTATGTTTTTTTTAATCTCTTTGTTAAAGTTTCTCACTGAGTTCCTCTACACTTCCCTAAGTTCACTGAGCATCTTTATAAATCAGTGTTTCGACTCTGCATTTGTTATATTTGCTTGACTCCATTATTCCTGGATCTCTGTTCTGTTCTCTCCCTATGGTTTCTGCTTCCTTGTCTTCCCATTTTGGCTGTTTTTCTGTGTCTCTTTCTATATACTAAGCAAGCTCCTAAGTCTCTTGGTCTTATTAGTGTGGCTTTGTGTAGTAGTTCCAGGCATAGTACTGAGGGAGATTCAACTGCAGGCCAAGTTTAGCCCAGCCTGTTCCCCTCTGGTCCACCTATTAAGATTCAGCAAGCAATCCACAGATGCTGTGCCTATAGTTGCCTCAAGAGGCCATGTCAGAAACCAAGGCCAGCTACCACCAGTTTGAGTCCTGACACCAGCTCAGAAGGAGCACTGGACTCACCAAGGATACAACTGATGTGGCTTGGGTGGGGGCCATGAGTTAGGGGGAGGTGGAGTGTCAGGGAATCCTCTGGGGAGAGCGACCTCTGTTATTCAGTTGATTGACATTACGGTTATGGTGGCACTGTGTCCACACACAGGGAACAGGGAGGGCTCAACAGAGCAGAGCAACAGTGGATACTGCCAATACTTCTGCCTGGGAGAGATACTCTCCTCTGGCCCTCCCTTCAACAACTCAGTGGTCCCCTATAAGTCCTGATGTTCCTGGAACAACTAACCTGGTGTTCATGTTCAGAGTGAGCAAGTCGTCACTGAGTAAGTCCACTCACAGGTATGATCCCTTTAAGAGGCGTTGCAGCTGCTGCAAGCCTCTGTCCCACTCAGCTGCTTGGGACCTAGCAGCC